>CAXHUQ010000685.1:0-74000 GCA_964020085.1 Micromussa lordhowensis | reverse complement strand
ATGGCACCAAAGCACTCTCGGGGTCGGTCCGGGTCCACATGCAAAGTTTCGGAGCTGCGCAAAATGTCACACTATGCTAACCAGCCCGATTGCTAATTAGCCGAGCTTGGCGCACGTCGCAACTTTGCAAACTAATGGTACCAAAGCACTCCCGGGGTCGGTCCGAGTCCACATGCAAAGTTTTGGAGCTGCGCAAAATGTCACACTATGCTAACCAGCCCGGCAGATTCCCGGGCGCCGCCGGCTGGCTGGCTAGTTTGCCGAGATTGGCACGCGTCGCAACTTTGCAAACTAATGGCACCAAAGCACTCCCGGGGTCGGTCCGAGTACACATGCAAAGTTTCGGAGCTGCGCAAAATGTCACACTATGCTAACCAGCCCGATTGCTAATTAGCCGAGCTTGGCACGCGTTGCAACTTTTCAAACTAATGGCACCAAAGCACTCCCGGGGTCGGTCCGAGACCACATGCAAAGTTTTGGAGCTGCGCAAAATCTCACACTATGCTAACCAGCCTGATTGCTAAGTAGCCGAGCTTGGCGCGTGTCGCAACTTTGCAAACTAATGGTACCAAAGCACTCCCGGGGTCGGTCCGAGTCCAGATGCAAAGTTTCGGAGCTGCGCAAAATGTCACACTATGCTAACCAGCCCGGCATATCCCCGGGTGCGGCCGGCTGGCTGGCTAGTTAGCCGAGCTTGCCGCGCGTCACAACTTTGCAAACTAATGGCACCAAAGCACTCCCGGGGTCGGTCCGGGTCCACATGCAAAGTTTCGGAGATGCGCAAAATGTCACACTATGCTAACCAGCCCGATTGCTAATTAGCCGAGCTTGGCACGCGTCGCAACTTTGCAAACTAATGGTACCAAAGCACTCCCGGGGTCCGTCCGAGTCCACATGCAAAGTTTCGGAGCTGCGGAAAATGTCACTCTATGCTAACCAGCCCGGCAGATCCCCGGGCGCAGCTCGCTGGCTAGTTAGCCGAGCTTGGCGCGCGTCACAACTTTGCAAACTAATGGCACGAAAACACTCCCAGGGTCGGTCCGGGTCCACATGCAAAGTTTCGGAGCTGCGCAAAATGTCACACTATGCTAACCAGCCCGATTGCTAATTAGCCGAGCTTGGCACGCGTTGCAACTTTTCAAACTAATGGCACCAAAGCACTCCCGGGGTCGGTCCGAGACCACATGCAAAGTTTCGGAGCTGCGCAAAATCTCACACTATGCTAACCAGCCTGATTGCTAATTAGCCGAGCTTGGCGCGCGTCGCAACTTTGCAAACTAATGGTACCAAAGCACTCCCGGGGTCGGTCCGAGTCCAGATGCAAAGTTTCGGAGCTGCGCAAAATGTCACACTATGCTAACCAGCCCGGCATATCCCCGGGTGCGGCCGGCTGGCTGGCTAGTTAGCCGAGCTTGCCGCGCGTCACAACTTTGCAAACTAATGGCACCAAAGCACTCCCGGGGTCGGTCCGGGTCCACATGCAAAGTTTCGGAGATGCGCAAAATGTCACACTATGCTAACCAGCCCGATTGCTAATTAGCCGAGCTTGGCACGCGTCGCAACTTTGCAAACTAATGGTACCAAAGCACTCCCGGGGTCGGTCCGAGTCCACATGCAAAGTTTCGGAGCTGCGGAAAATGTCACTCTATGCTAACCAGCCCGGCAGATCCCCGGGCGCAGCTCGCTGGCTAGTTAGCCGAGCTTGGCGCGCGTCACAACTTTGCAAACTAATGGCACGAAAGCACTCCCGGGGTCGGTCCGGGTCCACATGCAAAGTTTCGGAGCTGCGCAAAATGTCACACTATGCTAACCAGCCCGATTGCTAATTAGCCGAGCTTGGCGCGCGTCAATACTTTGCAAACTAATGGCACCAAAGCACTTCCGGGGTCGGTCCGGGTCCACATGCAAAGTTTCGGAGCTGCGCAAAATGTCACACTATGCTAACCAGCCCGATTGCTAATTAGCCGAGCTTGGTGTGCGTCGCAACTTTGCAAACTAATGGTACCAAAGCACTCCTGGGGTCGGTCCGAGTCCACATGCAAAGTTTCGGAGCTGCGCAAAATGTCACACTATGCTAACCAGCCCGATTGCTAGTTAGCCGAGGTTGGCGCGCGTCGCAACTTTGCAAAGTAATGGCATTAAAGCACTCCCGGGGTCAGTCCGAGTCCACATGCAAAGTTTCGGAGCTGCGCAAAATGTCACACTATGCTAACCAGCCCGGCTGGCTGACTAGTTAGCCGACCTTGGCGCGCGTCGCAACTTTGCAAACTAATGGCACCAAAGAACTCCCGGGGTCGGTCCGGGTCCACATGCAAAGTTTTGGAACTGCGCAAAATGTCACACTATGCTAACCAGCCCGATTGCTAATTAGCCGAGCTAGGCGCGCGTCGCAACTTTGCAAACTAATGGTACCAAAGCACTCCCGGGGTCGGTCCGAGTCCACATGGAAAGTTTCGGAGCTGCGCAAAATGTCACACTATGCTAACCAGCCTGGCACATCTCCGGGCGCGGCTGGCTGGCTAGTTAGCCGAGCTTGGCGCGCGTCGCAACTTTGCAAACTAATGGCACCAATGCACTCCCGGGGTCGGTCCGAGTCCACATGCAAAGTTTAGGAGCTGCGCAAAATGTCACACTATGCTAACGAGCCTGATTGCTAATTAGCCGAGCTTGGGACGCGTCGCAACTTTGCAAACTAATGGGACCAAAGCACTCCCGGGGTCGGTCCGAGTCCACATGCAAAGTTTCGGAGCTGCGCAAAATGTCACACAATGCTAACCAGCCCGATTGCTAATTAGATGAGCTTGTCGTGCGTCGCAACTTTGGAAACTAATGGCAACAAAGCACTCCTTGGGTCGGTCCGAGTCCACATGCAAAGTTTCGGAGCTGCGCAAAATGTCGCACTATGCTAACCAGCCCGATTGCTAATTAGCCGAGCTTGGCGCACGTCGCAACTTTGCAAACTAATGGTACCAAAGCACTCCTGGGGTCGGTCCGAGTCCACATGCAAAGTTTCGGAGCTGCGCAAAATGTCACACTATGCTAACCAGCCCGATTGCTAATTAGCCGAGCTTGGCGCGCGTCGCAACTTTTCAAACGAATGGCATTAAAGCACTCCCGGGGTCGGTCCGAGTCCACATGCAAAGTTTCGGAGCTGCGCAAAATGTCACACTATGCTAACCAGCCCGGCAGATCCCTAAACGCGGCCGGCTGGCTGGCTAGTTAGCCGACCTTGGCGCGCGTCGCAACTTTGCAAACTAATGGCACCACAGCACTCCCGGGGTCGGTCCGGGTCCACATGTAAAGTTTCGGAGCTGCGCAAAATGTCACTTTATGCTAACCAGCCAGATTGCTAATTAGCCGAGCTTGGCGCGTGTTGCAACTTTGCAAACTAATGGCACCAAAGCACTCCCGGAGTCGGTCCGAGTCGACATGCAAAGTTTCAGAGCTGCGCAAAATGTCACACTATGCTAACCAGCCCGATTGCTAATTAGCCGAGCTTGGTGCACGTCGCAACTTTGCAAACTAATGGTACCAATGCACTCCCGGGGTCGGTCCGAGTCCACATGCAAAGTTTTGGAGCTGCGCAAAATGTCACACTATGCTAACCAGCCCGGCAGATCCCGGGGCGCGGCTGGGTGGCTAGTTAGCCGAGCTTGGTGCACGTCGCAACTTTGCAAACTAATGGCACCAAAGCACTCGCAGGGTTGGTCCGGTTCCACATGCAAAGTTTCGGAGCTGCGGAAAATTTCACACTATGCTAACCAGCCCAGCAGATGGCCGGGCACGGCCGGCTGGCTGGCTAGTTAGCCGAGATTGGCGCGGGTCGCAACTTTGAAAACTAATGGCACCAAAGCACTCGTGGGGTCGGTCCGACTCCACATGCAAAGTTTCGGAGCTGCGCAAAATGTCACACTATGCTAACCAGCCCGATTGCTAATTAGCTGAGCTTGGCACGTGTTGCAACTTTGCAAACTAATGGCACCAAAGCACTCCCGGGGTCGGTCCGAGTCGACATGCAAAGTTTGAGAGCTGCGCAAAATGTCACACTATGCTAACCAGCCCGATTGCTAATTAGCCGAGCTTGGCGCACGTCCCAACTTTGCAAACTAATGGTACCAAAGCACTCCCAGGGTCGGTCCGAGTCCACATGCAAAGTTTCAGAGCTGCGCAAAATGTCACACTATGCTAACCAGCCTGGCAGATCCCTGGGCGCGGCCGGCTGGCTGGCTAGTTAGCCGAGCTTGGTGGGCGTCGCAACTTTGCAAACTAATGGCACCAGAGCACTCCCGGGGTCGGTCCGGGTCCACATGTAAAGTTTTGGAGCTGCGCAAAATGTCACACTATGCTAACCAGCCCGATTGCTAATTAGCCGAGCTTGGCGCGTGTTGCAACTTTGCAAACTAATGGCACCAAAGCACTCCCGGGGTCGGTCCGAGTCGACATGCAAAGTTTCAGAGCTGCGCAAAATGTCACACTATGCTAACCAGCCCGATTGCTAATTAGCCGAGCTTGGCGCGCGTCCCAACTTTGCAAACTAATGGTACCAAAGCACTCCCAGGGTCGGTCCGAGTCCACATGCAAAGTTTCGGAGCTGTGCAAAATGTCACACTATGCTAACCAGCCCGGCAGATCCCCGGGCGCGGCTGGCTGGCTAGTTAGCCGAGCTTGGCGCGCGTCGCAACTTTGCAAACTAATGGCACCAAAGCACTCTCGGGGTCGGTCCGGGTCCACATGCAAAGTTTCGGAGCTGCGCAAAATGTCACACTATGCTAACCAGCCCAATTGCTAATTAGCCGAGCTTGGCGCACGTCGCAACTTTGCAAACTAATGGTATCAAAGCACTCCCGGGGTCGGTCCGAGTCCACATGCAAAGTTTTGGAGCTGCGCAAAATGTCACACTATGCTAACCAGCCCGGCAGATTCCCGGGCACCGCCGGCTGGCTGGCTAGTTTGCCGAGATTGGCACGCGTCGCAACTTTGCAAACTAATGGCACCAAAGCACTCCCGGGGTCGGTCCGAGTACACATGCAAAGTTTCGGAGCTGCGCAAAATGTCACGCTATGCTAACCAGCCCGATTGGTAATTAGCCGAGCTTGGCATGCGTTGCAACTTTTCAAACTAATGGCACCAAAGCACTCCCGGGGTCGGTCCGAGACCACATGCAAAGTTTCGGAGCTGCGCAAAATCTCACACTATGCTAACCAGCCTGATTGCTAATTAGCCGAGCTTGGCACGCGTCGCAACTTTGCAAACTAATGGTACCAAAGCACTCCCGGGGTCGGTCCGAGTCCAGATGCAAAGTTTCGGAGCTGCGCAAAATGTCACACTATGCTAACCAGCCCGGCATATCCTCGGGCGCGGCCGGCTGGCTGGCTAGTTAGCCGAGATTGGCACGCGTCGCAACTTTGCAAACTAATGGCACCAAAGCAGTCCCGGGGTCGGTCCGAGTACACATGCAAAGTTTCGGAGCTGCGCAAAATGTCACACTATGCTAACCAGCCCGATTGCTAATTAGCCGAGCTTGGCACGCGTTGCAACTTTTCAAACTAATGGCACCAAAGCACTCCCGGGGTCGGTCCGAGACCACATGCAAAGTTTCGGAGCTGCGCAAAATCTCACACTATGCTAACCAGCCTGATTGCTAATTAGCCGAGCTTGGCGCGCGTCGCAACTTTGCAAACTAATGGTACCAAAGCACTCCCGGGGTCGGTCCGAGTCCAGATGCAAAGTTTCGGAGCTGCGCAAAATGTCACACTATGCTAACCAGCCCGGCATATCCTCGGGCGCGGCCGGCTGGCTGGCTAGTTAGCCGAGCTTGCCGCGCGTCGCAACTTTGCAAACTAATGGCACCAAAGCACTCCCGGGGTCGGTCCGAGTTCACATGCAAAGTTTCGGAGCTGCGCAAAATGTCACACTATGCTACCCAGCCCGGCAGATCCACGGGTGTGGCCGGCTGGCTGGCTAAATAGCCGAGCTTGGCGCGCGTTGCAACTTTGCAAACTAATGACACCAAAGCACTCCCGGGGTCGGTCCGGGTCCACATGCAAAGTTTCGGAGCTGCGCAAAATGTCACACTATGCTAACCAGCCCGATTGCTAATTAGCCGAGCTTGGCGCGTGTCGCAACTTTGCAAACTAATGGCACCAAAGCACTCCCGGGGTTGGTCCGGGTCCACATGCAAAGTTTCGGAGCTGCGCAAAATGTCACACTATGCTAACCAGCCCGATTGCTAATTAGCCGAGCTTGGCGCGTGTCGCAACTTGAATATTGCATGAGTTTTTAAGAGAGATGTGTGTGTTGTAGTGGAGTGAACGTACCGCCCAACCATCCGGGTGATATCGCGCTTATATAGAGAAAGAACAAAGACTTGTCTGAGAACCAATGAGGGTGCACTGTCAAACCGGTCAGACTGGGTTCGAGACCGGTTGGATTTGATGATTCAAAATGGCGGACATAGCTTGTTGGGATCAGGTCAAACCGGTTTTAAGGAGATGATTTAAACGTAACGGAAAACATTTCCTTGGTGCATTGCTGGAATCTATCAAATGTCTCAGCCGTCTTTAAACAAAAGATATCACCTTAGTTAGACATTTCTTCACAAGAACATAAGTTAGAACAACTACCTATTGTTACACTGTCCTAATCGAAATCATTTGAGCTTTAATTCGCAATTACTCTGGCTCGTATTATTTTAATCGTTTTTGAGTTCCTCGAGAGATAAATTTCTCCTTTTGTAGCAAACCTCAGCCATTGGAGAAGCAGTTTGCGGAGTTCAAATAGTTCTTTTTTTCCCCTCATTCGACATTAGAAAAGTATTATCTTTGTTATTTCCCCTTACCTTTCATCGCAGCGATTCTTAGTAAAGTGTCCAATGACATTGCTGACAGCACTAAACGCTAACCAGCAAGTGACGAAAAACATTTTCTGTGTTGACAGCCGAAACTCCAGCCACAACGGAAAACCTGAATTTGTTCTGAAGACTAAAGTGAGTGTGTCATAATAAACGTTGCGATCTTGCGCGCGCGATAGAATGTGGTGTTGCTAGTTTGATTGTGGAGAACATTTTATAGAAGAGGCCAGAAGAAGGGGAAAACTATAGCGGAAGAAGCTGTGGACTCAAAGATCTCGCTATCCATTTGGCATGAAAGTCTTGCACGCTTTCTCTCCATTATGAACCTGCATTCACATTCAGATGCAGGCCATGTAGGTACATGTGAAGGAAATTGAGAAAGAGAATACTGTTAAACTAGTATTGTTTTAAGAGTTTTATTATTGAATATTGCATGAGTTTTTAAGAGAGATGTGTGTGTTGTAGTGGAGTGAACGTACCGCCCAACCATCCGGGTGATATCGCGCTTATATAGAGAAAGAACAAAGACTTGTCTGAGAACCAATGAGGGTGCACTGTCAAACCGGTCAGACTGGGTTCGAGACCGGTTGGATTTGATGATTCAAAATGGCGGACTTAGCTCGTTGCGATCAGGTCAAACCGGTTTTAAGGAGATGATTTAAACGTAACGGAAAACATTTCCTTGGTGCATTGCTGGAATCTATCAAATGTCTCAGCCGTCTTTAAACAAAAGATATCACCTTAGTTAGACATTTCTTCACAAGAACATAAGTTAGAACAACTACCTATTGTTACACTGTCATAATCGAAATCATTTGAGCTTTAATTCGCAATTACTCTGGCTCGTATTATTTTAATCGTTTTTGAGTTCCTCGAGAGATAAATTTCTCCTTTTGTAGCAAACCTCAGTGAAAGATGTTTCTGTTGGTTTCCGGCCGCCATGTTGGTGCCCATCCGGATGGGCGCCAACATGGCGTCTCCATACAAATCTCTATAAATTTGGCTTCTCCGCATATCTTGCAGAAGAAAAATTGCTGTGACCTGGATCTTGGCGAGGGTCTTTGCCATAGTTACCTTCTTTCTTTTCTCAGATTCTGGACTTCATCTACTGAACAGTTTTGATTTATATTTTGAATGGCGTGGCACTGAAAACCAGCAACAAATGTTCCGCGCCAACTCGCCACGCGACCCTTTTGTTTACACTGTCCACCGATAAGGCAAACTGATCTTTCTTCTCATAACGGCTGGTCTCATTATATTTTGTAAACGCAATTTAGAATATTAATAAAATAAATCTTGAAAGTTGCTTCTTCTTGCGATAATACTAACAAAAAACTAAAGTCGTGGAACTTTTACAACAAGCCGCAGCCATTGGAGAAGCAGTTTGCGGAGTTCAAAAAGTTTTTTTTTCCCCTCATTCGACATTAGAAAAGTATTATCTTTGTTATTTACCCTTACCTTTCATCGCAGCGATTCTTAGTAAAGTGTCCAATGACATTGCTGACAGCACTAAACGCTAACCAGCAAGTGACGAAAAACATTTTCTGTGTTGACAGCCGAAACTCCAGCCACAACGGAAAACCTGAATTTGTTCTGAAGACTAAAGTGAGTGTGTCATAATAAACGTTGCGATCTTGCGCGCGCGATAGAATGTGGTGTTGCTAGTTTGATTGTGGAGAACATTTTATAGAAGAGGCCAGAAGAAGGGGAAAACTATAGCGGAAGAAGCTGTGGACTCAAAGATCTCGCTATCCATTTGGCATGAAAGTCTTGCACGCTTTCTCCCCATTATGAACCTGCATTCACATTCAGATGCAGGCCATGTAGGTACATGTGAAGGAAATTCAGAGAGAGAATACTGTTAAACTAGTATTGTTTTAAGAGTTTTATTATTGAATATTGCATGAGTTTTTAAGAGAGATGTGTGTGTTGTAGTGGAGTGAACGAACCGCCCAACCATCCGGGTGATATCGCGCTTATATAGAGAAAGAACAAAGACTTGTCTGAGAACCAATGAGGGTGCACTGTCAAACCGGTCAGACTGGGTTCGAGACCGGTTGGATTTGATGATTCAAAATGGCGGACTTAGCTCGTTGCGATCAGGTCAAACCGGTTTTAAGGAGATGATTTAAACGTAACGGAAAACATTTCCTTGGTGCATTGCTGGAATCTATCAAATGTCTCAGCCGTCTTTAAACAAAAGATATCACCTTAGTTAGACATTTCTTCACAAGAACATAAGTTAGAACAACTACCTATTGTTACACTGTCATAATCGAAATCATTTGAGCTTTAATTCGCAATTACTCTGGCTCGTATTATTTTAATCGTTTTTGAGTTCCTCGAGAGATAAATTTCTCCTTTTGTAGCAAACCTCAGTGAAAGATGTTTCTGTTGGTTTCCGGCCGCCATGTTGGTGCCCATCCGGATGGGCGCCAACATGGCGTCTCCATACAAATCTCTATAAATTTGGCTTCTCCGCATGTCTTGCAGAAGAAAAATTGCTGTGACCTGGATCTTGGCGAGGGTCTTTGCCATAGTTACCTTCTTTCTTTTCTCAGATTCTGGACTTCATCTACTGAACAGTTTTGATTTATATTTTGAATGGCGTGGCACTGAAAACCAGCAACAAATGTTCCGCGCCAACTCGCCACGCGACCCTTTTGTTTACACTGTCCACCGATAAGGCAAACTGATCTTTCTTCTCATAACGGCTGGTCTCATTATATTTTGTAAACGCAATTTAGAATATTAATAAAATAAATCTTGAAAGTTGCTTCTTCTTGCGATAATACTAACAAAAAACTAAAGTCGTGGAACTTTTACAACAAGCCGCAGCCATTGGAGAAGCAGTTTGCGGAGTTCAAATAGTTTTTTTTTTCCCCTCATTCGACATTAGAAAAGTATTATCTTTGTTATTTACCCTTACCTTTCATCGCAGCGATTCTTAGTAAAGTGTCCAATGACATTGCTGACAGCACTAAACGCTAACCAGCAAGTGACGAAAAACATTTTCTGTGTTGACAGCCGAAACTCCAGCCACAACGGAGAACCTGAATTTGTTCTGAAGACTAAAGTGACTGTGTCATAATAAACGTTGCGATCTTGCGCGCGCGATAGAATGTGGTGTTGCTAGTTTGATTGTGGAGAACATTTTATAGAAGAGGCCAGAAGAAGGGGAAAACTATAGCGGAAGAAGCTGTGGACTCAAAGATCTCGCTGTCCATTTGGCATGAAAGTCTTGCACGCTTTCTCCCCATTATGAACCTGCATTCACATTCAGATGCAGGCCATGTAGGTACATGTGAAGGAAATTGAGAGAGAGAATACTGTTAAACTAGTGTTGTTTTAAGAGTTTTATTATTGAATATTGCATGAGTTTTTAAGAGAGATGTGTGTGTTGTAGTGGAGTGAACGTACCGCCCAACCATCCGGGTGATATCGCGCTTATATAGAGAAAGAACAAAGACTTGTCTGAGAACCAATGAGGGTGCACTGTCAAACCGGTCAGACTGGGTTCGAGACCGGTTGGATTTGATGATTCAAAATGGCGGACTTAGCTCGTTGCGATCAGGTCAAACCGGTTTTAAGGAGATGATTTAAACGTAACGGAAAACATTTCCTTGGTGCATTGCTGGAATCTATCAAATGTCTCAGCCGTCTTTAAACAAAACATATCACCTTAGTTAGACATTTCTTCACAAGAACATAAGTTAGAACAACTACCTATTGTTACACTGTCCTAATCGAAATCATTTGAGCTTTAATTCGCAATTACTCTGGCTCGTATTATTTTAATCGTTTTTGAGTTCCTCGAGAGATAAATTTCTCCTTTTGTAGCAAACCTCAGTGAAAGATGTTTCTGTTGGTTTCCGGCCGCCATGTTGGTGCCCATCCGGATGGGCGCCAACATGGCGTCTCCATACAAATCTCTATAAATTTGGCTTCTCCGCATATCTTGCAGAAGAAAAATTGCTGTGACCTGGATCTTGGCGAGGGTCTTTGCCATAGTTACCTTCTTTCTTTTCTCAGATTCTGGACTTCATCTACTGAACAGTTTTGATTTATATTTTGAATGGCGTGGCACTGAAAACCAGCAACAAATGTTCCGCGCCAACTCGCCACGCGACCCTTTTGTTTACACTGTCCACCGATAAGGCAAACTGATCTTTCTTCTCATAACGGCTGGTCTCATTATATTTTGTAAACGCAGTTTAGAATATTAATAAAATAAATCTTGAAAGTTGCTTCTTCTTGCGATAATACTAACAAAAAACTAAAGTCGTGGAACTTTTACAACAAGCCGCAGCCATTGGAGAAGCAGTTTGCGGAGTTCAAATAGTTTTTTTTTTCCCCTCATTCGACATTAGAAAAGTATTATCTTTGTTATTTACCCTTACCTTTCATCGCAGCGATTCTTAGTAAAGTGTCCAATGACATTGCTGACAGCACTAAACGCTAACCAGCAAGTGACGAAAAACATTTTCTGTGTTGACAGCCGAAACTCCAGCCACAACGGAAAACCTGAATTTGTTCTGAAGACTAAAGTGACTGTGTCATAATAAACGTTGCGATCTTGCGCGCGCGATAGAATGTGGTGTTGCTAGTTTGATTGTGGAGAACATTTTATAGAAGAGGCCAGAAGAAGGGGAAAACTATAGCGGAAGAAGCTGTGGACTCAAAGATCTCGCTATCCATTTGGCATGAAAGTCTTGCACGCTTTCTCCCCATTATGAACCTGCATTCACATTCAGATGCAGGCCATGTAGGTACATGTGAAGGAAATTGAGAGAGAGAATACTGTTAAACTAGTATTGTTTTAAGAGTTTTATTATTGAATATTGCATGAGTTTTTAAGAGAGATGTGTGTGTTGTAGTGGAGTGAACGAACCGCCCAACCATCCGGGTGATATCGCGCTTATATAGAGAAAGAACAAAGACTTGTCTGAGAACCAATGAGGGTGCACTGTCAAACCGGTCAGACTGGGTTCGAGACCGGTTGGATTTGATGATTCAAAATGGCGGACTTAGCTTGTTGCGATCAGGTCAAACCGGTTTTAAGGAGATGATTTAAACGTAACGGAAAACATTTCCTTGGTGCATTGCTGGAATCTATCAAATGTCTCAGCCGTCTTTAAACAAAACATATCACCTTAGTTAGACATTTCTTCACAAGAACATAAGTTAGAACAACTACCTATTGTTACACTGTCCTAATCGAAATCATTTGAGCTTTAATTCGCAATTACTCTGGCTCGTATTATTTTAATCGTTTTTGAGTTCCTCGAGAGATAAATTTCTCCTTTTGTAGCAAACCTCAGTGAAAGATGTTTCTGTTGGTTTCCGGCCGCCATGTTGGTGCCCATCCGGATGGGCGCCAACATGGCGTCTCCATACAAATCTCTATAAATTTGGCTTCTCCGCATATCTTGCAGAAGAAAAATTGCTGTGACCTGGATCTTGGCGAGGGTCTTTGCCATAGTTACCTTCTTTCTTTTCTCAGATTCTGGACTTCATCTACTGAACAGTTTTGATTTATATTTTGAATGGCGTGGCACTGAAAACCAGCAACAAATGTTCCGCGCCAACTCGCCACGCGACCCTTTTGTTTACACTGTCCACCGATAAGGCAAACTGATCTTTCTTCTCATAACGGCTGGTCTCATTATATTTTGTAAACGCAGTTTAGAATATTAATAAAATAAATCTTGAAAGTTGCTTCTTCTTGCGATAATACTAACAAAAAACTAAAGTCGTGGAACTTTTACAACAAGCCGCAGCCATTGGAGAAGCAGTTTGCGGAGTTCAAATAGTTTTTTTTCCCCTCATTCGACATTAGAAAAGTATTATCTTTGTTATTTACCCTTACCTTTCATCGCAGCGATTCTTAGTAAAGTGTCCAATGACATTGCTGACAGCACTAAACGCTAACCAGCAAGTGACGAAAAACATTTTCTGTGTTGACAGCCGAAACTCCAGCCACAACGGAAAACCTGAATTTGTTCTGAAGACTAAAGTGACTGTGTCATAATAAACGTTGCGATCTTGCGCGCGCGATAGAATGTGGCGTTGCTAGTTTGATTGTGGAGAACATTTTATAGAAGAGGCCAGAAGAAGGGGAAAACTATAGCGGAAGAAGCTGTGGACTCAAAGATCTCGCTATCCATTTGGCATGAAAGTCTTGCACGCTTTCTCCCCATTATGAACCTGCATTCACATTCAGATGCAGGCCATGTAGGTACATGTGAAGGAAATTGAGAGAGAGAATACTGTTAAACTAGTATTGTTTTAAGAGTTTTATTATTGAATATTGCATGAGTTTTTAAGAGAGATGTGTGTGTTGTAGTGGAGTGAACGTACCGCCCAACCATCCGGGTGATATCGCGCTTATATAGAGAAAGAACAAAGACTTGTCTGAGAACCAATGAGGGTGCACTGTCAAACCGGTCAGACTGGGTTCGAGACCGGTTGGATTTGATGATTCAAAATGGCGGACTTAGCTCGTTGCGATCAGGTCAAACCGGTTTTAAGGAGATGATTTAAACGTAACGGAAAACATTTCCTTGGTGCATTGCTGGAATCTATCAAATGTCTCAGCCGTCTTTAAACAAAACATATCACCTTAGTTAGACATTTCTTCACAAGAACATAAGTTAGAACAACTACCTATTGTTACACTGTCCTAATCGAAATCATTTGAGCTTTAATTCGCAATTACTCTGGCTCGTATTATTTTAATCGTTTTTGAGTTCCTCGAGAGATAAATTTCTCCTTTTGTAGCAAACCTCAGTGAAAGATGTTTCTGTTGGTTTCCGGCCGCCATGTTGGTGCCCATCCGGATGGGCGCCAACATGGCGTCTCCATACAAATCTCTATAAATTTGGCTTCTCCGCATATCTTGCAGAAGAAAAATTGCTGTGACCTGGATCTTGGCGAGGGTCTTTGCCATAGTTACCTTCTTTCTTTTCTCAGATTCTGGACTTCATCTACTGAACAGTTTTGATTTATATTTTGAATGGCGTGGCACTGAAAACCAGCAACAAATGTTCCGCGCCAACTCGCCACGCGACCCTTTTGTTTACACTGTCCACCGATAAGGCAAACTGATCTTTCTTCTCATAACGGCTGGTCTCATTATATTTTGTAAACGCAGTTTAGAATATTAATAAAATAAATCTTGAAAGTTGCTTCTTCTTGCGATAATACTAACAAAAAACTAAAGTCGTGGAACTTTTACAACAAGCCGCAGCCATTGGAGAAGCAGTTTGCGGAGTTCAAATAGTTTTTTTTTTCCCCTCATTCGACATTAGAAAAGTATTATCTTTGTTATTTACCCTTACCTTTCATCGCAGCGATTCTTAGTAAAGTGTCCAATGACATTGCTGACAGCACTAAACGCTAACCAGCAAGTGACGAAAAACATTTTCTGTGTTGACAGCCGAAACTCCAGCCACAACGGAAAACCTGAATTTGTTCTGAAGACTAAAGTGACTGTGTCATAATAAACGTTGCGATCTTGCGCGCGCGATAGAATGTGGTGTTGCTAGTTTGATTGTGGAGAACATTTTATAGAAGAGGCCAGAAGAAGGGCAAAACTATAGCGGAAGAAGCTGAGGACTCAAAGATCTCGCTATCCATTTGGCATGAAAGTCTTGCACGCTTTCTCCCCATTATGAACCTGCATTCACATTCAGATGCTGGCCATGTAGGTACATGTGAAGGAAATTGAGAGAGAGAATACTGTTAAACTAGTATTGTTTTAAGAGTTTTATTATTGAATATTGCATGAGTTTTTAAGAGAGATGTGTGTGTTGTAGTGGAGTGAACGTACCGCCCAACCATCCGGGTGATATCGCGCTTATATAGAGAAAGAACAAAGACTTGTCTGAGAACCAATGAGGGTGCACTGTCAAACCGGTCAGACTGGGTTCGAGACCGGTTGGATTTGATGATTCAAAATGGCGGACTTAGCTCGTTGCGATCAGGTCAAACCGGTTTTAAGGAGATGATTTAAACGTAACGGAAAACATTTCCTTGGTGCATTGCTGGAATCTATCAAATGTCTCAGCCGTCTTTAAACAAAAGATATCACCTTAGTTAGACATTTCTTCACAAGAACATAAGTTAGAACAACTACCTATTGTTACACTGTCCTAATCGAAATCATTTGAGCTTTAATTCGCAATTACTCTGGCTCGTATTATTTTAATCGTTTTTGAGTTCCTCGAGAGATAAATTTCTCCTTTTGTAGCAAACCTCAGTGAAAGATGTTTCTGTTGGTTTCCGGCCGCCATGTTGGTGCCCATCCGGATGGGCGCCAACATGGCGTCTCCATACAAATCTCTATAAATTTGGCTTCTCCGCATATCTTGCAGAAGAAAAATTGCTGTGACCTGGATCTTGGCGAGGGTCTTTGCCATAGTTACCTTCTTTCTTTTCTCAGATTCTGGACTTCATCTACTGAACAGTTTTGATTTATATTTTGAATGGCGTGGCACTGAAAACCAGCAACAAATGTTCCGCGCCAACTCGCCACGCGACCCTTTTGTTTACACTGTCCACCGATAAGGCAAACTGATCTTTCTTCTCATAACGGCTGGTCTCATTATATTTTGTAAACGCAGTTTAGAATATTAATAAAATAAATCTTGAAAGTTGCTTCTTCTTGCGATAATACTAACAAAAAACTAAAGTCGTGGAACTTTTACAACAAGCCGCAGCCATTGGAGAAGCAGTTTGCGGAGTTCAAATAGTTTTTTTTTTCCCCTCATTCGACATTAGAAAAGTATTATCTTTGTTATTTACCCTTACCTTTCATCGCAGCGATTCTTAGTAAAGTGTCCAATGACATTGCTGACAGCACTAAACGCTAACCAGCAAGTGACGAAAAACATTTTCTGTGTTGACAGCCGAAACTCCAGCCACAACGGAAAACCTGAATTTGTTCTGAAGACTAAAGTGAGTGTGTCATAATAAACGTTGCGATCTTGCGCGCGCGATAGAATGTGGCGTTGCTAGTTTGATTGTGGAGAACATTTTATAGAAGAGGCCAGAAGAAGGGGAAAACTATAGCGGAAGAAGCTGTGGACTCAAAGATCTCGCTATCCATTTGGCATGAAAGTCTTGCACGCTTTCTCCCCATTATGAACCTGCATTCACATTCAGATGCAGGCCATGTAGGTACATGTGAAGGAAATTGAGAGAGAGAATACTGTTAAACTAGTATTGTTTTAAGAGTTTTATTATTGAATATTGCATGAGTTTTTAAGAGAGATGTGTGTGTTGTAGTGGAGTGAACGTACCGCCCAACCATCCGGGTGATATCGCGCTTATATAGAGAAAGAACAAAGACTTGTCTGAGAACCAATGAGGGTGCACTGTCAAACCGGTCAGACTGGGTTCGAGACCGGTTGGATTTGATGATTCAAAATGGCGGACTTAGCTCGTTGCGATCAGGTCAAACCGGTTTTAAGGAGATGATTTAAACGTAACGGAAAACATTTCCTTGGTGCATTGCTGGAATCTATCAAATGTCTCAGCCGTCTTTAAACAAAACATATCACCTTAGTTAGACATTTCTTCACAAGAACATAAGTTAGAACAACTACCTATTGTTACACTGTCCTAATCGAAATCATTTGAGCTTTAATTCGCAATTACTCTGGCTCGTATTATTTTAATCGTTTTTGAGTTCCTCGAGAGATAAATTTCTCCTTTTGTAGCAAACCTCAGTGAAAGATGTTTCTGTTGGTTTCCGGCCGCCATGTTGGTGCCCATCCGGATGGGCGCCAACATGGCGTCTCCATACAAATCTCTATAAATTTGGCTTCTCCGCATATCTTGCAGAAGAAAAATTGCTGTGACCTGGATCTTGGCGAGGGTCTTTGCCATAGTTACCTTCTTTCTTTTCTCAGATTCTGGACTTCATCTACTGAACAGTTTTGATTTATATTTTGAATGGCGTGGCACTGAAAACCAGCAACAAATGTTCCGCGCCAACTCGCCACGCGACCCTTTTGTTTACACTGTCCACCGATAAGGCAAACTGATCTTTCTTCTCATAACGGCTGGTCTCATTATATTTTGTAAACGCAGTTTAGAATATTAATAAAATAAATCTTGAAAGTTGCTTCTTCTTGCGATAATACTAACAAAAAACTAAAGTCGTGGAACTTTTACAACAAGCCGCAGCCATTGGAGAAGCAGTTTGCGGAGTTCAAATAGTTTTTTTTTTCCCCTCATTCGACATTAGAAAAGTATTATCTTTGTTATTTACCCTTACCTTTCATCGCAGCGATTCTTAGTAAAGTGTCCAATGACATTGCTGACAGCACTAAACGCTAACCAGCAAGTGACGAAAAACATTTTCTGTGTTGACAGCCGAAACTCCAGCCACAACGGAAAACCTGAATTTGTTCTGAAGACTAAAGTGACTGTGTCATAATAAACGTTGCGATCTTGCGCGCGCGATAGAATGTGGCGTTGCTAGTTTGATTGTGGAGAACATTTTATAGAAGAGGCCAGAAGAAGGGGAAAACTATAGCGGAAGAAGCTGTGGACTCAAAGATCTCGCTATCCATTTGGCATGAAAGTCTTGCACGCTTTCTCCCCATTATGAACCTGCATTCACATTCAGATGCAGGCCATGTAGGTACATGTGAAGGAAATTGAGAGAGAGAATACTGTTAAACTAGTATTGTTTTAAGAGTTTTATTATTGAATATTGCATGAGTTTTTAAGAGAGATGTGTGTGTTGTAGTGGAGTGAACGTACCGCCCAACCATCCGGGTGATATCGCGCTTATATAGAGAAAGAACAAAGACTTGTCTGAGAACCAATGAGGGTGCACTGTCAAACCGGTCAGACTGGGTTCGAGACCGGTTGGATTTGATGATTCAAAATGGCGGACTTAGCTCGTTGCGATCAGGTCAAACCGGTTTTAAGGAGATGATTTAAACGTAACGGAAAACATTTCCTTGGTGCATTGCTGGAATCTATCAAATGTCTCAGCCGTCTTTAAACAAAACATATCACCTTAGTTAGACATTTCTTCACAAGAACATAAGTTAGAACAACTACCTATTGTTACACTGTCCTAATCGAAATCATTTGAGCTTTAATTCGCAATTACTCTGGCTCGTATTATTTTAATCGTTTTTGAGTTCCTCGAGAGATAAATTTCTCCTTTTGTAGCAAACCTCAGTGAAAGATGTTTCTGTTGGTTTCCGGCCGCCATGTTGGTGCCCATCCGGATGGGCGCCAACATGGCGTCTCCATACAAATCTCTATAAATTTGGCTTCTCCGCATATCTTGCAGAAGAAAAATTGCTGTGACCTGGATCTTGGCGAGGGTCTTTGCCATAGTTACCTTCTTTCTTTTCTCAGATTCTGGACTTCATCTACTGAACAGTTTTGATTTATATTTTGAATGGCGTGGCACTGAAAACCAGCAACAAATGTTCCGCGCCAACTCGCCACGCGACCCTTTTGTTTACACTGTCCACCGATAAGGCAAACTGATCTTTCTTCTCATAACGGCTGGTCTCATTATATTTTGTAAACGCAGTTTAGAATATTAATAAAATAAATCTTGAAAGTTGCTTCTTCTTGCGATAATACTAACAAAAAACTAAAGTCGTGGAACTTTTACAACAAGCCGCAGCCATTGGAGAAGCAGTTTGCGGAGTTCAAATAGTTTTTTTTTTCCCCTCATTCGACATTAGAAAAGTATTATCTTTGTTATTTACCCTTACCTTTCATCGCAGCGATTCTTAGTAAAGTGTCCAATGACATTGCTGACAGCACTAAACGCTAACCAGCAAGTGACGAAAAACATTTTCTGTGTTGACAGCCGAAACTCCAGCCACAACGGAAAACCTGAATTTGTTCTGAAGACTAAAGTGACTGTGTCATAATAAACGTTGCGATCTTGCGCGCGCGATAGAATGTGGTGTTGCTAGTTTGATTGTGGAGAACATTTTATAGAAGAGGCCAGAAGAAGGGCAAAACTATAGCGGAAGAAGCTGAGGACTCAAAGATCTCGCTATCCATTTGGCATGAAAGTCTTGCACGCTTTCTCCCCATTATGAACCTGCATTCACATTCAGATGCTGGCCATGTAGGTACATGTGAAGGAAATTGAGAGAGAGAATACTGTTAAACTAGTATTGTTTTAAGAGTTTTATTATTGAATATTGCATGAGTTTTTAAGAGAGATGTGTGTGTTGTAGTGGAGTGAACGTACCGCCCAACCATCCGGGTGATATCGCGCTTATATAGAGAAAGAACAAAGACTTGTCTGAGAACCAATGAGGGTGCACTGTCAAACCGGTCAGACTGGGTTCGAGACCGGTTGGATTTGATGATTCAAAATGGCGGACTTAGCTCGTTGCGATCAGGTCAAACCGGTTTTAAGGAGATGATTTAAACGTAACGGAAAACATTTCCTTGGTGCATTGCTGGAATCTATCAAATGTCTCAGCCGTCTTTAAACAAAAGATATCACCTTAGTTAGACATTTCTTCACAAGAACATAAGTTAGAACAACTACCTATTGTTACACTGTCCTAATCGAAATCATTTGAGCTTTAATTCGCAATTACTCTGGCTCGTATTATTTTAATCGTTTTTGAGTTCCTCGAGAGATAAATTTCTCCTTTTGTAGCAAACCTCAGTGAAAGATGTTTCTGTTGGTTTCCGGCCGCCATGTTGGTGCCCATCCGGATGGGCGCCAACATGGCGTCTCCATACAAATCTCTATAAATTTGGCTTCTCCGCATATCTTGCAGAAGAAAAATTGCTGTGACCTGGATCTTGGCGAGGGTCTTTGCCATAGTTACCTTCTTTCTTTTCTCAGATTCTGGACTTCATCTACTGAACAGTTTTGATTTATATTTTGAATGGCGTGGCACTGAAAACCAGCAACAAATGTTCCGCGCCAACTCGCCACGCGACCCTTTTGTTTACACTGTCCACCGATAAGGCAAACTGATCTTTCTTCTCATAACGGCTGGTCTCATTATATTTTGTAAACGCAGTTTAGAATATTAATAAAATAAATCTTGAAAGTTGCTTCTTCTTGCGATAATACTAACAAAAAACTAAAGTCGTGGAACTTTTACAACAAGCCGCAGCCATTGGAGAAGCAGTTTGCGGAGTTCAAATAGTTTTTTTTTTCCCCTCATTCGACATTAGAAAAGTATTATCTTTGTTATTTACCCTTACCTTTCATCGCAGCGATTCTTAGTAAAGTGTCCAATGACATTGCTGACAGCACTAAACGCTAACCAGCAAGTGACGAAAAACATTTTCTGTGTTGACAGCCGAAACTCCAGCCACAACGGAAAACCTGAATTTGTTCTGAAGACTAAAGTGACTGTGTCATAATAAACGTTGCGATCTTGCGCGCGCGATAGAATGTGGCGTTGCTAGTTTGATTGTGGAGAACATTTTATAGAAGAGGCCAGAAGAAGGGGAAAACTATAGCGGAAGAAGCTGTGGACTCAAAGATCTCGCTATCCATTTGGCATGAAAGTCTTGCACGCTTTCTCCCCATTATGAACCTGCATTCACATTCAGATGCAGGCCATGTAGGTACATGTGAAGGAAATTGAGAGAGAGAATACTGTTAAACTAGTATTGTTTTAAGAGTTTTATTATTGAATATTGCATGAGTTTTTAAGAGAGATGTGTGTGTTGTAGTGGAGTGAACGTACCGCCCAACCATCCGGGTGATATCGCGCTTATATAGAGAAAGAACAAAGACTTGTCTGAGAACCAATGAGGGTGCACTGTCAAACCGGTCAGACTGGGTTCGAGACCGGTTGGATTTGATGATTCAAAATGGCGGACTTAGCTCGTTGCGATCAGGTCAAACCGGTTTTAAGGAGATGATTTAAACGTAACGGAAAACATTTCCTTGGTGCATTGCTGGAATCTATCAAATGTCTCAGCCGTCTTTAAACAAAACATATCACCTTAGTTAGACATTTCTTCACAAGAACATAAGTTAGAACAACTACCTATTGTTACACTGTCCTAATCGAAATCATTTGAGCTTTAATTCGCAATTACTCTGGCTCGTATTATTTTAATCGTTTTTGAGTTCCTCGAGAGATAAATTTCTCCTTTTGTAGCAAACCTCAGTGAAAGATGTTTCTGTTGGTTTCCGGCCGCCATGTTGGTGCCCATCCGGATGGGCGCCAACATGGCGTCTCCATACAAATCTCTATAAATTTGGCTTCTCCGCATATCTTGCAGAAGAAAAATTGCTGTGACCTGGATCTTGGCGAGGGTCTTTGCCATAGTTACCTTCTTTCTTTTCTCAGATTCTGGACTTCATCTACTGAACAGTTTTGATTTATATTTTGAATGGCGTGGCACTGAAAACCAGCAACAAATGTTCCGCGCCAACTCGCCACGCGACCCTTTTGTTTACACTGTCCACCGATAAGGCAAACTGATCTTTCTTCTCATAACGGCTGGTCTCATTATATTTTGTAAACGCAGTTTAGAATATTAATAAAATAAATCTTGAAAGTTGCTTCTTCTTGCGATAATACTAACAAAAAACTAAAGTCGTGGAACTTTTACAACAAGCCGCAGCCATTGGAGAAGCAGTTTGCGGAGTTCAAATAGTTTTTTTTTTCCCCTCATTCGACATTAGAAAAGTATTATCTTTGTTATTTACCCTTACCTTTCATCGCAGCGATTCTTAGTAAAGTGTCCAATGACATTGCTGACAGCACTAAACGCTAACCAGCAAGTGACGAAAAACATTTTCTGTGTTGACAGCCGAAACTCCAGCCACAACGGAAAACCTGAATTTGTTCTGAAGACTAAAGTGACTGTGTCATAATAAACGTTGCGATCTTGCGCGCGCGATAGAATGTGGTGTTGCTAGTTTGATTGTGGAGAACATTTTATAGAAGAGGCCAGAAGAAGGGCAAAACTATAGCGGAAGAAGCTGAGGACTCAAAGATCTCGCTATCCATTTGGCATGAAAGTCTTGCACGCTTTCTCCCCATTATGAACCTGCATTCACATTCAGATGCTGGCCATGTAGGTACATGTGAAGGAAATTGAGAGAGAGAATACTGTTAAACTAGTATTGTTTTAAGAGTTTTATTATTGAATATTGCATGAGTTTTTAAGAGAGATGTGTGTGTTGTAGTGGAGTGAACGTACCGCCCAACCATCCGGGTGATATCGCGCTTATATAGAGAAAGAACAAAGACTTGTCTGAGAACCAATGAGGGTGCACTGTCAAACCGGTCAGACTGGGTTCGAGACCGGTTGGATTTGATGATTCAAAATGGCGGACTTAGCTCGTTGCGATCAGGTCAAACCGGTTTTAAGGAGATGATTTAAACGTAACGGAAAACATTTCCTTGGTGCATTGCTGGAATCTATCAAATGTCTCAGCCGTCTTTAAACAAAAGATATCACCTTAGTTAGACATTTCTTCACAAGAACATAAGTTAGAACAACTACCTATTGTTACACTGTCCTAATCGAAATCATTTGAGCTTTAATTCGCAATTACTCTGGCTCGTATTATTTTAATCGTTTTTGAGTTCCTCGAGAGATAAATTTCTCCTTTTGTAGCAAACCTCAGTGAAAGATGTTTCTGTTGGTTTCCGGCCGCCATGTTGGTGCCCATCCGGATGGGCGCCAACATGGCGTCTCCATACAAATCTCTATAAATTTGGCTTCTCCGCATATCTTGCAGAAGAAAAATTGCTGTGACCTGGATCTTGGCGAGGGTCTTTGCCATAGTTACCTTCTTTCTTTTCTCAGATTCTGGACTTCATCTACTGAACAGTTTTGATTTATATTTTGAATGGCGTGGCACTGAAAACCAGCAACAAATGTTCCGCGCCAACTCGCCACGCGACCCTTTTGTTTACACTGTCCACCGATAAGGCAAACTGATCTTTCTTCTCATAACGGCTGGTCTCATTATATTTTGTAAACGCAGTTTAGAATATTAATAAAATAAATCTTGAAAGTTGCTTCTTCTTGCGATAATACTAACAAAAAACTAAAGTCGTGGAACTTTTACAACAAGCCGCAGCCATTGGAGAAGCAGTTTGCGGAGTTCAAATAGTTTTTTTTTTCCCCTCATTCGACATTAGAAAAGTATTATCTTTGTTATTTACCCTTACCTTTCATCGCAGCGATTCTTAGTAAAGTGTCCAATGACATTGCTGACAGCACTAAACGCTAACCAGCAAGTGACGAAAAACATTTTCTGTGTTGACAGCCGAAACTCCAGCCACAACGGAAAACCTGAATTTGTTCTGAAGACTAAAGTGACTGTGTCATAATAAACGTTGCGATCTTGCGCGCGCGATAGAATGTGGTGTTGCTAGTTTGATTGTGGAGAACATTTTATAGAAGAGGCCAGAAGAAGGGCAAAACTATAGCGGAAGAAGCTGAGGACTCAAAGATCTCGCTATCCATTTGGCATGAAAGTCTTGCACGCTTTCTCCCCATTATGAACCTGCATTCACATTCAGATGCTGGCCATGTAGGTACATGTGAAGGAAATTGAGAGAGAGAATACTGTTAAACTAGTATTGTTTTAAGAGTTTTATTATTGAATATTGCATGAGTTTTTAAGAGAGATGTGTGTGTTGTAGTGGAGTGAACGTACCGCCCAACCATCCGGGTGATATCGCGCTTATATAGAGAAAGAACAAAGACTTGTCTGAGAACCAATGAGGGTGCACTGTCAAACCGGTCAGACTGGGTTCGAGACCGGTTGGATTTGATGATTCAAAATGGCGGACTTAGCTCGTTGCGATCAGGTCAAACCGGTTTTAAGGAGATGATTTAAACGTAACGGAAAACATTTCCTTGGTGCATTGCTGGAATCTATCAAATGTCTCAGCCGTCTTTAAACAAAAGATATCACCTTAGTTAGACATTTCTTCACAAGAACATAAGTTAGAACAACTACCTATTGTTACACTGTCCTAATCGAAATCATTTGAGCTTTAATTCGCAATTACTCTGGCTCGTATTATTTTAATCGTTTTTGAGTTCCTCGAGAGATAAATTTCTCCTTTTGTAGCAAACCTCAGTGAAAGATGTTTCTGTTGGTTTCCGGCCGCCATGTTGGTGCCCATCCGGATGGGCGCCAACATGGCGTCTCCATACAAATCTCTATAAATTTGGCTTCTCCGCATATCTTGCAGAAGAAAAATTGCTGTGACCTGGATCTTGGCGAGGGTCTTTGCCATAGTTACCTTCTTTCTTTTCTCAGATTCTGGACTTCATCTACTGAACAGTTTTGATTTATATTTTGAATGGCGTGGCACTGAAAACCAGCAACAAATGTTCCGCGCCAACTCGCCACGCGACCCTTTTGTTTACACTGTCCACCGATAAGGCAAACTGATCTTTCTTCTCATAACGGCTGGTCTCATTATATTTTGTAAACGCAGTTTAGAATATTAATAAAATAAATCTTGAAAGTTGCTTCTTCTTGCGATAATACTAACAAAAAACTAAAGTCGTGGAACTTTTACAACAAGCCGCAGCCATTGGAGAAGCAGTTTGCGGAGTTCAAATAGTTTTTTTTTTCCCCTCATTCGACATTAGAAAAGTATTATCTTTGTTATTTACCCTGACCTTTCATCGCAGCGATTCTTAGTAAAGTGTCCAATGACATTGCTGACAGCACTGAACGCTAACCAGCAAGTGACGAAAAACATTTTTTGTGTTGACAGCCGAAACTCCAGCCACAACGGAAAACCTGAATTTGTTCTGAAGACTAAAGTGACTGTGTCATAATAAACGTTGCGATCTTGCGCGCGCGATAGAATGTGGTGTTGCTAGTTTGATTGTGGAGAACATTTTATAGAAGAGGCCAGAAGAAGGGGAAAACTATAGCGGAAGAAGCTGAGGACTCAAAGATGTCGCTGTCCATTTGGCATGAAAGTCTTGCACGCTTTCTCCCCATTATGAACCTGCATTCACATTCAGATGCAGGCCATGTAGGTACATGTGAAGGAAATTGAGAGAGAGAATACTGTTAAACATGTATTGTTTTAAGAGTTTTATTATTGAATATTGCATGAGCTTTTAAGAGAGATGTGTGTGTTGTAGTGGAGTGAACGTACCGCCCAACCATCCGGGTGATATCGCGCTTATATAGAAAAAGAACAAAGACTTGTCTGAGAAGCAATGAGGGTGCACTGTCAAACCGGTCAGACTGGGTTCGAGACCGGTTGGATTTGATGATTCAAAATGGCGGACATAGCTCGTTGGGATCAGGTCAAACCGGTTTTAAGGAGATGATTTAAACGTAACGGAAAACATTTCCTTGGTGCATTGCTGGAATCTATCAAATGTCTCAGCCGTCTCTAAACAAAACATATTACCTTAGTTAGACATTTCTTCACAAGAACATAAGTTAGAACAACTACCTATTGTTACACTGTCCTAATCGAAATCATTTGAGCTTTAATTCGCAATTACTCTGGCTCGTATTATTTTAATCGTTTTTGAGTTCCTCGAGAGATAAATTTTTCCTCTGTAGCAATCCTCAGTGAAAGATGTTTCTGTTGGTTTCCGGCCGCCATGTTGGTGCCCATCCGGATGGGCGCCAACATGGCGTCTCCATACAAATCTCTATAAATTTGGCTTCTCCGCATATCTTGCAGAAGAAAAATTGCTGTGACCTGGATCTTGGCGAGGGTCTTTGCCATAGTTACCTTCTTTCTTTTCTCAGATTCTGGACTTCATCTACTGAACAGTTTTGATTTATATTTTGAATGGCGTGGCACTGAAAACCAGCAACAAATGTTCCGCGCCAACTCGCCACGCGACCCTTTTGTTTACACTGTCCACCGATAAGGCAAACTGATCTTTCTTCTCATAACGGCTGGTCTCATCATATTTTGTAAACGCAATTTAGAATATTAATAAAATAAATCTTGAAAGTTGCTTCTTCTTGCGATTATACTAACAAAAAACTAAAGTCGTGGAACTTTTACAACAAGCCGCTGCCATTGGAGAAGCAGTTTGCGGAGTTCAAATATTTTTTTGTTTCCCCCTCATTCGCATCCTCGGAGACCCAGGGGCAGTTAATGGGGGCGCGAGGAAAATAAATCGGCGCGACGAAAGGTTTCACGAAAGTTTACAAGGAGGTGTGAAAAACTTTCGTGAAACCTTTCGTCGCGCCGATTTATTTTCCTCGCGCCCCCATTAACTGCCCCTGGGTCTCCGAGGATGCCTCATTCGACATTAGAAAAGTATTATCTTTGTTATTTACCCTTACCTTTCATCGCAACGATTCTTAGTAAAGTGTCCAATGACATTGCTGACAGCACTGAACGCTAACCAGCAAGTGACGAAAAACATTTTCTGTGTTGACAGCCGAAACTCCAGCCACAACGGAAAACCTGAATTTGTTCTGAAGACTAAAGTGACTGTGTCATAATAAACGTTGCGATCTTGCGCGCGCGATAGAATGTGGTGTTGCTAGTTTAATTGTGGAGAACATTTTATAGAAGAGGCCAGAAGAAGGGGAAAACTATAGCGGAAGAAGCTGAGGCCTCAAAGATGTCGGTGTCCATTTGGCATGAAAGTCTTGCACGCTTTCTCCCCATTATGAACCTGCATTCACATTCAGATGCAGGCCATGTAGGTACATGTGAAGGAAATTGAGAGAGAGAATACTGTTAAACATGTATTGTTTTAAGAGTTTTATTATTGAATATTGCATGAGTTTTTAAGAGAGATGTGTGTGTTGTAGTGGAGTGAACGTACCGCCCAACCATCCGGGTGATATCGCGCTTATATAGAGAAAGAACAAAGACTTGTCTGAGAACCAATGAGGGTGCACTGTCAAACCGGTCAGACTGGGTTCGAGACCGGTTAGATTTGATGATTCAAAATGGCGGACATAGCTCGTTGGGATCAGGTCAAACCGGTTTTAAGGAGATGATTTAAACGTAACGGAAAACATTTCCTTGGTGCATTGCTGGAATCTATCAAATGTCTCAGCCGTCTTTAAACAAAAGATATCACCTTAGTTAGACATTTCTTCACAAGAACATAAGTTAGAACAACTACCTATTGTTACACTGTCCTAATCGAAATCATTTGAGCTTTAATTCGCAATTACTCTGGCTCGTATTATTTTAATCGTTTTTGAGTTCCTCGAGAGATAAATTTCTCCTTTTGTAGCAAACCTCAGTGAAAGATGTTTCTGTTGGTTTCCGGCCGCCATGTTGGTGTCCATCCGGATGGGCGCCAACATGGCGTCTCCATACAAATCTCTATAAATTTGGCTTCTCCGCATATCTTGCAGAAGAAAAATTGCTGTGACCTGGATCTTGGCGAGAGTCTTTGCCATAGTTACCTTCTTTCTTTTCTCAGATTCTGGACTTCATCTACTGAACAGTTTTGATTTATATTTTGAATGGCGTGGCACTGAAAACCAGCAACAAATGTTCCGCGCCAACTCGCCACGCGACCCTTTTGTTTACACTGTCCACCGATAAGGCAAACTGATCTTTCTTCTCATAACGGCTGGTCTCATTATATTTTGTAAACGCAATTTAGAATATTAATAAAATAAATCTTGAAAGTTGCTTCTTCTTGCGATAATACTAACAAAAAACTAAAGTCGTGGAACTTTTACAACAAGCCGCTGCCATTGGAGAAGCAGTTTGCGGAGTTCAAATAGTTTTTTTTTTCCCCCTCATTCGACATTAGAAAAGTATTATCTTTGTTATTTACCCTTACCTTTCATCGCAGCGATTCTTAGTAAAGTGTCCAATGACATTGCTGACAGCACTGAACGCTAACCAGCAAGTGACGAAAAACATTTTCTGTGTTGACAGCCGAAACTCCAGCCACAACGGAAAACCTGAATTTGCTCTGAAGACTAAAGTGAGTGTGTCATAATAAACGTTGCGATCTTGCGCGCGCGATAGAATGTGGTGTTGCTAGTTTGATTGTGGAGAACATTTTATAGAAGAGGCCAGAAGAAGGGGAAAACTATAGCGGAAGAAGCTGAGGACTCAAAGATCTCGCTGTCCATTTGGCATGAAAGTCTTGCACGCTTTCTCCCCATTATGAACCTGCATTCACATTCAGATGCAGGCCATGTAGGTACATGTGAAGGAAATTGAGAGAGAGAATACTGTTAAACATGTATTGTTTTAAGAGTTTTATTATTGAATATTGCATGAGTTTTTAAGAGAGATGTGTGTGTTGTAGTGGAGTGAACGTACCGCCCAACCATCCGGGTGATATCGCGCTTATATAGAGAAAGAACAAAGACTTGTCTGAGAACCAATGAGGGTGCACTGTCAAACCGGTCAGACTGGGTTCGAGACCGGTTAGATTTGATGATTCAAAATGGCGGACATAGCTCGTTGGGATCAGGTCAAACCGGTTTTAAGGAGATGATTTAAACGTAACGGAAAACATTTCCTTGGTGCATTGCTGAAATCTGTCAAATGTCTCAGCCGTCTTTAAACAAAAGATATCACCTTAGTTAGACATTTCTTCACAAGAACATAAGTTAGAACAACTACCTATTGTTACACTGTCCTAATCGAAATCATTTGAGCTTTAATTCGCAATTACTCTGGCTCGCATTATTTTAATCGTTTTTGAGTTCCTCGAGAGATAAATTTCTCCTTTTGTAGCAAACCTCAGTGAAAGATGTTTCTGTTGGTTTCCGGCCGCCATGTTGGTGTCCATCCGGATGGGCGCCAACATGGCGTCTCCATACAAATCTCTATAAATTTGGCTTCTCCGCATATCTTGCAGAAGAAAAATTGCTGTGACCTGGATCTTGGCGAGAGTCTTTGCCATAGTTACCTTCTTTCTTTTCTCAGATTCTGGACTTCATCTACTGAACAGTTTTGATTTATATTTTGAATGGCGTGGCACTGAAAACCAGCAACAAATGTTCCGCGCCAACTCGCCACGCGACCCTTTTGTTTACACTGTCCACCGATAAGGCAAACTGATCTTTCTTCTCATAACGGCTGGTCTCATTATATTTTGTAAACGCAATTTAGAATATTAATAAAATAAATCTTGAAAGTTGCTTCTTCTTGCGATAATACTAACAAAAAACTAAAGTCGTGGAACTTTTACAACAAGCCGCTGCCATTGGAGAAGCAGTTTGCGGAGTTCAAATAGTTTTTTTTTTCCCCCTCATTCGACATTAGAAAAGTATTATCTTTGTTATTTACCCTTACCTTTCATCGCAGCGATTCTTAGTAAAGTGTCCAATGACATTGCTGACAGCACTAAACGCTAACCAGCAAGTGACGAAAAACATTTTCTGTGTTGACAGCCGAAACTCCAGCCACAACGGAAAACCTGAATTTGTTCTGAAGACTAAAGTAAGTGTGTCATAATAAACGTTGCGATCTTGCGCGCGCGATAGAATGTGGTGTTGCTAGTTTGATTGTGGAGAACATTTTATAGAAGAGGCCAGAAGAAGGGGAAAACTATAGCGGAAGAAGCTGTGGACTCAAAGATCTCGCTATCCATTTGGCATGAAAGTCTTGCACGCTTTCTCCCCATTATGAACCTGCATTCACATTCAGATGCAGGCCATGTAGGTACATGTGAAGGAAATTGAGAGAGAGAATACTGTTAAACTAGTATTGTTTTAAGAGTTTTATTATTGAATATTGCATGAGTTTTTAAGAGAGATGTGTGTGTTGTAGTGGAGTGAACGTACCGCCCAACCATCCGGGTGATATCGCGCTTATATAGAGAAAGAACAAAGACTTGTCTGAGAACCAATGAGGGTGCACTGTCAAACCGGTCAGACTGGGTTCGAGACCGGTTGGATTTGATGATTCAAAATGGCGGACTTAGCTCGTTGCGATCAGGTCAAACCGGTTTTAAGGAGATGATTTAAACGTAACGGAAAACATTTCCTTGGTGCATTGCTGGAATCTATCAAATGTCTCAGCCGTCTTTAAACAAAAGATATCACCTTAGTTAGACATTTCTTCACAAGAACATAAGTTAGAACAACTACCTATTGTTACACTGTCCTAATCGAAATCATTTGAGCTTTAATTCGCAATTACTCTGGCTCGCATTATTTTAATCGTTTTTGAGTTCCTCGAGAGATAAATTTCTCCTTTTGTAGCAAACCTCAGTGAAAGATGTTTCTGTTGGTTTCCGGCCGCCATGTTGGTGCCCATCCGGATGGGCGCCAACATGGCGTCTCCATACAAATCTCTATAAATTTGGCTTCTCCGCATATCTTGCAGAAGAAAAATTGCTGTGACCTGGATCTTGGCGAGGGTCTTTGCCATAGTTACCTTCTTTCTTTTCTCAGATTCTGGACTTCATCTACTGAACAGTTTTGATTTATATTTTGAATGGCGTGGCACTGAAAACCAGCAACAAATGTTCCGCGCCAACTCGCCACGCGACCCTTTTGTTTACACTGTCCACCGATAAGGCAAACTGATCTTTCTTCTCATAACGGCTGGTCTCATTATATTTTGTAAACGCAGTTTAGAATATTAATAAAATAAATCTTGAAAGTTGCTTCTTCTTGCGATAATACTAACAAAAAACTAAAGTCGTGGAACTTTTACAAAAAGCCGAAGCCATTGGAGAAGCAGTTTGCGGAGTTCAAATAGTTTTTTTTTTCCCCTCATTCGACATTAGAAAAGTATTATCTTTGTTATTTACCCTTACCTTTCATCGCAGCGATTCTTAGTAAAGTGTCCAATGACATTGCTGACAGCACTAAACGCTAACCAGCAAGTGACGAAAAACATTTTCTGTGTTGACAGCCGAAACTCCAGCCACAACGGAAAACCTGAATTTGTTCTGAAGACTAAAGTGACTGTGTCATAATAAACGTTGCGATCTTGCGCGCGCGATAGAATGTGGTGTTGCTAGTTTGATTGTGGAGAACATTTTATAGAAGAGGCCAGAAGAAGGGCAAAACTATAGCGGAAGAAGCTGAGGACTCAAAGATCTCGCTATCCATTTGGCATGAAAGTGTTGCACGCTTTCTCCCCATTATGAACCTGCATTCACATTCAGATGCTGGCCATGTAGGTACATGTGAAGGAAATTGAGAGAGAGAATACTGTTAAACTAGTATTGTTTTAAGAGTTTTATTATTGAATATTGCATGAGTTTTTAAGAGAGATGTGTGTGTTGTAGTGGAGTGAACGTACCGCCCAACCATCCGGGTGATATCGCGCTTATATAGAGAAAGAACAAAGACTTGTCTGAGAACCAATGAGGGTGCACTGTCAAACCGGTCAGACTGGGTTCGAGACCGGTTGGATTTGATGATTCAAAATGGCGGACTTAGCTCGTTGCGATCAGGTCAAACCGGTTTTAAGGAGATGATTTAAACGTAACGGAAAACATTTCCTTGGTGCATTGCTGGAATCTATCAAATGTCTCAGCCGTCTTTAAACAAAACATATCACCTTAGTTAGACATTTCTTCACAAGAACATAAGTTAGAACAACTACCTATTGTTACACTGTCCTAATCGAAATCATTTGAGCTTTAATTCGCAATTACTCTGGCTCGTATTATTTTAATCGTTTTTGAGTTCCTCGAGAGATAAATTTCTCCTTTTGTAGCAAACCTCAGTGAAAGATGTTTCTGTTGGTTTCCGGCCGCCATGTTGGTGCCCATCCGGATGGGCGCCAACATGGCGTCTCCATACAAATCTCTATAAATTTGGCTTCTCCGCATATCTTGCAGAAGAAAAATTGCTGTGACCTGGATCTTGGCGAGAGTCTTTGCCATAGTTACCTTCTTTCTTTTCTCAGATTCTGGACTTCATCTACTGAACAGTTTTGATTTATATTTTGAATGGCGTGGCACTGAAAACCAGCAACAAATGTTCCGCGCCAACTCGCCACGCGACCCTTTTGTTTACACTGTCCACCGATAAGGCAAACTGATCTTTCTTCTCATAACGGCTGGTCTCATTATATTTTGTAAACGCAGTTTAGAATATTAATAAAATAAATCTTGAAAGTTGCTTCTTCTTGCGATAATACTAACAAAAAACTAAAGTCGTGGAACTTTTACAACAAGCCGAAGCCATTGGAGAAGCAGTTTGCGGAGTTCAAATAGTTTTTTTTTTCCCCTCATTCGACATTAGAAAAGTATTATCTTTGTTATTTACCCTTACCTTTCATCGCAGCGATTCTTAGTAAAGTGTCCAATGACATTGCTGACAGCACTGAACGCTAACCAGCAAGTGACGAAAAACATTTTCTGTGTTGACAGCCGAAACTCCAGCCACAACGGAAAACCTGAATTTGTTCTGAAGACTAAAGTGAGTGTGTCATAATAAACGTTGCGATCTTGCGCGCGCGATAGAATGTGGTGTTGCTAGTTTGATTGTGGAGAACATTTTATAGAAGAGGCCAGAAGAAGGGGAAAACTATAGCGGAAGAAGCTGAGGACTCAAAGATGTCGCTGTCCATTTGGCATGAAAGTCTTGCACGCTTTCTCCCCATTATGAACCTGCATTCACATTCAGATGCAGGCCATGTAGGTACATGTGAAGGAAATTGAGAGAGAGAATACTGTTAAACATGTATTGTTTTAAGAGTTTTATTATTGAATATTGCATGAGTTTTTAAGAGAGATGTGTGTGTTGTAGTGGAGTGAACGTACCGCCCAACCATCCGGGTGATATCGCGCTTATATAGAGAAAGAACAAAGACTTGTCTGAGAACCAATGAGGGTGCACTGTCAAACCGGTCAGACTGGGTTCGAGACCGGTTAGATTTGATGATTCAAAATGGCGGACATAGCTCGTTGGGATCAGGTCAAACCGGTTTTAAGGAGATGATTTAAACGTAACGGAAAACATTTCCTTGGTGCATTGCTGGAATCTGTCAAATGTCTCAGCCGTCTTTAAACAAAACATATCACCTTAGTTAGACATTTCTTCACAAGAACATAAGTTAGAACAACTACCTATTGTTACACTGTCCTAATCGAAATCATTTGAGCTTTAATTCGCAATTACTCTGGCTCGCATTATTTTAATCATTTTTGAGTTCCTCGAGAGATAAATTTCTCCTTTTGTAGCAAACCTCAGTGAAAGATGTTTCTGTTGGTTTCCGGCCGCCATGTTGGTGTCCATCCGGATGGGCGCCAACATGGCGTCTCCATACAAATCTCTATAAATTTGGCTTCTCCGCATATCTTGCAGAAGAAAAATTGCTGTGACCTGGATCTTGGCGAGAGTCTTTGCCATAGTTACCTTCTTTCTTTTCTCAGATTCTGGACTTCATCTACTGAACAGTTTTGATTTATATTTTGAATGGCGTGGCACTGAAAACCAGCAACAAATGTTCCGCGCCAACTCGCCACGCGACCCTTTTGTTTACACTGTCCACCGATAAGGCAAACTGATCTTTCTTCTCATAACGGCTGGTCTCATTATATTTTGTAAACGCAATTTAGAATATTAATAAAATAAATCTTGAAAGTTGCTTCTTCTTGCGATAATACTAACAAAAAACTAAAGTCGTGGAACTTTTACAACAAGCCGCTGCCATTGGAGAAGCAGTTTGCGGAGTTCAAATAGTTTTTTTTTTCCCCCTCATTCGACATTAGAAAAGTATTATCTTTGTTATTTACCCTTACCTTTCATCGCAGCGATTCTTAGTAAAGTGTCCAATGACATTGCTGACAGCACTGAACGCTAACCAGCAAGTGACGAAAAACATTTTCTGTGTTGACAGCCGAAACTCCAGCCACAACGGAAAACCTGAATTTGTTCTGAAGACTAAAGTGAGTGTGTCATAATAAACGTTGCGATCTTGCGCGCGCGATAGAATGTGGTGTTGCTAGTTTGATTGTGGAGAACATTTTATAGAAGAGGCCAGAAGAAGGGGAAAACTATAGCGGAAGAAGCTGAGGACTCAAAGATGTCGCTGTCCATTTGGCATGAAAGTCTTGCACGCTTTCTCCCCATTATGAACCTGCATTCACATTCAGATGCAGGCCATGTAGGTACATGTGAAGGAAATTGAGAGAGAGAATACTGTTAAACATGTATTGTTTTAAGAGTTTTATTATTGAATATTGCATGAGTTTTTAAGAGAGATGTGTGTGTTGTAGTGGAGTGAACGTACCGCCCAACCATCCGGGTGATATCGCGCTTATATAGAGAAAGAACAAAGACTTGTCTGAGAACCAATGAGGGTGCACTGTCAAACCGGTCAGACTGGGTTCGAGACCGGTTAGATTTGATGATTCAAAATGGCGGACATAGCTCGTTGGGATCAGGTCAAACCGGTTTTAAGGAGATGATTTAAACGTAACGGAAAACATTTCCTTGGTGCATTGCTGGAATCTATCAAATGTCTCAGCCGTCTTTAAACAAAACATATCACCTTAGTTAGACATTTCTTCACAAGAACATAAGTTAGAACAACTACCTATTGTTACACTGTCCTAATCGAAATCATTTGAGCTTTAATTCGCAATTACTCTGGCTCGTATTATTTTAATCGTTTTTGAGTTCCTCGAGAGATAAATTTCTCCTTTTGTAGCAAACCTCAGTGAAAGATGTTTCTGTTGGTTTCCGGCCGCCATGTTGGTGTCCATCCGGATGGGCGCCAACATGGCGTCTCCATACAAATCTCTATAAATTTGGCTTCTCCGCATATCTTGCAGAAGAAAAATTGCTGTGACCTGGATCTTGGCGAGAGTCTTTGCCATAGTTACCTTCTTTCTTTTCTCAGATTCTGGACTTCATCTACTGAACAGTTTTGATTTATATTTTGAATGGCGTGGCACTGAAAACCAGCAACAAATGTTCCGCGCCAACTCGCCACGCGACCCTTTTGTTTACACTGTCCACCGATAAGGCAAACTGATCTTTCTTCTCATAACGGCTGGTCTCATTATATTTTGTAAACGCAATTTAGAATATTAATAAAATAAATCTTGAAAGTTGCTTCTTCTTGCGATAATACTAACAAAAAACTAAAGTCGTGGAACTTTTACAACAAGCCGCTGCCATTGGAGAAGCAGTTTGCGGAGTTCAAATAGTTTTTTTTTTCCCCCTCATTCGACATTAGAAAAGTATTATCTTTGTTATTTACCCTTACCTTTCATCGCAGCGATTCTTAGTAAAGTGTCCAATGACATTGCTGACAGCACTGAACGCTAACCAGCAAGTGACGAAAAACATTTTCTGTGTTGACAGCCGAAACTCCAGCCACAACGGAAAACCTGAATTTGTTCTGAAGACTAAAGTGAGTGTGTCATAATAAACGTTGCGATCTTGCGCGCGCGATAGAATGTGGTGTTGCTAGTTTGATTGCGGAGAACATTTTATAGAAGAGGCCAGAAGAAGGGGAAAACTATAGCGGAAGAAGCTGAGGACTCAAAGATCTCGCTGTCCATTTGGCATGAAAGTCTTGCACGCTTTCTCCCCATTATGAACCTGCATTCACATTCAGATGCAGGCCATGTAGGTACATGTGAAGGAAATTGAGAGAGAGAATACTGTTAAACATGTATTGTTTTAAGAGTTTTATTATTGAATATTGCATGAGTTTTTAAGAGAGATGTGTGTGTTGTAGTGGAGTGAACGTACCGCCCAACCATCCGGGTGATATCGCGCTTATATAGAGAAAGAACAAAGACTTGTCTGAGAACCAATGAGGGTGCACTGTCAAACCGGTCAGACTGGGTTCGAGACCGGTTAGATTTGATGATTCAAAATGGCGGACATAGCTCGTTGGGATCAGGTCAAACCGGTTTTAAGGAGATGATTTAAACGTAACGGAAAACATTTCCTTGGTGCATTGCTGGAATCTGTCAAATGTCTCAGCCGTCTTTAAACAAAACATATCACCTTAGTTAGACATTTCTTCACAAGAACATAAGTTAGAACAACTACCTATTGTTACACTGTCCTAATCGAAATCATTTGAGCTTTAATTCGCAATTACTCTGGCTCGCATTATTTTAATCGTTTTTGATTTCCTCGAGAGATAAATTTCTCGTTTTGTAGCAAACCTCAGTGAAAGATGTTTCTGTTGGTTTCCGGCCGCCATGTTGGTGCCCATCCGGATGGGCGCCAACATGGCGTCTCCATACAAATCTCTATAAATTTGGCTTCTCCGCATATCTTGCAGAAGAAAAATTGCTGTGACCTGGATCTTGGCGAGAGTCTTTGCCATAGTTACCTTCTTTCTTTTCTCAGATTCTGGACTTCATCTACTGAACAGTTTTGATTTATATTTTGAATGGCGTGGCACTGAAAACCAGCAACAAATGTTCCGCGCCAACTCGCCACGCGACCCTTTTGTTTACACTGTCCACCGATAAGGCAAACTGATCTTTCTTCTCATAACGGCTGGTCTCATTATATTTTGTAAACGCAGTTTAGAATATTAATAAAATAAATCTTGAAAGTTGCTTCTTCTTGCGATAATACTAACAAAAAACTAAAGTCGTGGAACTTTTACAACAAGCCGCAGCCATTGGAGAAGCAGTTTGCGGAGTTCAAATAGTTTTTTTTTTCCCCTCATTCGACATTAGAAAAGTATTATCTTTGTTATTTACCCTGACCTTTCATCGCAGCGATTCTTAGTAAAGTGTCCAATGACATTGCTGACAGCACTAAACGCTAACCAGCAAGTGACGAAAAACATTTTTTGTGTTGACAGCCGAAACTCCAGCCACAACGGAAAACCTGAATTTGTTCTGAAGACTAAAGTGACTGTGTCATAATAAACGTTGCGATCTTGCGCGCGCGATAGAATGTGGTGTTGCTAGTTTAATTGTGGAGAACATTTTATAGAAGAGGCCAGAAGAAGGGGAAAACTATAGCGGAAGAAGCTGAGGACTCAAAGATGTCGCTGTCCATTTGGCATGAAAGTCTTGCACGCTTTCTCCCCATTATGAACCTGCATTCACATTCAGATGCAGGCCATGTAGGTACATGTGAAGGAAATTGAGAGAGAGAATACTGTTAAACATGTATTGTTTTAAGAGTTTTATTATTGAATATTGCATGAGTTTTTAAGAGAGATGTGTGTGTTGTAGTGGAGTGAACGTACCGCCCAACCATCCGGGTGATATCGCGCTTATATAGAGAAAGAACAAAGACTTGTCTGAGAACCAATGAGGGTGCACTGTCAAACCGGTCAGACTGGGTTCGAGACCGGTTAGATTTGATGATTCAAAATGGCGGACATAGCTCGTTGGGATCAGGTCAAACCGGTTTTAAGGAGATGATTTAAACGTAACGGAAAACATTTCCTTGGTGCATTGCTGGAATCTATCAAATGTCTCAGCCGTCTCTAAACAAAACATATCACCTTAGTTAGACATTTCTTCACAAGAACATAAGTTAGAACAACTACATATTGTTACACTGTCCTAATCGAAATCATTTGAGCTTTAATTCGCAATTACTCTGGCTCGTATTATTTTAATCGTTTTTGAGTTCCTCGAGAGATAAATTTCTCCTTTTGTAGCAAACCTCAGTGAAAGATGTTTCTGTTGGTTTCCGGCCGCCATGTTGGTGTCCATCCGGATGGGCGCCAACATGGCGTCTCCATACAAATCTCTATAAATTTGGCTTCTCCGCATATCTTGCAGAAGAAAAATTGCTGTGACCTGGATCTTGGCGAGAGTCTTTGCCATAGTTACCTTCTTTCTTTTCTCAGATTCTGGACTTCATCTACTGAACAGTTTTGATTTATATTTTGAATGGCGTGGCACTGAAAACCAGCAACAAATGTTCCGCGCCAACTCGCCACGCGACCCTTTTGTTTACACTGTCCACCGATAAGGCAAACTGATCTTTCTTCTCATAACGGCTGGTCTCATTATATTTTGTAAACGCAATTTAGAATATTAATAAAATAAATCTTGAAAGTTGCTTCTTCTTGCGATAATACTAACAAAAAACTAAAGTCGTGGAACTTTTACAACAAGCCGCTGCCATTGGAGAAGCAGTTTGCGGAGTTCAAATAGTTTTTTTTTTCCCCGTCATTCGACATTAGAAAAGTATTATCTTTGTTATTTACCCTTACCTTTCATCGCAGCGATTCTTAGTAAAGTGTCCAATGACATTGCTGACAGCACTGAACGCTAACCAGCAAGTGACGAAAAACATTTTCTGTGTTGACAGCCGAAACTCCAGCCACAACGGAAAACCTGAATTTGTTCTGAAGACTAAAGTGAATGTGTCATAATAAACGTTGCGATCTTGCGCGCGCGATAGAATGTGGTGTTGCTAGTTTGATTGTGGAGAACATTTTATAGAAGAGGCCAGAAGAAGGGGAAAACTATAGCGGAAGAAGCTGAGGACTCAAAGATGTCGCTGTCCATTTGGCATGAAAGTCTTGCACGCTTTCTCCCCATTATGAACCTGCATTCACATTCAGATGCAGGCCATGTAGGTACATGTGAAGGAAATTGAGAGAGAGAATACTGTTAAACATGTATTGTTTTAAGAGTTTTATTATTGAATATTGCATGAGTTTTTAAGAGAGATGTGTGTGTTGTAGTGGAGTGAACGTACCGCCCAACCATCCGGGTGATATCGCGCTTATATAGAGAAAGAACAAAGACTTGTCTGAGAACCAATGAGGGTGCACTGTCAAACCGGTCAGACTGGGTTCGAGACCGGTTAGATTTGATGATTCAAAATGGCGGACATAGCTCGTTGGGATCAGGTCAAACCGGTTTTAAGGAGATGATTTAAACGTAACGGAAAACATTTCCTTGGTGCATTGCTGGAATCTGTCAAATGTCTCAGCCGTCTTTAAACAAAACATATCACCTTAGTTAGACATTTCTTCACAAGAACATAAGTTAGAACAACTACCTATTGTTACACTGTCCTAATCGAAATCATTTGAGCTTTAATTCGCAATTACTCTGGCTCGCATTATTTTAATCGTTTTTGAGTTCCTCGAGAGATAAATTTCTCGTTTTGTAGCAAACCTCAGTGAAAGATGTTTCTGTTGGTTTCCGGCCGCCATGTTGGTGCCCATCCGGAGGGGCGCCAACATGGCGTCTCCATACAAATCTCTATAAATTTGGCTTCTCCGCATATCTTGCAGAAGAAAAATTGCTGTGACCTGGATCTTGGCGAGAGTCTTTGCCATAGTTACCTTCTTTCTTTTCTCAGATTCTGGACTTCATCTACTGAACAGTTTTGATTTATATTTTGAATGGCGTGGCACTGAAAACCAGCAACAAATGTTCCGCGCCAACTCGCCACGCGACCCTTTTGTTTACACTGTCCACCGATAAGGCAAACTGATCTTTCTTCTCATAACGGCTGGTCTCATTATATTTTGTAAACGCAGTTTAGAATATTAATAAAATAAATCTTGAAAGTTGCTTCTTCTTGCGATAATACTAACAAAAAACTAAAGTCGTGGAACTTTTACAACAAGCCGCAGCCATTGGAGAAGCAGTTTGCGGAGTTCAAATAGTTTTTTTTTTTCCCCTCATTCGACATTAGAAAAGTATTATCTTTGTTATTTACCCTGACCTTTCATCGCAGCGATTCTTAGTAAAGTGTCCAATGACATTGCTGACAGCACTAAACGCTAACCAGCAAGTGACGAAAAACATTTTTTGTGTTGACAGCCGAAACTCCAGCCACAACGGAAAACCTGAATTTGTTCTGAAGACTAAAGTGACTGTGTCATAATAAACGTTGCGATCTTGCGCGCGCGATAGAATGTGGTGTTGCTAGTTTGATTGTGGAGAACATTTTATAGAAGAGGCCAGAAGAAGGGGAAAACTATAGCGGAAGAAGCTGAGGACTCAAAGATGTCGCTGTCCATTTGGCATGAAAGTCTTGCACGCTTTCTCCCCATTATGAACCTGCATTCACATTCAGATGCAGGCCATGTAGGTACATGTGAAGGAAATTGAGAGAGAGAATACTGTTAAACATGTATTGTTTTAAGAGTTTTATTATTGAATATTGCATGAGTTTTTAAGAGAGATGTGTGTGTTGTAGTGGAGTGAACGTACCGCCCAACCATCCGGGTGATATCGCGCTTATATAGAAAAAGAACAAAGACTTGTCTGAGAAGCAATGAGGGTGCACTGTCAAACCGGTCAGACAGGGTTCGAGACCGGTTGGATTTGATGATTCAAAATGGCGGACATAGCTCGTTGGGATCAGGTCAAACCGGTTTTAAGGAGATGATTTAAACGTAACGGAAAACATTTCCTTGGTGCATTGCTGGAATCTATCAAATGTCTCAGCCGTCTCTAAACAAAACATATCACCTTAGTTAGACATTTCTTCACAAGAACATAAGTTAGAACAACTACCTATTGTTACACTGTCCTAATCGAAATCATTTGAGCTTTAATTCGCAATTACTCTGGCTCGTATTATTTTAATCGTTTTTGAGTTCCTCGAGAGATAAATTTCTCCTTTTGTAGCAAACCTCAGTGAAAGATGTTTCTGTTGGTTTCCGGCCGCCATGTTGGTGTCCATCCGGATGGGCGCCAACATGGCGTCTCCATACAAATCTCTATAAATTTGGCTTCTCCGCATATCTTGCAGAAGAAAAATTGCTGTGACCTGGATCTTGGCGAGAGTCTTTGCCATAGTTACCTTCTTTCTTTTCTCAGATTCTGGACTTCATCTACTGAACAGTTTTGATTTATATTTTGAATGGCGTGGCACTGAAAACCAGCAACAAATGTTCCGCGCCAACTCGCCACGCGACCCTTTTGTTTACACTGTCCACCGATAAGGCAAACTGATCTTTCTTCTCATAACGGCTGGTCTCATTATATTTTGTAAACGCAGTTTAGAATATTAATAAAATAAATCTTGAAAGTTGCTTCTTCTTGCGATAATACTAACAAAAAACTAAAGTCGTGGAACTTTTACAACAAGCCGCAGCCATTGGAGAAGCAGTTTGCGGAGTTCAAATAGTTTTTTTTTTTCCCCTCATTCGACATTAGAAAAGTATTATCTTTGTTATTTACCCTTACCTTTCATCGCAGCGATTCTTAGTAAAGTGTCCAATGACATTGCTGACAGCACTAAACGCTAACCAGCAAGTGACGAAAAACATTTTTTGTGTTGACAGCCGAAACTCCAGCCACAACGGAAAACCTGAATTTGTTCTGAAGACTAAAGTGACTGTGTCATAATAAACGTTGCGATCTTGCGCGCGCGATAGAATGTGGTGTTGCTAGTTTGATTGTGGAGAACATTTTATAGAAGAGGCCAGAAGAAGGGGAAAACTATAGCGGAAGAAGCTGAGGACTCAAAGATGTCGCTGTCCATTTGGCATGAAAGTCTTGCACGCTTTCTCCCCATTATGAACCTGCATTCACATTCAGATGCAGGCCATGTAGGTACATGTGAAGGAAATTGAGAGAGAGAATACTGTTAAACATGTATTGTTTTAAGAGTTTTATTATTGAATATTGCATGAGTTTTTAAGAGAGATGTGTGTGTTGTAGTGGAGTGAACGTACCGCCCAACCATCCGGGTGATATCGCGCTTATATAGAAAAAGAACAAAGACTTGTCTGAGAAGCAATGAGGGTGCACTGTCAAACCGGTCAGACTGGGTTCGAGACCGGTTGGATTTGATGATTCAAAATGGCGGACATAGCTCGTTGGGATCAGGTCAAACCGGTTTTAAGGAGATGATTTAAACGTAACGGAAAACATTTCCTTGGTGCATTGCTGGAATCTATCAAATGTCTCAGCCGTCTCTAAACAAAACATATCACCTTAGTTAGACATTTCTTCACAAGAACATAAGTTAGAACAACTACCTATTGTTACACTGTCCTAATCGAAATCATTTGAGCTTTAATTCGCAATTACTCTGGCTCGTATTATTTTAATCGTTTTTGAGTTCCTCGAGAGATAAATTTCTCCTTTTGTAGCAAACCTCAGTGAAAGATGTTTCTGTTGGTTTCCGGCCGCCATGTTGGTGTCCATCCGGATGGGCGCCAACATGGCGTCTCCATACAAATCTCTATAAATTTGGCTTCTCCGCATATCTTGCAGAAGAAAAATTGCTGTGACCTGGATCTTGGCGAGAGTCTTTGCCATAGTTACCTTCTTTCTTTTCTCAGATTCTGGACTTCATCTACTGAACAGTTTTGATTTATATTTTGAATGGCGTGGCACTGAAAACCAGCAACAAATGTTCCGCGCCAACTCGCCACGCGACCCTTTTGTTTACACTGTCCACCGATAAGGCAAACTGATCTTTCTTCTCATAACGGCTGGTCTCATTATATTTTGTAAACGCAATTTAGAATATTAATAAAATAAATCTTGAAAGTTGCTTCTTCTTGCGATAATACTAACAAAAAACTAAAGTCGTGGAACTTTTACAACAAGCCGCTGCCATTGGAGAAGCAGTTTGCGGAGTTCAAATAGTTTTTTTTTTCCCCCTCATTCGACATTAGAAAAGTATTATCTTTGTTATTTACCCTTACCTTTCATCGCAGCGATTCTTAGTAAAGTGTCCAATGACATTGCTGACAGCACTGAACGCTAACCAGCAAGTGACGAAAAACATTTTCTGTGTTGACAGCCGAAACTCCAGCCACAACGGAAAACCTGAATTTGTTCTGAAGACTAAAGTGAATGTGTCATAATAAACGTTGCGATCTTGCGCGCGCGATAGAATGTGGTGTTGCTAGTTTGATTGTGGAGAACATTTTATAGAAGAGGCCAGAAGAAGGGGAAAACTATAGCGGAAGAAGCTGAGGACTCAAAGATCTCGCTGTCCATTTGGCATGAAAGTCTTGCACGCTTTCTCCCCATTATGAACCTGCATTCACATTCAGATGCAGGCCATGTAGGTACATGTGAAGGAAATTGAGAGAGAGAATACTGTTAAACATGTATTGTTTTAAGAGTTTTATTATTGAATATTGCATGAGTTTTTAAGAGAGATGTGTGTGTTGTAGTGGAGTGAACGTACCGCCCAACCATCCGGGTGATATCGCGCTTATATAGAAAAAGAACAAAGACTTGTCTGAGAAGCAATGAGGGTGCACTGTCAAACCGGTCAGACAGGGTTCGAGACCGGTTGGATTTGATGATTCAAAATGGCGGACATAGCTCGTTGGGATCAGGTCAAACCGGTTTTAAGGAGATGATTTAAACGTAACGGAAAACATTTCCTTGGTGCATTGCTGGAATCTATCAAATGTCTCAGCCGTCTCTAAACAAAACATATCACCTTAGTTAGACATTTCTTCACAAGAACATAAGTTAGAACAACTACCTATTGTTACACTGTCCTAATCGAAATCATTTGAGCTTTAATTCGCAATTACTCTGGCTCGTATTATTTTAATCGTTTTTGAGTTCCTCGAGAGATAAATTTCTCCTTTTGTAGCAAACCTCAGTGAAAGATGTTTCTGTTGGTTTCCGGCCGCCATGTTGGTGTCCATCCGGATGGGCGCCAACATGGCGTCTCCATACAAATCTCTATAAATTTGGCTTCTCCGCATATCTTGCAGAAGAAAAATTGCTGTGACCTGGATCTTGGCGAGAGTCTTTGCCATAGTTACCTTCTTTCTTTTCTCAGATTCTGGACTTCATCTACTGAACAGTTTTGATTTATATTTTGAATGGCGTGGCACTGAAAACCAGCAACAAATGTTCCGCGCCAACTCGCCACGCGACCCTTTTGTTTACACTGTCCACCGATAAGGCAAACTGATCTTTCTTCTCATAACGGCTGGTCTCATTATATTTTGTAAACGCAGTTTAGAATATTAATAAAATAAATCTTGAAAGTTGCTTCTTCTTGCGATAATACTAACAAAAAACTAAAGTCGTGGAACTTTTACAACAAGCCGCAGCCATTGGAGAAGCAGTTTGCGGAGTTCAAATAGTTTTTTTTTTTCCCCTCATTCGACATTAGAAAAGTATTATCTTTGTTATTTACCCTGACCTTTCATCGCAGCGATTCTTAGTAAAGTGTCCAATGACATTGCTGACAGCACTAAACGCTAACCAGCAAGTGACGAAAAACATTTTTTGTGTTGACAGCCGAAACTCCAGCCACAACGGAAAACCTGAATTTGTTCTGAAGACTAAAGTGACTGTGTCATAATAAACGTTGCGATCTTGCGCGCGCGATAGAATGTGGTGTTGCTAGTTTGATTGTGGAGAACATTTTATAGAAGAGGCCAGAAGAAGGGGAAAACTATAGCGGAAGAAGCTGAGGACTCAAAGATGTCGCTGTCCATTTGGCATGAAAGTCTTGCACGCTTTCTCCCCATTATGAACCTGCATTCACATTCAGATGCAGGCCATGTAGGTACATGTGAAGGAAATTGAGAGAGAGAATACTGTTAAACATGTATTGTTTTAAGAGTTTTATTATTGAATATTGCATGAGTTTTTAAGAGAGATGTGTGTGTTGTAGTGGAGTGAACGTACCGCCCAACCATCCGGGTGATATCGCGCTTATATAGAAAAAGAACAAAGACTTGTCTGAGAAGCAATGAGGGTGCACTGTCAAACCGGTCAGACTGGGTTCGAGACCGGTTGGATTTGATGATTCAAAATGGCGGACATAGCTCGTTGGGATCAGGTCAAACCGGTTTTAAGGAGATGATTTAAACGTAACGGAAAACATTTCCTTGGTGCATTGCTGGAATCTATCAAATGTCTCAGCCGTCTCTAAACAAAACATATCACCTTAGTTAGACATTTCTTCACAAGAACATAAGTTAGAACAACTACCTATTGTTACACTGTCCTAATCGAAATCATTTGAGCTTTAATTCGCAATTACTCTGGCTCGTATTATTTTAATCGTTTTTGAGTTCCTCGAGAGATAAATTTCTCCTTTTGTAGCAAACCTCAGTGAAAGATGTTTCTGTTGGTTTCCGGCCGCCATGTTGGTGTCCATCCGGATGGGCGCCAACATGGCGTCTCCATACAAATCTCTATAAATTTGGCTTCTCCGCATATCTTGCAGAAGAAAAATTGCTGTGACCTGGATCTTGGCGAGAGTCTTTGCCATAGTTACCTTCTTTCTTTTCTCAGATTCTGGACTTCATCTACTGAACAGTTTTGATTTATATTTTGAATGGCGTGGCACTGAAAACCAGCAACAAATGTTCCGCGCCAACTCGCCACGCGACCCTTTTGTTTACACTGTCCACCGATAAGGCAAACTGATCTTTCTTCTCATAACGGCTGGTCTCATTATATTTTGTAAACGCAATTTAGAATATTAATAAAATAAATCTTGAAAGTTGCTTCTTCTTGCGATAATACTAACAAAAAACTAAAGTCGTGGAACTTTTACAACAAGCCGCTGCCATTGGAGAAGCAGTTTGCGGAGTTCAAATAGTTTTTTTTTTCCCCCTCATTCGACATTAGAAAAGTATTATCTTTGTTATTTACCCTTACCTTTCATCGCAGCGATTCTTAGTAAAGTGTCCAATGACATTGCTGACAGCACTGAACGCTAACCAGCAAGTGACGAAAAACATTTTCTGTGTTGACAGCCGAAACTCCAGCCACAACGGAAAACCTGAATTTGTTCTGAAGACTAAAGTGAATGTGTCATAATAAACGTTGCGATCTTGCGCGCGCGATAGAATGTGGTGTTGCTAGTTTGATTGTGGAGAACATTTTATAGAAGAGGCCAGAAGAAGGGGAAAACTATAGCGGAAGAAGCTGAGGACTCAAAGATGTCGCTGTCCATTTGGCATGAAAGTCTTGCACGCTTTCTCCCCATTATGAACCTGCATTCACATTCAGATGCAGGCCATGTAGGTACATGTGAAGGAAATTGAGAGAGAGAATACTGTTAAACATGTATTGTTTTAAGAGTTTTATTATTGAATATTGCATGAGTTTTTAAGAGAGATGTGTGTGTTGTAGTGGAGTGAACGTACCGCCCAACCATCCGGGTGATATCGCGCTTATATAGAAAAAGAACAAAGACTTGTCTGAGAAGCAATGAGGGTGCACTGTCAAACCGGTCAGACTGGGTTCGAGACCGGTTGGATTTGATGATTCAAAATGGCGGACATAGCTCGTTGGGATCAGGTCAAACCGGTTTTAAGGAGATGATTTAAACGTAACGGAAAACATTTCCTTGGTGCATTGCTGGAATCTATCAAATGTCTCAGCCGTCTCTAAACAAAACATATCACCTTAGTTAGACATTTCTTCACAAGAACATAAGTTAGAACAACTACCTATTGTTACACTGTCCTAATCGAAATCATTTGAGCTTTAATTCGCAATTACTCTGGCTCGTATTATTTTAATCGTTTTTGAGTTCCTCGAGAGATAAATTTCTCCTTTTGTAGCAAACCTCAGTGAAAGATGTTTCTGTTGGTTTCCGGCCGCCATGTTGGTGTCCATCCGGATGGGCGCCAACATGGCGTCTCCATACAAATCTCTATAAATTTGGCTTCTCCGCATATCTTGCAGAAGAAAAATTGCTGTGACCTGGATCTTGGCGAGAGTCTTTGCCATAGTTACCTTCTTTCTTTTCTCAGATTCTGGACTTCATCTACTGAACAGTTTTGATTTATATTTTGAATGGCGTGGCACTGAAAACCAGCAACAAATGTTCCGCGCCAACTCGCCACGCGACCCTTTTGTTTACACTGTCCACCGATAAGGCAAACTGATCTTTCTTCTCATAACGGCTGGTCTCATTATATTTTGTAAACGCAGTTTAGAATATTAATAAAATAAATCTTGAAAGTTGCTTCTTCTTGCGATAATACTAACAAAAAACTAAAGTCGTGGAACTTTTACAACAAGCCGCAGCCATTGGAGAAGCAGTTTGCGGAGTTCAAATAGTTTTTTTTTTTCCCCTCATTCGACATTAGAAAAGTATTATCTTTGTTATTTACCCTGACCTTTCATCGCAGCGATTCTTAGTAAAGTGTCCAATGACATTGCTGACAGCACTAAACGCTAACCAGCAAGTGACGAAAAACATTTTTTGTGTTGACAGCCGAAACTCCAGCCACAACGGAAAACCTGAATTTGTTCTGAAGACTAAAGTGACTGTGTCATAATAAACGTTGCGATCTTGCGCGCGCGATAGAATGTGGTGTTGCTAGTTTGATTGTGGAGAACATTTTATAGAAGAGGCCAGAAGAAGGGGAAAACTATAGCGGAAGAAGCTGAGGACTCAAAGATGTCGCTGTCCATTTGGCATGAAAGTCTTGCACGCTTTCTCCCCATTATGAACCTGCATTCACATTCAGATGCAGGCCATGTAGGTACATGTGAAGGAAATTGAGAGAGAGAATACTGTTAAACATGTATTGTTTTAAGAGTTTTATTATTGAATATTGCATGAGTTTTTAAGAGAGATGTGTGTGTTGTAGTGGAGTGAACGTACCGCCCAACCATCCGGGTGATATCGCGCTTATATAGAAAAAGAACAAAGACTTGTCTGAGAAGCAATGAGGGTGCACTGTCAAACCGGTCAGACTGGGTTCGAGACCGGTTGGATTTGATGATTCAAAATGGCGGACATAGCTCGTTGGGATCAGGTCAAACCGGTTTTAAGGAGATGATTTAAACGTAACGGAAAACATTTCCTTGGTGCATTGCTGGAATCTATCAAATGTCTCAGCCGTCTCTAAACAAAACATATCACCTTAGTTAGACATTTCTTCACAAGAACATAAGTTAGAACAACTACCTATTGTTACACTGTCCTAATCGAAATCATTTGAGCTTTAATTCGCAATTACTCTGGCTCGTATTATTTTAATCGTTTTTGAGTTCCTCGAGAGATAAATTTCTCCTTTTGTAGCAAACCTCAGTGAAAGATGTTTCTGTTGGTTTCCGGCCGCCATGTTGGTGTCCATCCGGATGGGCGCCAACATGGCGTCTCCATACAAATCTCTATAAATTTGGCTTCTCCGCATATCTTGCAGAAGAAAAATTGCTGTGACCTGGATCTTGGCGAGAGTCTTTGCCATAGTTACCTTCTTTCTTTTCACAGATTCTGGACTTCATCTACTGAACAGTTTTGATTTATATTTTGAATGGCGTGGCACTGAAAACCAGCAACAAATGTTCCGCGCCAACTCGCCACGCGACCCTTTTGTTTACACTGTCCACCGATAAGGCAAACTGATCTTTCTTCTCATAACGGCTGGTCTCATTATATTTTGTAAACGCAATTTAGAATATTAATAAAATAAATCTTGAAAGTTGCTTCTTCTTGCGATAATACTAACAAAAAACTAAAGTCGTGGAACTTTTACAACAAGCCGCTGCCATTGGAGAAGCAGTTTGCGGAGTTCAAATAGTTTTTTTTTTCCCCCCTCATTCGACATTAGAAAAGTATTATCTTTGTTATTTACCCTTACCTTTCACCGCAGCGATTCTTAGTAAAGTGTCCAATGACATTGCTGACAGCACTGAACGCTAACCAGCAAGTGACGAAAAACATTTTCTGTGTTGACAGCCGAAACTCCAGCCACAACGGAAAACCTGAATTTGTTCTGAAGACTAAAGTGAATGTGTCATAATAAACGTTGCGATCTTGCGCGCGCGATAGAATGTGGTGTTGCTAGTTTGATTGTGGAGAACATTTTATAGAAGAGGCCAGAAGAAGGGGAAAACTATAGCGGAAGAAGCCGAGGACTCAAAGATCTCGCTGTCCATTTGGCATGAAAGTCTTGCACGCTTTCTCCCCATTATGAACCTGCATTCACATTCAGATGCAGGCCATGTAGGTACATGTGAAGGAAATTGAGAGAGAGAATACTGTTAAACATGTATTGTTTTAAGAGTTTTATTATTGAATATTGCATGAGTTTTTAAGAGAGATGTGTGTGTTGTAGTGGAGTGAACGTACCGCCCAACCATCCGGGTGATATCGCGCTTATATAGAAAAAGAACAAAGACTTGTCTGAGAAGCAATGAGGGTGCACTGTCAAACCGGTCAGACTGGGTTCGAGACCGGTTGGATTTGATGATTCAAAATGGCGGACATAGCTTGTTGGGATCAGGTCAAACCGGTTTTAAGGAGATGATTTAAACGTAACGGAAAACATTTCCTTGGTGCATTGCTGGAATCTATCAAATGTCTCAGCCGTCTCTAAACAAAACATATCACCTTAGTGAGACATTTCTTCACAAGAACATAAGTTAGAACAACTACCTATTGTTACACTGTCCTAATCGAAATCATTTGAGCTTTAATTCGCAATTACTCTGGCTCGTATTATTTTAATCGTTTTTGAGTTCCTCGAGAGATAAATTTCTCCTTTTGTAGCAAACCTCAGTGAAAGATGTTTCTGTTGGTTTCCGGCCGCCATGTTGGTGTCCATCCGGATGGGCGCCAACATGGCGTCTCCATACAAATCTCTATAAATTTGGCTTCTCCGCATATCTTGCAGAAGAAAAATTGCTGTGACCTAGATCTTGGCGAGAGTCTTTGCCATAGTTACCTTCTTTCTTTTCTCAGATTCTGGACTTCATCTACTGAACAGTTTTGATTTATATTTTGAATGGCGTGGCACTGAAAACCAGCAACAAATGTTCCGCGCCAACTCGCCACGCGACCCTTTTGTTTACACTGTCCACCGATAAGGCAAACTGATCTTTCTTCTCATAACGGCTGGTCTCATTATATTTTGTAAACGCAATTTAGAATATTAATAAAATAAATCTTGAAAGTTGCTTCTTCTTGCGATAATACTAACAAAAAACTAAAGTCGTGGAACTTTTACAACAAGCCGCTGCCATTGGAGAAGCAGTTTGCGGAGTTCAAATAGTTTTTTTTTTCCCCCTCATTCGACATTAGAAAAGTATTATCTTTGTTATTTACCCTTACCTTTCATCGCAGCGATTCTTAGTAAAGTGTCCAATGACATTGCTGACAGCACTGAACGCTAACCAGCAAGTGACGAAAAACATTTTCTGTGTTGACAGCCGAAACTCCAGCCACAACGGAAAACCTGAATTTGTTCTGAAGACTAAAGTGAATGTGTCATAATAAACGTTGCGATCTTGCGCGCGCGATAGAATGTGGTGTTGCTAGTTTGATTGTGGAGAACATTTTATAGAAGAGGCCAGAAGAAGGGGAAAACTATAGCGGAAGAAGCTGAGGACTCAAAGATCTCGCTGTCCATTTGGCATGAAAGTCTTGCACGCTTTCTCCCCATTATGAACCTGCATTCACATTCAGATGCAGGCCATGTAGGTACATGTGAAGGAAATTGAGAGAGAGAATACTGTTAAACATGTATTGTTTTAAGAGTTTTATTATTGAATATTGCATGAGTTTTTAAGAGAGATGTGTGTGTTGTAGTGGAGTGAACGTACCGCCCAACCATCCGGGTGATATCGCGCTTATATAGAGAAAGAACAAAGACTTGTCTGAGAACCAATGAGGGTGCACTGTCAAACCGGTCAGACTGGGTTCGAGACCGGTTGGATTTGATGATTCAAAATGGCGGACATAGCTCGTTGGGATCAGGTCAAACCGGTTTTAAGGAAATGATTTAAACGTAACGGAAAACATTTCCTTGGTGCATTGCTGGAATCTATCAAATGTCTCAGCCGTCTCTAAATAAAACATATCACCTTAGTTAGACATTTCTTCACAAGAACATAAGTCAGAACAACTACCTATTGTTACACTGTCCTAATCGAAATCATTTGAGCTTTAATTCGCAATTACTCTGGCTCGTATTATTTTAATCGTTTTTGAGTTCCTCGAGAGATAAATTTCTCCTTTTGTAGCAAACCTCAGTGAAAGATGTTTCTGTTGGTTTCCGGCCGCCATGTTGGTGCCCATCCGGATGGGCGCCAACATGGCGTCTCCATACAAATCTCTATAAATTTGGCTTCTCCGCATATCTTGCAGAAGAAAAATTGCTGTGACCTGGATCTTGGCGAGAGTCTTTGCCATAGTTACCTTTTTTCTTTTCGCAGATTCTGGACTTCATCTACTGAACAGTTTTGATTTATATTTTGAATGGCGTTGCACTGAAAACCAGCAACAAATGTTCCGCGCCAACTCGCCACGCGACCCTTTTGTTTACACTGTCCACCGATAAGGCAAACTGATCTTTCTTCTCATAACGGCTGGTCTCATTATATTTTGTAAACGCAATTTAGAATATTAATAAAATAAATCTTGAAAGTTGCTTCTTCTTGCGATAATACTAACAAAAAACTAAAGTCGTGGAACTTTTACAACAAGCCGCTGCCATTGGAGAAGCAGTTTGCGGAGTTCAAATAGTTTTTTGTTTCCCCCTCATTCGACATTAGAAAAGTATTATCTTTGTTATTTACCCTTACCTTTCATCGCAGCGATTCTTAGTAAAGTGTCCAATGACATTGCTGACAGCACTGAACGCTAACCAGCAAGTGACGAAAAACATTTTCTGTGTTGACAGCCGAAACTCCAGCCACAACGGAAAACCTGAATTTGTTCTGAAGACTAACGTGACTGTGTCATAATAAACGTTGCGATCTTGCGCGCGCGATAGAATGTGGTGTTGCTAGTTTAATTGTGGAGAACATTTTATAGAAGAGGCCAGAAGAAGGGGAAAACTATAGCGGAAGAAGCTGAGGACTCAAAGATCTCGCTGTCCATTTGGCATGAAAGTCTTGCACGCTTTCTCCCCATTATGAACCTGCATTCACATTCAGATGCAGGCCATGTAGGTACATGTGAAGGAAATTGAGAGAGAGAATACTGTTAAACATGTATTGTTTTAAGAGTTTTATTATTGAATATTGCATGAGTTTTTAAGAGAGATGTGTGTGTTGTAGTGGAGTGAACGTACCGCCCAACCATCCGGGTGATATCGCGCTTATATAGAAAAAGAACAAAGACTTGTCTGAGAACCAATGAGGGTGCACTGTCAAACCGGTCAGACTGGGTTCGAGACCGGTTGGATTTGATGATTCAAAATGGCGGACATAGCTTGTTGGGATCAGGTCAAACCGGTTTTAAGGAGATGATTTAAACGTAACGGAAAACATTTCCTTGGTGCATTGCTGGAATCTATCAAATGTCTCAGCCGTCTCTAAACAAAACATATCACCTTAAATAGACATTTCTTCACAAGAACATAAGTTAGAACAACTACCTATTGTTACACTGTCCTAATCGAAATCATTTGAGCTTTAATTCGCAATTACTCTGGCTCGTATTATTTTAATCGTTTTTGAGTTCCTCGAGAGATAAATTTCTCCTTTTGTAGCAAACCTCAGTGAAAGATGTTTCTGTTGGTTTCCGGCCGCCATGTTGGTGTCCATCCGGATGGGCGCCAACATGGCGTCTCCATACAAATCTCTATAAATTTGGCTTCTCCGCATATCTTGCAGAAGAAAAATTGCTGTGACCTGGATCTTGGCGAGAGTCTTTGCCATAGTTACCTTCTTTCTTTTCTCAGATTCTGGACTTCATCTACTGAACAGTTTTGATTTATATTTTGAATGGCGTGGCACTGAAAACCAGCAACAAATGTTCCGCGCCAACTCGCCACGCGACCCTTTTGTTTACACTGTCCACCGATAAGGCAAACTGATCTTTCTTCTCATAACGGCTGGTCTCATTATATTTTGTAAACGCAGTTTAGAATATTAATAAAATAAATCTTGAAAGTTGCTTCTTCTTGCGATAATACTAACAAAAAACTAAAGTCGTGGAACTTTTACAACAAGCCGCAGCCATGGGAGAAGCAGTTTGCGGAGTTCAAATAGTTTTTTTTTTCCCCTCATTCGACATTAGAAAAGTATTATCTTTGTTATTTACCCTGACCTTTCATCGCAGCGATTCTTAGTAAAGTGTCCAATGACATTGCTGACAGCACTAAACGCTAACCAGCAAGTGACGAAAAACATTTTTTGTGTTGACAGCCGAAACTCCAGCCACAACGGAAAACCTGAATTTGTTCTGAAGACTAAAGTGACTGTGTCATAATAAACGTTGCGATCTTGCGCGCGCGATAGAATGTGGTGTTGCTAGTTTGATTGTGGAGAACATTTTATAGAAGAGGCCAGAAGAAGGGGAAAACTATAGCGGAAGAAGCTGAGGACTCAAAGATGTCGCTGTCCATTTGGCATGAAAGTCTTGCACGCTTTCTCCCCATTATGAACCTGCATTCACATTCAGATGCAGGCCATGTAGGTACATGTGAAGGAAATTGAGAGAGAGAATACTGTTAAACATGTATTGTTTTAAGAGTTTTATTATTGAATATTGCATGAGTTTTTAAGAGAGATGTGTGTGTTGTAGTGGAGTGAACGTACCGCCCAACCATCCGGGTGATATCGCGCTTATATAGAAAAAGAACAAAGACTTGTCTGAGAAGCAATGAGGGTGCACTGTCAAACCGGTCAGACTGGGTTCGAGACCGGTTGGATTTGATGATTCAAAATGGCGGACATAGCTCGTTGGGATCAGGTCAAACCGGTTTTAAGGAGATGATTTAAACGTAACGGAAAACATTTCCTTGGTGCATTGCTGGAATCTATCAAATGTCTCAGCCGTCTCTAAACAAAACATATCACCTTAGTTAGACATTTCTTCACAAGAACATAAGTTAGAACAACTACCTATTGTTACACTGTCCTAATCGAAATCATTTGAGCTTTAATTCGCAATTACTCTGGCTCGTATTATTTTAATCGTTTTTGAGTTCCTCGAGAGATAAATTTCTCCTTTTGTAGCAAACCTCAGTGAAAGATGTTTCTGTTGGTTTCCGGCCGCCATGTTGGTGTCCATCCGGATGGGCGCCAACATGGCGTCTCCATACAAATCTCTATAAATTTGGCTTCTCCGCATATCTTGCAGAAGAAAAATTGCTGTGACCTGGATCTTGGCGAGAGTCTTTGCCATAGTTACCTTCTTTCTTTTCTCAGATTCTGGACTTCATCTACTGAACAGTTTTGATTTATATTTTGAATGGCGTGGCACTGAAAACCAGCAACAAATGTTCCGCGCCAACTCGCCACGCGACCCTTTTGTTTACACTGTCCACCGATAAGGCAAACTGATCTTTCTTCTCATAACGGCTGGTCTCATTATATTTTGTAAACGCAATTTAGAATATTAATAAAATAAATCTTGAAAGTTGCTTCTTCTTGCGATAATACTAACAAAAAACTAAAGTCGTGGAACTTTTACAACAAGCCGCTGCCATTGGAGAAGCAGTTTGCGGAGTTCAAATAGTTTTTTTTTTCCCCCTCATTCGACATTAGAAAAGTATTATCTTTGTTATTTACCCTTACCTTTCATCGCAGCGATTCTTAGTAAAGTGTCCAATGACATTGCTGACAGCACTGAACGCTAACCAGCAAGTGACGAAAAACATTTTCTGTGTTGACAGCCGAAACTCCAGCCACAACGGAAAACCTGAATTTGTTCTGAAGACTAAAGTGAATGTGTCATAATAAACGTTGCGATCTTGCGCGCGCGATAGAATGTGGTGTTGCTAGTTTGATTGTGGAGAACATTTTATAGAAGAGGCCAGAAGAAGGGGAAAACTATAGCGGAAGAAGCTGAGGACTCAAAGATGTCGCTGTCCATTTGGCATGAAAGTCTTGCACGCTTTCTCCCCATTATGAACCTGCATTCACATTCAGATGCAGGCCATGTAGGTACATGTGAAGGAAATTGAGATAGAGAATACTGTTAAACATGTATTGTTTTAAGAGTTTTATTATTGAATATTGCATGAGTTTTTAAGAGAGATGTGTGTGTTGTAGTGGAGTGAACGTACCGCCCAACCATCCGGGTGATATCGCGCTTATATAGAGAAAGAACAAAGACTTGTCTGAGAACCAATGAGGGTGCACTGTCAAACCGGTCAGACTGGGTTCGAGACCGGTTGGATTTGATGATTCAAAATGGCGGACATAGCTCGTTGGGATCAGGTCAAACCGGTTTTAAGGAAATGATTTAAACGTAACGGAAAACATTTCCTTGGTGCATTGCTGGAATCTATCAAATGTCTCAGCCGTCTCTAAATAAAACATATCACCTTAGTTAGACATTTCTTCACAAGAACATAAGTTAGAACAACTACCTATTGTTACACTGTCCTAATCGAAATCATTTGAGCTTTAATTCGCAATTACTCTGGCTCGTATTATTTTAATCGTTTTTGAGTTCCTCGAGAGATAAATTTCTCCTTTTGTAGCAAACCTCAGTGAAAGATGTTTCTGTTGGTTTCCGGCCGCCATGTTGGTGCCCATCCGGATGGGCGCCAACATGGCGTCTCCATACAAATCTCTATAAATTTGGCTTCTCCGCATATCTTGCAGAAGAAAAATTGCTGTGACCTGGATCTTGGCGAGAGTCTTTGCCATAGTTACCTTCTTTCTTTTCGCAGATTCTGGACTTCATCTACTGAACAGTTTTGATTTATATTTTGAATGGCGTTGCACTGAAAACCAGCAACAAATGTTCCGCGCCAACTCGCCACGCGACCCTTTTGTTTACACTGTCCACCGATAAGGCAAACTGATCTTTCTTCTCATAACGGCTGGTCTCATTATATTTTGTAAACGCAATTTAGAATATTAATAAAATAAATCTTGAAAGTTGCTTCTTCTTGCGATAATACTAACAAAAAACTAAAGTCGTGGAACTTTTACAACAAGCCGCTGCCATTGGAGAAGCAGTTTGCGGAGTTCAAATATTTTTTTGTTTCCCCCTCATTCGACATTAGAAAAGTATTATCTTTGTTATTTACCCTTACCTTTCATCGCAGCGATTCTTAGTAAAGTGTCCAATGACATTGCTGACAGCACTGAACGCTAACCAGCAAGTGACGAAAAACATTTTCTGTGTTGACAGCCGAAACTCCAGCCACAACGGAAAACCTGAATTTGTTCTGAAGACTAAAGTGACTGTGTCATAATAAACGTTGCGATCTTGCGCGCGCGATAGAATGTGGTGTTGCTAGTTTAATTGTGGAGAACATTTTATAGAAGAGGCCAGAAGAAGGGGAAAACTATAGCGGAAGAAGCTGAGGACTCAAAGATCTCGCTGTCCATTTGGCATGAAAGTCTTGCACGCTTTCTCCCCATTATGAACCTGCATTCACATTCAGATGCAGGCCATGTAGGTACATGTGAAGGAAATTGAGAGAGAGAATACTGTTAAACATGTATTGTTTTAAGAGTTTTATTATTGAATATTGCATGAGTTTTTAAGAGAGATGTGTGTGTTGTAGTGGAGTGAACGTACCGCCCAACCATCCGGGTGATATCGCGCTTATATAGAGAAAGAACAAAGACTTGTCTGAGAACCAATGAGGGTGCACTGTCAAACCGGTCAGACTGGGTTCGAGACCGGTTGGATTTGATGATTCAAAATGGCGGACATAGCTCGTTGGGATCAGGTCAAACCGGTTTTAAGGAGATGATTTAAACGTAACGGAAAACATTTCCTTGGTGCATTGCTGGAATCTATCAAATGTCTCAGCCGTCTCTAAACAAAACATATCACCTTAGTTAGACATTTCTTCACAAGAACATAAGTTAGAACAACTACCTATTGTTACACTGTCCTAATCGAAATCATTTGAGCTTTAATTCGCAATTACTCTGGCTCGTATTATTTTAATCGTTTTTGAGTTCCTCGAGAGATAAATTTCTCCTTTTGTAGCAAACCTCAGTGAAAGATGTTTCTGTTGGTTTCCGGCCGCCATGTTGGTGTCCATCCGGATGGGCGCCAACATGGCGTCTCCATACAAATCTCTATAAATTTGGCTTCTCCGCATATCTTGCAGAAGAAAAATTGCTGTGACCTGGATCTTGGCGAGAGTCTTTGCCATAGTTACCTTCTTTCTTTTCTCAGATTCTGGACTTCATCTACTGAACAGTTTTGATTTATATTTTGAATGGCGTGGCACTGAAAACCAGCAACAAATGTTCCGCGCCAACTCGCCACGCGACCCTTTTGTTTACACTGTCCACCGATAAGGCAAACTGATCTTTCTTCTCATAACGGCTGGTCTCATTATATTTTGTAAACGCAATTTAGAATATTAATAAAATAAATCTTGAAAGTTGCTTCTTCTTGCGATAATACTAACAAAAAACTAAAGTCGTGGAACTTTTACAACAAGCCGCTGCCATTGGAGAAGCAGTTTGCGGAGTTCAAATAGTTTTTTTTTTCCCCCTCATTCGACATTAGAAAAGTATTATCTTTGTTATTTACCCTTACCTTTCATCGCAGCGATTCTTAGTAAAGTGTCCAATGACATTGCTGACAGCACTGAACGCTAACCAGCAAGTGACGAAAAACATTTTCTGTGTTGACAGCCGAAACTCCAGCCACAACGGAAAACCTTAATTTGTTCTGAAGACTAAAGTGACTGTGTCATAATAAACGTTGCGATCTTGCGCGCGCGATAGAATGTGGTGTTGCTAGTTTAATTGTGGAGAACATTTTATAGAAGAGGCCAGAAGAAGGGGAAAACTATAGCGGAAGAAGCTGAGGACTCAAAGATGTCGCTGTCCATTTGGCATGAAAGTCTTGCACGCTTTCTCCCCATTATGAACCTGCATTCACATTCAGATGCAGGCCATGTAGGTACATGTGAAGGAAATTGAGAGAGAGAATACTGTTAAACATGTATTGTTTTAAGAGTTTTATTATTGAATATTGCATGAGTTTTTAAGAGAGATGTGTGTGTTGTAGTGGAGTGAACGTACCGCCCAACCATCCGGGTGATATCGCGCTTATATAGAGAAAGAACAAAGACTTGTCTGAGAACCAATGAGGGTGCACTGTCAAACCGGTCAGACTGGGTTCGAGACCGGTTGGATTTGATGATTCAAAATGGCGGACATAGCTCGTTGGGATCAGGTCAAACCGGTTTTAAGGAGATGATTTAAACGTAACGGAAAACATTTCCTTGGTGCATTGCTGGAATCTATCAAATGTCTCAGCCGTCTCTAAACAAAACATATCACCTTAGTTAGACATTTCTTCACAAGAACATAAGTTAGAACAACTACCTATTGTTACACTGTGCTAATCGAAATCATTTGAGCTTTAATTCGCAATTACTCTGGCTCGTATTATTTTAATCGTTTTTGAGTTCCTCGAGAGATAAATTTCTCCTTTTGTAGCAAACCTCAGTGAAAGATGTTTCTGTTGGTTTCCGGCCGCCATGTTGGTGTCCATCCGGATGGGCGCCAACATGGCGTCTCCATACAAATCTCTATAAATTTGGCTTCTCCGCATATCTTGCAGAAGAAAAATTGCTGTGACCTGGATCTTGGCGAGCGTCTTTGCCATAGTTACCTTCTTTCTTTTCTCAGATTCTGGACTTCATCTACTGAACAGTTTTGATTTATATTTTGAATGGCGTGGCACTGAAAACCAGCAACAAATGTTCCGCGCCAACTCGCCACGCGACCCTTTTGTTTACACTGTCCACCGATAAGGCAAACTGATCTTTCTTCTCATAACGGCTGGTCTCATTATATTTTGTAAACGCAATTTAGAATATTAATAAAATAAATCTTGAAAGTTGCTTCTTCTTGCGATAATACTAACAAAAAACTAAAGTCGTGGAACTTTTACAACAAGCCGCTGCCATTGGAGAAGCAGTTTGCGGAGTTCAAATAGTTTTTTTTTTCCCCCTCATTCGACATTAGAAAAGTATTATCTTTGTTATTTACCCTTACCTTTCATCGCAGCGATTCTTAGTAAAGTGTCCAATGACATTGCTGACAGCACTGAACGCTAACCAGCAAGTGAGGAAAAACATTTTCTGTGTTGACAGCCGAAACTCCAGCCACAACGGAAAACCTGAATTTGTTCTGAAGACTAAAGTGAATGTGTCATAATAAACGTTGCGATCTTGCGCGCGCGATAGAATGTGGTGTTGCTAGTTTGATTGTGGAGAACATTTTATAGAAGAGGCCAGAAGAAGGGGAAAACTATAGCGGAAGAAGCTGAGGACTCAAAGATCTCGCTGTCCATTTGGCATGAAAGTCTTGCACGCTTTCTCCCCATTATGAACCTCCATTCACATTCAGATGCAGGCCATGTAGGTACATGTGAAGGAAATTGAGAGAGAGAATACTGTTAAACATGTATTGTTTTAAGAGTTTTATTATTGAATATTGCATGAGTTTTTAAGAGAGATGTGTGTGTTGTAGTGGAGTGAACGTACCGCCCAACCATCCGGGTGATATCGCGCTTATATAGAGAAAGAACAAAGACTTGTCTGAGAACCAATGAGGGTGCACTGTCAAACCGGTCAGACTGGGTTCGAGACCGGTTGGATTTGATGATTCAAAATGGCGGACATAGCTCGTTGGGATCAGGTCAAACCGGTTTTAAGGAGATGATTTAAACGTAACGGAAAACATTTCCTTGGTGCATTGCTGGAATCTATCAAATGTCTCAGCCGTCTCTAAACAAAACATATCACCTTAGTTAGACATTTCTTCACAAGAACATAAGTTAGAACAACTACCTATTGTTACACTGTGCTAATCGAAATCATTTGAGCTTTAATTCGCAATTACTCTGGCTCGTATTATTTTAATCGTTTTTGAGTTCCTCGAGAGATAAATTTCTCCTTTTGTAGCAAACCTCAGTGAAAGATGTTTCTGTTGGTTTCCGGCCGCCATGTTGGTGTCCATCCGGATGGGCGCCAACATGGCGTCTCCATACAAATCTCTATAAATTTGGCTTCTCCGCATATCTTGCAGAAGAAAAATTGCTGTGACCTGGATCTTGGCGAGCGTCTTTGCCATAGTTACCTTCTTTCTTTTCTCAGATTCTGGACTTCATCTACTGAACAGTTTTGATTTATATTTTGAATGGCGTGGCACTGAAAACCAGCAACAAATGTTCCGCGCCAACTCGCCACGCGACCCTTTTGTTTACACTGTCCACCGATAAGGCAAACTGATCTTTCTTCTCATAACGGCTGGTCTCATTATATTTTGTAAACGCAATTTAGAATATTAATAAAATAAATCTTGAAAGTTGCTTCTTCTTGCGATAATACTAACAAAAAACTAAAGTCGTGGAACTTTTACAACAAGCCGCTGCCATTGGAGAAGCAGTTTGCGGAGTTCAAATAGTTTTTTTTTTCCCCCTCATTCGACATTAGAAAAGTATTATCTTTGTTATTTACCCTTACCTTTCATCGCAGCGATTCTTAGTAAAGTGTCCAATGACATTGCTGACAGCACTGAACGCTAACCAGCAAGTGAGGAAAAACATTTTCTGTGTTGACAGCCGAAACTCCAGCCACAACGGAAAACCTGAATTTGTTCTGAAGACTAAAGTGAATGTGTCATAATAAACGTTGCGATCTTGCGCGCGCGATAGAATGTGGTGTTGCTAGTTTGATTGTGGAGAACATTTTATAGAAGAGGCCAGAAGAAGGGGAAAACTATAGCGGAAGAAGCTGAGGACTCAAAGATCTCGCTGTCCATTTGGCATGAAAGTCTTGCACGCTTTCTCCCCATTATGAACCTCCATTCACATTCAGATGCAGGCCATGTAGGTACATGTGAAGGAAATTGAGAGAGAGAATACTGTTAAACATGTATTGTTTTAAGAGTTTTATTATTGAATATTGCATGAGTTTTTAAGAGAGATGTGTGTGTTGTAGTGGAGTGAACGTACCGCCCAACCATCCGGGTGATATCGCGCTTATATAGAGAAAGAACAAAGACTTGTCTGAGAACCAATGAGGGTGCACTGTCAAACCGGTCAGACTGGGTTCGAGACCGGTTGGATTTGATGATTCAAAATGGCGGACATAGCTCGTTGGGATCAGGTCAAACCGGTTTTAAGGAGATGATTTAAACGTAACGGAAAACATTTCCTTGGTGCATTGCTGGAATCTATCAAATGTCTCAGCCGTCTCTAAACAAAACATATCACCTTAGTTAGACATTTCTTCACAAGAACATAAGTTAGAACAACTACCTATTGTTACACTGTCCTAATCGAAATCATTTGAGCTTTAATTCGCAATTACTCTGGCTCGTATTATTTTAATCGTTTTTGAGTTCCTCGAGAGATAAATTTCTCCTTTTGTAGCAAACCTCAGTGAAAGATGTTTCTGTTGGTTTCCGGCCGCCATGTTGGTGCCCATCCGGATGGGCGCCAACATGGCGTCTCCATACAAATCTCTATAAATTTGGCTTCTCCGCATATCTTGCAGAAGAAAAATTGCTGTGACCTGGATCTTGGCGAGAGTCTTTGCCATAGTTACCTTCTTTCTTTTCGCAGATTCTGGACTTCATCTACTGAACAGTTTTGATTTATATTTTGAATGGCGTGGCACTGAAAACCAGCAACAAATGTTCCGCGCCAACTCGCCACGCGACCCTTTTGTTTACACTGTCCACCGATAAGGCAAACTGATCTTTCTTCTCATAACGGCTGGTCTCATTATATTTTGTAAACGCAATTTAGAATATTAATAAAATAAATCTTGAAAGTTGCTTCTTCTTGCGATAATACTAACAAAAAACTAAAGTCGTGGAACTTTTACAACAAGCCGCTGCCATTGGAGAAGCAGTTTGCGGAGTTCAAATATTTTTTTGTTTCCCCCTCATTCGACATTAGAAAAGTATTATCTTTGTTATTTACCCTTACCTTTCATCGCAGCGATTCTTAGTAAAGTGTCCAATGACATTGCTGACAGCACTGAACGCTAACCAGCAAGTGACGAAAAACATTTTCTGTGTTGACAGCCGAAACTCCAGCCACAACGGAAAACCTTAATTTGTTCTGAAGACTAAAGTGACTGTGTCATAATAAACGTTGCGATCTTGCGCGCGCGATAGAATGTGGTGTTGCTAGTTTAATTGTGGAGAACATTTTATAGAAGAGGCCAGAAGAAGGGGAAAACTATAGCGGAAGAAGCTGAGGACTCAAAGATCTCGCTGTCCATTTGGCATGAAAGTCTTGCACGCTTTCTCCCCATTATGAACCTGCATTCACATTCAGATGCAGGCCATGTAGGTACATGTGAAGGAAATTGAGAGAGAGAATACTGTTAAACATGTATTGTTTTAAGAGTTTTATTATTGAATATTGCATGAGTTTTTAAGAGAGATGTGTGTGTTGTAGTGGAGTGAACGTACCGCCCAACCATCCGGGTGATATCGCGCTTATATAGAGAAAGAACAAAGACTTGTCTGAGAACCAATGAGGGTGCACTGTCAAACCGGTCAGACTGGGTTCGAGACCGGTTGGATTTGATGATTCAAAATGGCGGACATAGCTCGTTGGGATCAGGTCAAACCGGTTTTAAGGAGATGATTTAAACGTAACGGAAAACATTTCCTTGGTGCATTGCTGGAATCTATCAAATGTCTCAGCCGTCTCTAAACAAAACATATCACCTTAGTTAGACATTTCTTCACAAGAACATAAGTTAGAACAACTACCTATTGTTACACTGTCCTAATCGAAATCATTTGAGCTTTAATTCGCAATTACTCTGGCTCGTATTATTTTAATCGTTTTTGAGTTCCTCGAGAGATAAATTTCTCCTTTTGTAGCAAACCTCAGTGAAAGATGTTTCTGTTGGTTTCCGGCCGCCATGTTGGTGTCCATCCGGATGGGCGCCAACATGGCGTCTCCATACAAATCTCTATAAATTTGGCTTCTCCGCATATCTTGCAGAAGAAAAATTGCTGTGACCTGGATCTTGGCGAGCGTCTTTGCCATAGTTACCTTCTTTCTTTTCTCAGATTCTGGACTTCATCTACTGAACAGTTTTGATTTATATTTTGAATGGCGTGGCACTGAAAACCAGCAACAAATGTTCCGCGCCAACTCGCCACGCGACCCTTTTGTTTACACTGTCCACCGATAAGGCAAACTGATCTTTCTTCTCATAACGGCTGGTCTCATTATATTTTGTAAACGCAATTTAGAATATTAATAAAATAAATCTTGAAAGTTGCTTCTTCTTGCGATAATACTAACAAAAAACTAAAGTCGTGGAACTTTTACAACAAGCCGCTGCCATTGGAGAAGCAGTTTGCGGAGTTCAAATAGTTTTTTTTTTCCCCCTCATTCGACATTAGAAAAGTATTATCTTTGTTATTTACCCTTACCTTTCATCGCAGCGATTCTTAGTAAAGTGTCCAATGACATTGCTGACAGCACTGAACGCTAACCAGCAAGTGACGAAAAACATTTTCTGTGTTGACAGCCGAAACTCCAGCCACAACGGAAAACCTTAATTTGTTCTGAAGACTAAAGTGACTGTGTCATAATAAACGTTGCGATCTTGCGCGCGCGATAGAATGTGGTGTTGCTAGTTTAATTGTGGAGAACATTTTATAGAAGAGGCCAGAAGAAGGGGAAAACTATAGCGGAAGAAGCTGAGGACTCAAAGATCTCGCTGTCCATTTGGCATGAAAGTCTTGCACGCTTTCTCCCCATTATGAACCTGCATTCACATTCAGATGCAGGCCATGTAGGTACATGTGAAGGAAATTGAGAGAGAGAATACTGTTAAACATGTATTGTTTTAAGAGTTTTATTATTGAATATTGCATGAGTTTTTAAGAGAGATGTGTGTGTTGTAGTGGAGTGAACGTACTGCCCAACCATCCGGGTGATATCGCGCTTATATAGAGAAAGAACAAAGACTTGTCTGAGAACCAATGAGGGTGCACTGTCAAACCGGTCAGACTGGGTTCGAGACCGGTTGGATTTGATGATTCAAAATGGCGGACATAGCTCGTTGGGATCAGGTCAAACCGGTTTTAAGGAGATGATTTAAACGTAACGGAAAACATTTCCTTGGTGCATTGCTGGAATCTATATATCAAATGTCTCAGCCGTCTCTAAACAAAACATATCACCTTAGTTAGACATTTCTTCACAAGAACATAAGTTAGAACAACTACCTATTGTTACACTGTCCTAATCGAAATCATTTGAGCTTTAATTCGCAATTACTCTGGCTCGTATTATTTTAATCGTTTTTGAGTTCCTCGAGAGATAAATTTCTCCTTTTGTAGCAAACCTCAGTGAAAGATGTTTCTGTTGGTTTCCGGCCGCCATGTTGGTGCCCATCCGGATGGGCGCCAACATGGCGTCTCCATACAAATCTCTATAAATTTGGCTTCTCCGCATATCTTGCAGAAGAAAAATTGCTGTGACCTGGATCTTGGCGAGAGTCTTTGCCATAGTTACCTTCTTTCTTTTCTCAGATTCTGGACTTCATCTACTGAACAGTTTTGATTTATATTTTGAATGGCGTGGCACTGAAAACCAGCAACAAATGTTCCGCGCCAACTCGCCACGCGACCCTTTTGTTTACACTGTCCACCGATAAGGCAAACTGATCTTTCTTCTCATAACGGCTGGTCTCATTATATTTTGTAAACGCAATTTAGAATATTAATAAAATAAATCTTGAAAGTTGCTTCTTCTTGCGATAATACTAACAAAAAACTAAAGTCGTGGAACTTTTACAACAAGCCGCTGCCATTGGAGAAGCAGTTTGCGGAGTTCAAATAGTTTTTTTTTCCCCCTCATTCGACATTAGAAAAGTATTATCTTTGTTATTTACCCTTACCTTTCATCGCAGCGATTCTTAGTAAAGTGTCCAATGACATTGCTGACAGCACTGAACGCTAACCAGCAAGTGACGAAAAACATTTTCTGTGTTGACAGCCGAAACTCCAGCCACAACGGAAAACCTGAATTTGTTCTGAAGACTAAAGTGACTGTGTCATAATAAACGTTGCGATCTTGCGCGCGCGATAGAATGTGGTGTTGCTAGTTTGATTGTGGAGAACATTTTATAGAAGAGGCCAGAAGAAGGGGAAAACTATAGCGGAAGAAGCTGAGGACTCAAAGATCTCGCTGTCCATTTGGCATGAAAGTCTTGCACGCTTTCTCCCCATTATGAACCTGCATTCACATTCAGATGCAGGCCATGTAGGTACATGTGAAGGAAATTGAGAGAGAGAATACTGTTAAACATGTATTGTTTTAAGAGTTTTATTATTGAATATTGCATGAGTTTTTAAGAGAGATGTGTGTGTTGTAGTGGAGTGAACGTACCGCCCAACCATCCGGGTGATATCGCGCTTATATAGAGAAAGAACAAAGACTTGTCTGAGAACCAATGAGGGTGCACTGTCAAACCGGTCAGACTGGGTTCCAGACCGGTTGGATTTGATGATTCAAAATGGCGGACATAGCTCGTTGGGATCAGGTCAAACCGGTTTTAAGGAAATGATTTAAACGTAACGGAAAACATTTCCTTGGTGCATTGCTGGAATCTATCAAATGTCTCAGCCGTCTCTAAATAAAACATATCACCTTAGTTAGACATTTCTTCACAAGAACATAAGTTAGAACAACTACCTATTGTTACACTGTCCTAATCGAAATCATTTGAGCTTTAATTCGCAATTACTCTGGCTCGTATTATTTTAATCGTTTTTGAGTTCCTCGAGAGATAAATTTCTCCTTTTGTAGCAAACCTCAGTGAAAGATGTTTCTGTTGGTTTCCGGCCGCCATGTTGGTGCCCATCCGGATGGGCGCCAACATGGCGTCTCCATACAAATCTCTATAAATTTGGCTTCTCCGCATATCTTGCAGAAGAAAAATTGCTGTGACCTGGATCTTGGCGAGAGTCTTTGCCATAGTTACCTTCTTTCTTTTCTCAGATTCTGGACTTCATCTACTGAACAGTTTTGATTTATATTTTGAATGGCGTGGCACTGAAAACCAGCAACAAATGTTCCGCGCCAACTCGCCACGCGACCCTTTTGTTTACACTGTCCACCGATAAGGCAAACTGATCTTTCTTCTCATAACGGCTGGTCTCATTATATTTTGTAAACGCAATTTAGAATATTAATAAAATAAATCTTGAAAGTTGCTTCTTCTTGCGATAATACTAACAAAAAACTAAAGTCGTGGAACTTTTACAACAAGCCGCTGCCATTGGAGAAGCAGTTTGCGGAGTTCAAATAGTTTTTTTTTTCCCCCTCATTCGACATTAGAAAAGTATTATCTTTGTTATTTACCCTTACCTTTCATCGCAGCGATTCTTAGTAAAGTGTCCAATGACATTGCTGACAGCACTGAACGCTAACCAGCAAGTGACGAAAAACATTTTCTGTGTTGACAGCCGAAACTCCAGCCACAACGGAAAACCTTAATTTGTTCTGAAGACTAAAGTGACTGTGTCATAATAAACGTTGCGATCTTGCGCGCGCGATAGAATGTGGTGTTGCTAGTTTGATTGTGGAGAACATTTTATAGAAGAGGCCAGAAGAAGGGGAAAACTATAGCGGAAGAAGCTGAGGACTCAAAGATCTCGCTGTCCATTTGGCATGAAAGTCTTGCACGCTTTCTCCCCGGCCATTATGAACCTGCATTCACATTCAGATGCAGGCCATGTAGGTACATGTGAAGGAAATTGAGAGAGAGAATACTGTTAAACATGTATTGTTTTAAGAGTTTTATTATTGAATATTGCATGAGTTTTTAAGAGAGATGTGTGTGTTGTAGTGGAGTGAACGTACCGCCCAACCATCCGGGTGATATCGCGCTTATATAGAGAAAGAACAAAGACTTGTCTGAGAACCAATGAGGGTGCACTGTCAAACCGGTCAGACTGGGTTCGAGACCGGTTGGATTTGATGATTCAAAATGGCGGACATAGCTCGTTGGGATCAGGTCAAACCGGTTTTAAGGAGATGATTTAAACGTAACGGAAAACATTTCCTTGGTGCATTGCTGGAATCTATCAAATGTCTCAGCCGTCTCTAAACAAAACATATCACCTTAGTTAGACATTTCTTCACAAGAACAGAAGTTAGAACAACTACCTATTGTTACACTGTCCTAATCGAAATCATTTGAGCTTTAATTCGCAATTACTCTGGCTCGTATTATTTTAATCGTTTTTGAGTTCCTCGAGAGATAAATTTCTCCTTTTGTAGCAAACCTCAGTGAAAGATGTTTCTGTTGGTTTCCGGCCGCCATGTTGGTGGCCATCCGGATGGGCGCCAACATGGCGTCTCCATACAAATCTCTATAAATTTGGCTTCTCCGCATATCTTGCAGAAGAAAAATTGCTGTGACCTGGATCTTGGCGAGAGTCTTTGCCATAGTTACCTTCTTTCTTTTCTCAGATTCTGGACTTCATCTACTGAACAGTTTTGATTTATATTTTGAATGGCGTGGCACTGAAAACCAGCAACAAATGTTCCGCGCCAACTCGCCACGCGACCCTTTTGTTTACACTGTCCACCGATAAGGCAAACTGATCTTTCTTCTCATAACGGCTGGTCTCATTATATTTTGTAAACGCAATTTAGAATATTAATAAAATAAATCTTGAAAGTTGCTTCTTCTTGCGATAATACTAACAAAAAACTAAAGTCGTGGAACTTTTACAACAAGCCGCTGCCATTGGAGAAGCAGTTTGGAGAGTTCAAATAGTTTTTTTTTTCCCCCTCATTCGACATTAGAAAAGTATTATCTTTGTTATTTACCCTTACCTTTCATCGCAGCGATTCTTAGTAAAGTGTCCAATGACATTGCTGACAGCACTGAACGCTAACCAGCAAGTGACGAAAAACATTTTCTGTGTTGACAGCCGAAACTCCAGCCACAACGGAAAACCTGAATTTGTTCTGAAGACTAAAGTGACTGTGTCATAATAAACGTTGCGATCTTGCGCGCGCGATAGAATGTGGTGTTGCTAGTTTGATTGTGGAGAACATTTTATAGAAGAGGCCAGAAGAAGGGGAAAACTATAGCGGAAGAAGCTGAGGACTCAAAGATCTCGCTGTCCATTTGGCATGAAAGTCTTGCACGCTTTCTCCCCATTATGAACCTGCATTCACATTCAGATGCAGGCCATGTAGGTACATGTGAAGGAAATTGAGAGAGAGAATACTGTTAAACATGTATTGTTTTAAGAGTTTTATTATTGAATATTGCATGAGTTTGAGATGTGTGTGTTGTAGTGGAGTGAACGTACCGCCCAACCATCCGGGTGATATCGCGCTTATATAGAGAAAGAACAAAGACTTGTCTGAGAACCAATGAGGGTGCACTGTCAAACCGGTCAGACTGGGTTCGAGACCGGTTGGATTTGATGATTCAAAATGGCGGACATAGCTTGTTGGGATCAGGTCAAACCGGTTTTAAGGAGATGATTTAAACGTAACGGAAAACATTTCCTTGGTGCATTGCTGGAATCTATCAAATGTCTCAGCCGTCTTTAAACAAAACATATCACCTTAGTTAGACATTTCTTCACAAGAACACAAGTTAGAACAACTACCTATTGTTACACTGTCCTAATCGAAATCATTTGAGCTTTAATTCGCAATTACTCTGGCTCGTATTATTTTAATCGTTTTTGAGTTCCTCGAGAGATAAATTTCTCCTTTTGTAGCAAACCTCAGTGAAAGATGTTTCGGTTGGTTTCCGGCTGCCATGTTGGTGGCCATCCGGATGGGCGCCAACATGGCGTCTCCATACAAATCTCTATAAATTTGGCTTCTCCGCATATCTTGCAGAAGAAAAATTGCTGTGACCTGGATCTTGGCGGGAGTCTTTGCCATAGTTACCTTCTTTCTTTTCTCAGATTCTGGATTTCATCTACTGAACAGTTTTGATTTATATTTTGAATGGCGTGGCACTGAAAACCAGCAACAAATGTTCCGCGCCAACTCGCCACGCGACCCTTTTGTTTACACTGTCCACCGATAAGGCAAACTGATCTTTCTTCTCATAACGGCTGGTCTCATTATATTTTGTAAACGCAATTTAGAATATTAATAAAATAAATCTTGAAAGTTGCTTCTTCTTGCGATAATAATAACAAAAAACTAAAGTCGTGGAACTTTTACAACAAGCCGCTGCAATTGGAGAAGCAGTTTGCGGAGTTCAAATAGTTTTTTTTTTTCCCTCATTCGACATTAGAAAACTATTATCTTTGTTATTTACCCTTACCTTTCATCGCAGCGATTCTTAGTAAAGTGTCCAATGACATTGCTGACAGCACTGAACGCTAACCAGCAAGTGACGAAAAACATTTTCTGTGTTGACAGCCGAAACTCCAGCCACAACGGAAAACCTGAATTTGTTCTGAAGACTAAAGTGACTGTGTCATAATAAACGTTGCGATCTTGCGCGCGCGATAGAATGTGGTGTTGCTAGTTTGATTGTGGAGAACATTTTATAGAAGAGGCCAGAAGAAGGGGAAAACTATAGCGGAAGAAGCTGAGGACTCAAAGATCTCGCTGTCCATTTGGCATGAAAGTCTTGCACGCTTTCTCCCCATTATGAACCTGCATTCACATTCAGATGCAGGCCATGTAGGTACATGTGAAGGAAATTGAGAGAGAGAATACTGTTAAACATGTATTGTTTTAAGAGTTTTATTATTGAATATTGCATGAGTTTGAGATGTGTGTGTTGTAGTGGAGTGAACGTACCGCCCAACCATCCGGGTGATATCGCGCTTATATAGAGAAAGAACAAAGACTTGTCTGAGAACCAATGAGGGTGCACTGTCAAACCGGTCAGACTGGGTTCGAGACCGGTTGGATTTGATGATTCAAAATGGCGGACATAGCTTGTTGGGATCAGGTCAAACCGGTTTTAAGGAGATGATTTAAACGTAACGGAAAACATTTCCTTGGTGCATTGCTGGAATCTATCAAATGTCTCAGCTGTCTTTAAACAAAACATATCACCTTAGTTAGACATTTCTTCACAAGAACACAAGTTAGAACAACTACCTATTGTTACACTGTCCTAATCGAAATCATTTGAGCTTTAATTCGCAATTACTCTGGCTCGTATTATTTTAATCGTTTTTGAGTTCCTCGAGAGATAAATTTCTCCTTTTGTAGCAAACCTCAGTGAAAGATGTTTCGGTTGGTTTCCGGCTGCCATTTTGGTGCCCATCCGGATGGGCGCCAACATGGCGTCTCCATACAAATCTCTATAAATTTGGCTTCTCCGCATATCTTGCAGAAGAAAAATTGCTGTGACCTGGATCTTGGCGAGAGTCTTTGCCATAGTTACCTTCTTTCTTTTCTCAGATTCTGGACTTCATCTACTGAACAGTTTTGATTTATATTTTGAATGGCGTGGCACTGAAAACCAGCAACAAATGTTCCGCGCCAACTCGCCACGCGACCCTTTTGTTTACACTGTCCACCGATAAGGCAAACTGATCTTTCTTCTCATAACGGCTGGTCTCATTATATTTTGTAAACGCAATTTAGAATATTAATAAAATAAATCTTGAAAGTTGCTTCTTCTTGCGATAATACTAACAAAAAACTAAAGTCGTGGAACTTTTACAACAAGCCGCTGCAATTGGAGAAGCAGTTTGCGGAGTTCAAATAGTTTTTTTTTTCCCCTCATTCGACATTAGAAAAGTATTATCTTTGTTATTTACCCTTACCTTTCATCGCAGCGATTCTTAGTTAAGTGTCCAATGACATTGCTGACAGCACTGAACGCTAACCAGCAAGTGACGAAAAACATTTTCTGTGTTGACAGCCGAAACTCCAGCCACAACGGAAAACCTGAATTTGTTCTGAAGACTAAAGTGACTGTGTCATAATAAACGTTGCGATCTTGCGCGCGCGATAGAATGTGGTGTTGCTAGTTTGATTGTGGAGAACATTTTATAGAAGAGGCCAGAAGAAGGGGAAAACTATAGCGGAAGAAGCTGAGGACTCAAAGATCTCGCTGTCCATTTGGCATGAAAGTCTTGCACGCTTTCTCCCCATTATGAACCTGCATTCACATTCAGATGCAGGCCATGTAGGTACATGTGAAGGAAATTGAGAGAGAGAATACTGTTAAACATGTATTGTTTTAAGAGTTTTATTATTGAATATTGCATGAGTTTGAGATGTGTGTGTTGTAGTGGAGTGAACGTACCGCCCAACCATCCGGGTGATATCGCGCTTATATAGAGAAAGAACAAAGACTTGTCTGAGAACTAATGAGGGTGCACTGTCAAACCGGTCAGACTGGGTTCGAGACCGGTTGGATTTGATGATTCAAAATGGCGGACATAGCTTGTTGGGATCAGGTCAAACCGGTTTTAAGGAGATGATTTAAACGTAACGGAAAACATTTCCTTGGTGCATTGCTGGAATCTATCAAATGTCTCAGCTGTCTTTAAACAAAACATATCACCTTAGTTAGACATTTCTTCACAAGAACACAAGTTAGAACAACTACCTATTGTTACACTGTCCTAATCGAAATCATTTGAGCTTTAATTCGCAATTACTCTGGCTCGTATTATTTTAATCGTTTTTGAGTTCCTCGAGAGATAAATTTCTCCTTTTGTAGCAAACCTCAGTGAAAGATGTTTCGGTTGGTTTCCGGCTGCCATTTTGGTGCCCATCCGGATGGGCGCCAACATGGCGTCTCCATACAAATCTCTATAAATTTGGCTTCTCCGCATATCTTGCAGAAGAAAAATTGCTGTGACCTGGATCTTGGCGAGAGTCTTTGCCATAGTTACCTTCTTTCTTTTCTCAGATTCTGGACTTCATCTACTGAACAGTTTTGATTTATATTTTGAATGGCGTGGCACTGAAAACCAGCAACAAATGTTCCGCGCCAACTCGCCACGCGACCCTTTTGTTTACACTGTCCACCGATAAGGCAAACTGATCTTTCTTCTCATAACGGCTGGTCTCATTATATTTTGTAAACGCAATTTAGAATATTAATAAAATAAATCTTGAAAGTTGCTTCTTCTTGCGATAATACTAACAAAAAACTAAAGTCGTGGAACTTTTACAACAAGCCGCTGCAATTGGAGAAGCAGTTTGCGGAGTTCAAATAGTTTTTTTTTTCCCCTCATTCGACATTAGAAAAGTATTATCTTTGTTATTTACCCTTACCTTTCATCGCAGCGATTCTTAGTTAAGTGTCCAATGACATTGCTGACAGCACTGAACGCTAACCAGCAAGTGACGAAAAACATTTTCTGTGTTGACAGCCGAAACTCCAGCCACAACGGAAAACCTGAATTTGTTCTGAAGACTAAAGTGACTGTGTCATAATAAACGTTGCGATCTTGCGCGCGCGATAGAATGTGGTGTTGCTAGTTTGATTGTGGAGAACATTTTATAGAAGAGGCCAGAAGAAGGGGAAAACTATAGCGGAAGAAGCTGAGGACTCAAAGATCTCGCTGTCCATTTGGCATGAAAGTCTTGCACGCTTTCTCCCCATTATGAACCTGCATTCACATTCAGATGCAGGCCATGTAGGTACATGTGAAGGAAATTGAGAGAGAGAATACTGTTAAACATGTATTGTTTTAAGAGTTTTATTATTGAATATTGCATGAGTTTTTAAGAGAGATGTGTGTGTTGTAGTGGAGTGAACGTACCGCCCAACCATCCGGGTGATATCGCGCTTATATAGAGAAAGAACAAAGACTTGTCTGAGAACCAATGAGGGTGCACTGTCAAACCGGTCAGACTGGGTTCGAGACCGGTTGGATTTGATGATTCAAAATGGCGGACATAGCTTGTTGGGATCAGGTCAAACCGGTTTTAAGGAGATGATTTAAACGTAACGGAAAACATTTCCTTGGTGCATTGCTGGAATCTATCAAATGTCTCAGCCGTCTTTAAACAAAACATATCACCTTAGTTAGACATTTCTTCACAAGAACACAAGTTAGAACAACTACCTATTGTTACACTGTCCTAATCGAAATCATTTGAGCTTTAATTCGCAATTACTCTGGCTCGTATTATTTTAATCGTTTTTGAGTTCCTCGAGAGATAAATTTCTCCTTTTGTAGCAAACCTCAGTGAAAGATGTTTCGGTTGGTTTCCGGCTGCCATGTTGGTGGCCATCCGGATGGGCGCCAACATGGCGTCTCCATACAAATCTCTATAAATTTGGCTTCTCCGCATATCTTGCAGAAGAAAAATTGCTGTGACCTGGATCTTGGCGAGAGTCTTTGCCATAGTTACCTTCTTTCTTTTCTCAGATTCTGGACTTCATCTACTGAACAGTTTTGATTTATATTTTGAATGGCGTGGCACTGAAAACCAGCAACAAATGTTCCGCGCCAACTCGCCACGCGACCCTTTTGTTTACACTGTCCACCGATAAGGCAAACTGATCTTTCTTCTCATAACGGCTGGTCTCATTATAGTTTGTAAACGCAATTTAGAATATTAATAAAATAAATCTTGAAAGTTGCTTCTTCTTGCGATAATACTAACAAAAAACTAAAGTCGTGGAACTTTTACAACAAGCCGCTGCAATTGGAGAAGCAGTTTGCGGATTTCAAATAGTTTTTTTTTTCCCCTCATTCGACATTAGAAAAGTATTATCTTTGTTATTTACCCTTACCTTTCATCGCAGCGATTCTTAGTAAAGTGTCCAATGACATTGCTGACAGCACTGAACGCTAACCAGCAAGTGACGAAAAACATTTTCTGTGTTGACAGCCGAAACTCCAGCCACAACGGAAAACCTGAATTTGTTCTGAAGACTAAAGTGACTGTGTCATAATAAACGTTGCGATCTTGCGCGCGCGATAGAATGTGGTGTTGCTAGTTTGATTGTGGAGAACATTTTATAGAAGAGGCCAGAAGAAGGGGAAAACTATAGCGGAAGAAGCTGAGGACTCAAAGATCTCGCTGTCCATTTGGCATGAAAGTCTTGCACGCTTTCTCCCCGGCCATTATGAACCTGCATTCACATTCAGATGCAGGCCATGTAGGTACATGTGAAGGAAATTGAGAGAGAGAATACTGTTAAACATGTATTGTTTTAAGAGTTTTATTATTGAATATTGCATGAGTTTGAGATGTGTGTGTTGTAGTGGAGTGAACGTACCGCCCAACCATCCGGGTGATATCGCGCTTATATAGAGAAAGAACAAAGACTTGTCTGAGAACCAATGAGGGTGCACTGTCAAACCGGTCAGACTGGGTTCGAGACCGGTTGGATTTGATGATTCAAAATGGCGGACATAGCTTGTTGGGATCAGGTCAAACCGGTTTTAAGGAGATGATTTAAACGTAACGGAAAACATTTCCTTGGTGCATTGCTGGAATCTATCAAATGTCTCAGCTGTCTTTAAACAAAACATATCACCTTAGTTAGACATTTCTTCACAAGAA
>CAXHUQ010000684.1:0-18975 GCA_964020085.1 Micromussa lordhowensis | reverse complement strand
ACTGTCAGGGTGGTTGTGCCGAGGTGAGCACGGTTTTCATAAATCCAGACATATATTGGGACAGAATGTTTTGGGAGACCCTACAGTTCAGCTGCTGTAGCCCCAGACCGGTGATGGAGAACACTTTGAGGTAGCAGGTTCAAGCTGGAGGCATGTCCCTGGCATTCCAGGCCAATATATGTCTGGATTTTTGAGAACGGTGTCGACTTTGGGCCAAAACTTTTTCGCCTGCCTGCCGGCGATAGCCGGCAGTCAGGCCCTTGCGGTGCTCCGAAAGTGAGGGGGGACTCCGTCATGGAGGGTAGTGGTAGAAAGCTTAGGTGTCTGGCTACCAGCTGGTACCAAGGGAAAGGCCCAGCAATTATCCTTTGGGGGGTGGGGTGAGTCACAGAGAGAGGCATTTTGCTTAGGAAAACTGCTTATTTTCTTTGCAGGACAGCCTTTGTCAGTCATGCCCTGTGGGCTTAGTGGCTGGAAGCCAGCCAGCCAGTCACAAGCAAGCTGGGTGAGTAGAGTGTGTGTTGCCAGGCTGCCTGTGGCTGATCTGTCTAAAAATACCCTGTAATTTCTTGGAAAACTGTCAGGGTGGTTGTGCCGAGGTGAGCACGGTTTTCATAAATCCAGACATATATTGGGACAGAATGTTTTGGGAGACCCTACAGTTCAGCTGCTGTAGCCCAGACCGGTGATGGAGAACACTTTGAGGTAGCAGGTTCAAGCTGGAGGCATGTCCCTGGCATTCCAGGCCAATATATGTCTGGATTTTTGAGAACGGTGTCGACTTTGGGCCAAAACTTTTTCGCCTGCCTGCCGGCGATAGCCGGCAGTCAGGCCCTTGCGGTGCTCCGAAAGTGAGGGGGGACTCCGTCATGGAGGGTAGTGGTAGAAAGCTTAGGTGTCTGGCTACCAGCTGGTACCAAGGGAAAGGCCCAGCAATTATCCTTTGGGGGGTGGGGTGAGTCACAGAGAGAGGCATTTTGCTTAGGAAAACTGCTTATTTTCTTTGCAGGACAGCCTTTGTCAGTCATGCCCTGTGGGCTTAGTGGCTGGAAGCCAGCCAGCCAGTCACAAGCAAGCTGGGTGAGTAGAGTGTGTGTTGCCAGGCTGCCTGTGGCTGATCTGTCTAAAAATACCCTGTAATTTCTTGGAAAACTGTCAGGGTGGTTGTGCCGAGGTGAGCACGGTTTTCATAAATCCAGACATATATTGGGACAGAATGTTTTGGGAGACCCTACAGTTCAGCTGCTGTAGCCCCAGACCGGTGATGGAGAACACTTTGAGGTAGCAGGTTCAAGCTGGAGGCATGTCCCTGGCATTCCAGGCCAATATATGTCTGGATTTTTGAGAACGGTGTCGACTTTGGGCCAAAACTTTTTCGCCTGCCTGCCGGCGATAGCCGGCAGTCAGGCCCTTGCGGTGCTCCGAAAGTGAGGGGGGACTCCGTCATGGAGGGTAGTGGTAGAAAGCTTAGGTGTCTGGCTACCAGCTGGTACCAAGGGAAAGGCCCAGCAATTATCCTTTGGGGGGTGGGGTGAGTCACAGAGAGAGGCATTTTGCTTAGGAAAACTGCTTATTTTCTTTGCAGGACAGCCTTTGTCAGTCATGCCCTGTGGGCTTAGTGGCTGGAAGCCAGCCAGCCAGTCACAAGCAAGCTGGGTGAGTAGAGTGTGTGTTGCCAGGCTGCCTGTGGCTGATCTGTCTAAAAATACCCTGTAATTTCTTGGAAAACTGTCAGGGTGGTTGTGCCGAGGTGAGCACGGTTTTCATAAATCCAGACATATATTGGGACAGAATGTTTTGGGAGACCCTACAGTTCAGCTGCTGTAGCCCCAGACCGGTGATGGAGAACACTTTGAGGTAGCAGGTTCAAGCTGGAGGCATGTCCCTGGCATTCCAGGCCAATATATGTCTGGATTTTTGAGAACGGTGTCGACTTTGGGCCAAAACTTTTTCGCCTGCCTGCCGGCGATAGCCGGCAGTCAGGCCCTTGCGGTGCTCCGAAAGTGAGGGGGGACTCCGTCATGGAGGGTAGTGGTAGAAAGCTTAGGTGTCTGGCTACCAGCTGGTACCAAGGGAAAGGCCCAGCAATTATCCTTTGGGGGGTGGGGTGAGTCACAGAGAGAGGCATTTTGCTTAGGAAAACTGCTTATTTTCTTTGCAGGACAGCCTTTGTCAGTCATGCCCTGTGGGCTTAGTGGCTGGAAGCCAGCCAGCCAGTCACAAGCAAGCTGGGTGAGTAGAGTGTGTGTTGCCAGGCTGCCTGTGGCTGATCTGTCTAAAAATACCCTGTAATTTCTTGGAAAACTGTCAGGGTGGTTGTGCCGAGGTGAGCACGGTTTTCATAAATCCAGACATATATTGGGACAGAATGTTTTGGGAGACCCTACAGTTCAGCTGCTGTAGCCCCAGACCGGTGATGGAGAACACTTTGAGGTAGCAGGTTCAAGCTGGAGGCATGTCCCTGGCATTCCAGGCCAATATATGTCTGGATTTTTGAGAACGGTGTCGACTTTGGGCCAAAACTTTTTCGCCTGCCTGCCGGCGATAGCCGGCAGTCAGGCCCTTGCGGTGCTCCGAAAGTGAGGGGGGACTCCGTCATGGAGGGTAGTGGTAGAAAGCTTAGGTGTCTGGCTACCAGCTGGTACCAAGGGAAAGGCCCAGCAATTATCCTTTGGGGGGTGGGGTGAGTCACAGAGAGAGGCATTTTGCTTAGGAAAACTGCTTATTTTCTTTGCAGGACAGCCTTTGTCAGTCATGCCCTGTGGGCTTAGTGGCTGGAAGCCAGCCAGCCAGTCACAAGCAAGCTGGGTGAGTAGAGTGTGTGTTGCCAGGCTGCCTGTGGCTGATCTGTCTAAAAATACCCTGTAATTTCTTGGAAAACTGTCAGGGTGGTTGTGCCGAGGTGAGCACGGTTTTCATAAATCCAGACATATATTGGGACAGAATGTTTTGGGAGACCCTACAGTTCAGCTGCTGTAGCCCCAGACCGGTGATGGAGAACACTTTGAGGTAGCAGGTTCAAGCTGGAGGCATGTCCCTGGCATTCCAGGCCAATATATGTCTGGATTTTTGAGAACGGTGTCGACTTTGGGCCAAAACTTTTTCGCCTGCCTGCCGGCGATAGCCGGCAGTCAGGCCCTTGCGGTGCTCCGAAAGTGAGGGGGGACTCCGTCATGGAGGGTAGTGGTAGAAAGCTTAGGTGTCTGGCTACCAGCTGGTACCAAGGGAAAGGCCCAGCAATTATCCTTTGGGGGGTGGGGTGAGTCACAGAGAGAGGCATTTTGCTTAGGAAAACTGCTTATTTTCTTTGCAGGACAGCCTTTGTCAGTCATGCCCTGTGGGCTTAGTGGCTGGAAGCCAGCCAGCCAGTCACAAGCAAGCTGGGTGAGTAGAGTGTGTGTTGCCAGGCTGCCTGTGGCTGATCTGTCTAAAAATACCCTGTAATTTCTTGGAAAACTGTCAGGGTGGTTGTGCCGAGGTGAGCACGGTTTTCATAAATCCAGACATATATTGGGACAGAATGTTTTGGGAGACCCTACAGTTCAGCTGCTGTAGCCCCAGACCGGTGATGGAGAACACTTTGAGGTAGCAGGTTCAAGCTGGAGGCATGTCCCTGGCATTCCAGGCCAATATATGTCTGGATTTTTGAGAACGGTGTCGACTTTGGGCCAAAACTTTTTCGCCTGCCTGCCGGCGATAGCCGGCAGTCAGGCCCTTGCGGTGCTCCGAAAGTGAGGGGGGACTCCGTCATGGAGGGTAGTGGTAGAAAGCTTAGGTGTCTGGCTACCAGCTGGTACCAAGGGAAAGGCCCAGCAATTATCCTTTGGGGGGTGGGGTGAGTCACAGAGAGAGGCATTTTGCTTAGGAAAACTGCTTATTTTCTTTGCAGGACAGCCTTTGTCAGTCATGCCCTGTGGGCTTAGTGGCTGGAAGCCAGCCAGCCAGTCACAAGCAAGCTGGGTGAGTAGAGTGTGTGTTGCCAGGCTGCCTGTGGCTGATCTGTCTAAAAATACCCTGTAATTTCTTGGAAAACTGTCAGGGTGGTTGTGCCGAGGTGAGCACGGTTTTCATAAATCCAGACATATATTGGGACAGAATGTTTTGGGAGACCCTACAGTTCAGCTGCTGTAGCCCCAGACCGGTGATGGAGAACACTTTGAGGTAGCAGGTTCAAGCTGGAGGCATGTCCCTGGCATTCCAGGCCAATATATGTCTGGATTTTTGAGAACGGTGTCGACTTTGGGCCAAAACTTTTTCGCCTGCCTGCCGGCGATAGCCGGCAGTCAGGCCCTTGCGGTGCTCCGAAAGTGAGGGGGGACTCCGTCATGGAGGGTAGTGGTAGAAAGCTTAGGTGTCTGGCTACCAGCTGGTACCAAGGGAAAGGCCCAGCAATTATCCTTTGGGGGGTGGGGTGAGTCACAGAGAGAGGCATTTTGCTTAGGAAAACTGCTTATTTTCTTTGCAGGACAGCCTTTGTCAGTCATGCCCTGTGGGCTTAGTGGCTGGAAGCCAGCCAGCCAGTCACAAGCAAGCTGGGTGAGTAGAGTGTGTGTTGCCAGGCTGCCTGTGGCTGATCTGTCTAAAAATACCCTGTAATTTCTTGGAAAACTGTCAGGGTGGTTGTGCCGAGGTGAGCACGGTTTTCATAAATCCAGACATATATTGGGACAGAATGTTTTGGGAGACCCTACAGTTCAGCTGCTGTAGCCCCAGACCGGTGATGGAGAACACTTTGAGGTAGCAGGTTCAAGCTGGAGGCATGTCCCTGGCATTCCAGGCCAATATATGTCTGGATTTTTGAGAACGGTGTCGACTTTGGGCCAAAACTTTTTCGCCTGCCTGCCGGCGATAGCCGGCAGTCAGGCCCTTGCGGTGCTCCGAAAGTGAGGGGGGACTCCGTCATGGAGGGTAGTGGTAGAAAGCTTAGGTGTCTGGCTACCAGCTGGTACCAAGGGAAAGGCCCAGCAATTATCCTTTGGGGGGTGGGGTGAGTCACAGAGAGAGGCATTTTGCTTAGGAAAACTGCTTATTTTCTTTGCAGGACAGCCTTTGTCAGTCATGCCCTGTGGGCTTAGTGGCTGGAAGCCAGCCAGCCAGTCACAAGCAAGCTGGGTGAGTAGAGTGTGTGTTGCCAGGCTGCCTGTGGCTGATCTGTCTAAAAATACCCTGTAATTTCTTGGAAAACTGTCAGGGTGGTTGTGCCGAGGTGAGCACGGTTTTCATAAATCCAGACATATATTGGGACAGAATGTTTTGGGAGACCCTACAGTTCAGCTGCTGTAGCCCCAGACCGGTGATGGAGAACACTTTGAGGTAGCAGGTTCAAGCTGGAGGCATGTCCCTGGCATTCCAGGCCAATATATGTCTGGATTTTTGAGAACGGTGTCGACTTTGGGCCAAAACTTTTTCGCCTGCCTGCCGGCGATAGCCGGCAGTCAGGCCCTTGCGGTGCTCCGAAAGTGAGGGGGGACTCCGTCATGGAGGGTAGTGGTAGAAAGCTTAGGTGTCTGGCTACCAGCTGGTACCAAGGGAAAGGCCCAGCAATTATCCTTTGGGGGGTGGGGTGAGTCACAGAGAGAGGCATTTTGCTTAGGAAAACTGCTTATTTTCTTTGCAGGACAGCCTTTGTCAGTCATGCCCTGTGGGCTTAGTGGCTGGAAGCCAGCCAGCCAGTCACAAGCAAGCTGGGTGAGTAGAGTGTGTGTTGCCAGGCTGCCTGTGGCTGATCTGTCTAAAAATACCCTGTAATTTCTTGGAAAACTGTCAGGGTGGTTGTGCCGAGGTGAGCACGGTTTTCATAAATCCAGACATATATTGGGACAGAATGTTTTGGGAGACCCTACAGTTCAGCTGCTGTAGCCCCAGACCGGTGATGGAGAACACTTTGAGGTAGCAGGTTCAAGCTGGAGGCATGTCCCTGGCATTCCAGGCCAATATATGTCTGGATTTTTGAGAACGGTGTCGACTTTGGGCCAAAACTTTTTCGCCTGCCTGCCGGCGATAGCCGGCAGTCAGGCCCTTGCGGTGCTCCGAAAGTGAGGGGGGACTCCGTCATGGAGGGTAGTGGTAGAAAGCTTAGGTGTCTGGCTACCAGCTGGTACCAAGGGAAAGGCCCAGCAATTATCCTTTGGGGGGTGGGGTGAGTCACAGAGAGAGGCATTTTGCTTAGGAAAACTGCTTATTTTCTTTGCAGGACAGCCTTTGTCAGTCATGCCCTGTGGGCTTAGTGGCTGGAAGCCAGCCAGCCAGTCACAAGCAAGCTGGGTGAGTAGAGTGTGTGTTGCCAGGCTGCCTGTGGCTGATCTGTCTAAAAATACCCTGTAATTTCTTGGAAAACTGTCAGGGTGGTTGTGCCGAGGTGAGCACGGTTTTCATAAATCCAGACATATATTGGGACAGAATGTTTTGGGAGACCCTACAGTTCAGCTGCTGTAGCCCCAGACCGGTGATGGAGAACACTTTGAGGTAGCAGGTTCAAGCTGGAGGCATGTCCCTGGCATTCCAGGCCAATATATGTCTGGATTTTTGAGAACGGTGTCGACTTTGGGCCAAAACTTTTTCGCCTGCCTGCCGGCGATAGCCGGCAGTCAGGCCCTTGCGGTGCTCCGAAAGTGAGGGGGGACTCCGTCATGGAGGGTAGTGGTAGAAAGCTTAGGTGTCTGGCTACCAGCTGGTACCAAGGGAAAGGCCCAGCAATTATCCTTTGGGGGGTGGGGTGAGTCACAGAGAGAGGCATTTTGCTTAGGAAAACTGCTTATTTTCTTTGCAGGACAGCCTTTGTCAGTCATGCCCTGTGGGCTTAGTGGCTGGAAGCCAGCCAGCCAGTCACAAGCAAGCTGGGTGAGTAGAGTGTGTGTTGCCAGGCTGCCTGTGGCTGATCTGTCTAAAAATACCCTGTAATTTCTTGGAAAACTGTCAGGGTGGTTGTGCCGAGGTGAGCACGGTTTTCATAAATCCAGACATATATTGGGACAGAATGTTTTGGGAGACCCTACAGTTCAGCTGCTGTAGCCCCAGACCGGTGATGGAGAACACTTTGAGGTAGCAGGTTCAAGCTGGAGGCATGTCCCTGGCATTCCAGGCCAATATATGTCTGGATTTTTGAGAACGGTGTCGACTTTGGGCCAAAACTTTTTCGCCTGCCTGCCGGCGATAGCCGGCAGTCAGGCCCTTGCGGTGCTCCGAAAGTGAGGGGGGACTCCGTCATGGAGGGTAGTGGTAGAAAGCTTAGGTGTCTGGCTACCAGCTGGTACCAAGGGAAAGGCCCAGCAATTATCCTTTGGGGGGTGGGGTGAGTCACAGAGAGAGGCATTTTGCTTAGGAAAACTGCTTATTTTCTTTGCAGGACAGCCTTTGTCAGTCATGCCCTGTGGGCTTAGTGGCTGGAAGCCAGCCAGCCAGTCACAAGCAAGCTGGGTGAGTAGAGTGTGTGTTGCCAGGCTGCCTGTGGCTGATCTGTCTAAAAATACCCTGTAATTTCTTGGAAAACTGTCAGGGTGGTTGTGCCGAGGTGAGCACGGTTTTCATAAATCCAGACATATATTGGGACAGAATGTTTTGGGAGACCCTACAGTTCAGCTGCTGTAGCCCCAGACCGGTGATGGAGAACACTTTGAGGTAGCAGGTTCAAGCTGGAGGCATGTCCCTGGCATTCCAGGCCAATATATGTCTGGATTTTTGAGAACGGTGTCGACTTTGGGCCAAAACTTTTTCGCCTGCCTGCCGGCGATAGCCGGCAGTCAGGCCCTTGCGGTGCTCCGAAAGTGAGGGGGGACTCCGTCATGGAGGGTAGTGGTAGAAAGCTTAGGTGTCTGGCTACCAGCTGGTACCAAGGGAAAGGCCCAGCAATTATCCTTTGGGGGGTGGGGTGAGTCACAGAGAGAGGCATTTTGCTTAGGAAAACTGCTTATTTTCTTTGCAGGACAGCCTTTGTCAGTCATGCCCTGTGGGCTTAGTGGCTGGAAGCCAGCCAGCCAGTCACAAGCAAGCTGGGTGAGTAGAGTGTGTGTTGCCAGGCTGCCTGTGGCTGATCTGTCTAAAAATACCCTGTAATTTCTTGGAAAACTGTCAGGGTGGTTGTGCCGAGGTGAGCACGGTTTTCATAAATCCAGACATATATTGGGACAGAATGTTTTGGGAGACCCTACAGTTCAGCTGCTGTAGCCCCAGACCGGTGATGGAGAACACTTTGAGGTAGCAGGTTCAAGCTGGAGGCATGTCCCTGGCATTCCAGGCCAATATATGTCTGGATTTTTGAGAACGGTGTCGACTTTGGGCCAAAACTTTTTCGCCTGCCTGCCGGCGATAGCCGGCAGTCAGGCCCTTGCGGTGCTCCGAAAGTGAGGGGGGACTCCGTCATGGAGGGTAGTGGTAGAAAGCTTAGGTGTCTGGCTACCAGCTGGTACCAAGGGAAAGGCCCAGCAATTATCCTTTGGGGGGTGGGGTGAGTCACAGAGAGAGGCATTTTGCTTAGGAAAACTGCTTATTTTCTTTGCAGGACAGCCTTTGTCAGTCATGCCCTGTGGGCTTAGTGGCTGGAAGCCAGCCAGCCAGTCACAAGCAAGCTGGGTGAGTAGAGTGTGTGTTGCCAGGCTGCCTGTGGCTGATCTGTCTAAAAATACCCTGTAATTTCTTGGAAAACTGTCAGGGTGGTTGTGCCGAGGTGAGCACGGTTTTCATAAATCCAGACATATATTGGGACAGAATGTTTTGGGAGACCCTACAGTTCAGCTGCTGTAGCCCCAGACCGGTGATGGAGAACACTTTGAGGTAGCAGGTTCAAGCTGGAGGCATGTCCCTGGCATTCCAGGCCAATATATGTCTGGATTTTTGAGAACGGTGTCGACTTTGGGCCAAAACTTTTTCGCCTGCCTGCCGGCGATAGCCGGCAGTCAGGCCCTTGCGGTGCTCCGAAAGTGAGGGGGGACTCCGTCATGGAGGGTAGTGGTAGAAAGCTTAGGTGTCTGGCTACCAGCTGGTACCAAGGGAAAGGCCCAGCAATTATCCTTTGGGGGGTGGGGTGAGTCACAGAGAGAGGCATTTTGCTTAGGAAAACTGCTTATTTTCTTTGCAGGACAGCCTTTGTCAGTCATGCCCTGTGGGCTTAGTGGCTGGAAGCCAGCCAGCCAGTCACAAGCAAGCTGGGTGAGTAGAGTGTGTGTTGCCAGGCTGCCTGTGGCTGATCTGTCTAAAAATACCCTGTAATTTCTTGGAAAACTGTCAGGGTGGTTGTGCCGAGGTGAGCACGGTTTTCATAAATCCAGACATATATTGGGACAGAATGTTTTGGGAGACCCTACAGTTCAGCTGCTGTAGCCCCAGACCGGTGATGGAGAACACTTTGAGGTAGCAGGTTCAAGCTGGAGGCATGTCCCTGGCATTCCAGGCCAATATATGTCTGGATTTTTGAGAACGGTGTCGACTTTGGGCCAAAACGTTTTCGCCTGCCTGCCGGCGATAGCCGGCAGTCAGGCCCTTGCGGTGCTCCGAAAGTGAGGGGGGACTCCGTCATGGAGGGTAGTGGTAGAAAGCTTAGGTGTCTGGCTACCAGCTGGTACCAAGGGAAAGGCCCAGCAATTATCCTTTGGGGGGTGGGGTGAGTCACAGAGAGAGGCATTTTGCTTAGGAAAACTGCTTATTTTCTTTGCAGGACAGCCTTTGTCAGTCATGCCCTGTGGGCTTAGTGGCTGGAAGCCAGCCAGCCAGTCACAAGCAAGCTGGGTGAGTAGAGTGTGTGTTGCCAGGCTGCCTGTGGCTGATCTGTCTAAAAATACCCTGTAATTTCTTGGAAAACTGTCAGGGTGGTTGTGCCGAGGTGAGCACGGTTTTCATAAATCCAGACATATATTGGGACAGAATGTTTTGGGAGACCCTACAGTTCAGCTGCTGTAGCCCCAGACCGGTGATGGAGAACACTTTGAGGTAGCAGGTTCAAGCTGGAGGCATGTCCCTGGCATTCCAGGCCAATATATGTCTGGATTTTTGAGAACGGTGTCGACTTTGGGCCAAAACTTTTTCGCCTGCCTGCCGGCGATAGCCGGCAGTCAGGCCCTTGCGGTGCTCCGAAAGTGAGGGGGGACTCCGTCATGGAGGGTAGTGGTAGAAAGCTTAGGTGTCTGGCTACCAGCTGGTACCAAGGGAAAGGCCCAGCAATTATCCTTTGGGGGGTGGGGTGAGTCACAGAGAGAGGCATTTTGCTTAGGAAAACTGCTTATTTTCTTTGCAGGACAGCCTTTGTCAGTCATGCCCTGTGGGCTTAGTGGCTGGAAGCCAGCCAGCCAGTCACAAGCAAGCTGGGTGAGTAGAGTGTGTGTTGCCAGGCTGCCTGTGGCTGATCTGTCTAAAAATACCCTGTAATTTCTTGGAAAACTGTCAGGGTGGTTGTGCCGAGGTGAGCACGGTTTTCATAAATCCAGACATATATTGGGACAGAATGTTTTGGGAGACCCTACAGTTCAGCTGCTGTAGCCCCAGACCGGTGATGGAGAACACTTTGAGGTAGCAGGTTCAAGCTGGAGGCATGTCCCTGGCATTCCAGGCCAATATATGTCTGGATTTTTGAGAACGGTGTCGACTTTGGGCCAAAACTTTTTCGCCTGCCTGCCGGCGATAGCCGGCAGTCAGGCCCTTGCGGTGCTCCGAAAGTGAGGGGGGACTCCGTCATGGAGGGTAGTGGTAGAAAGCTTAGGTGTCTGGCTACCAGCTGGTACCAAGGGAAAGGCCCAGCAATTATCCTTTGGGGGGTGGGGTGAGTCACAGAGAGAGGCATTTTGCTTAGGAAAACTGCTTATTTTCTTTGCAGGACAGCCTTTGTCAGTCATGCCCTGTGGGCTTAGTGGCTGGAAGCCAGCCAGCCAGTCACAAGCAAGCTGGGTGAGTAGAGTGTGTGTTGCCAGGCTGCCTGTGGCTGATCTGTCTAAAAATACCCTGTAATTTCTTGGAAAACTGTCAGGGTGGTTGTGCCGAGGTGAGCACGGTTTTCATAAATCCAGACATATATTGGGACAGAATGTTTTGGGAGACCCTACAGTTCAGCTGCTGTAGCCCCAGACCGGTGATGGAGAACACTTTGAGGTAGCAGGTTCAAGCTGGAGGCATGTCCCTGGCATTCCAGGCCAATATATGTCTGGATTTTTGAGAACGGTGTCGACTTTGGGCCAAAACTTTTTCGCCTGCCTGCCGGCGATAGCCGGCAGTCAGGCCCTTGCGGTGCTCCGAAAGTGAGGGGGGACTCCGTCATGGAGGGTAGTGGTAGAAAGCTTAGGTGTCTGGCTACCAGCTGGTACCAAGGGAAAGGCCCAGCAATTATCCTTTGGGGGGTGGGGTGAGTCACAGAGAGAGGCATTTTGCTTAGGAAAACTGCTTATTTTCTTTGCAGGACAGCCTTTGTCAGTCATGCCCTGTGGGCTTAGTGGCTGGAAGCCAGCCAGCCAGTCACAAGCAAGCTGGGTGAGTAGAGTGTGTGTTGCCAGGCTGCCTGTGGCTGATCTGTCTAAAAATACCCTGTAATTTCTTGGAAAACTGTCAGGGTGGTTGTGCCGAGGTGAGCACGGTTTTCATAAATCCAGACATATATTGGGACAGAATGTTTTGGGAGACCCTACAGTTCAGCTGCTGTAGCCCCAGACCGGTGATGGAGAACACTTTGAGGTAGCAGGTTCAAGCTGGAGGCATGTCCCTGGCATTCCAGGCCAATATATGTCTGGATTTTTGAGAACGGTGTCGACTTTGGGCCAAAACTTTTTCGCCTGCCTGCCGGCGATAGCCGGCAGTCAGGCCCTTGCGGTGCTCCGAAAGTGAGGGGGGACTCCGTCATGGAGGGTAGTGGTAGAAAGCTTAGGTGTCTGGCTACCAGCTGGTACCAAGGGAAAGGCCCAGCAATTATCCTTTGGGGGGTGGGGTGAGTCACAGAGAGAGGCATTTTGCTTAGGAAAACTGCTTATTTTCTTTGCAGGACAGCCTTTGTCAGTCATGCCCTGTGGGCTTAGTGGCTGGAAGCCAGCCAGCCAGTCACAAGCAAGCTGGGTGAGTAGAGTGTGTGTTGCCAGGCTGCCTGTGGCTGATCTGTCTAAAAATACCCTGTAATTTCTTGGAAAACTGTCAGGGTGGTTGTGCCGAGGTGAGCACGGTTTTCATAAATCCAGACATATATTGGGACAGAATGTTTTGGGAGACCCTACAGTTCAGCTGCTGTAGCCCCAGACCGGTGATGGAGAACACTTTGAGGTAGCAGGTTCAAGCTGGAGGCATGTCCCTGGCATTCCAGGCCAATATATGTCTGGATTTTTGAGAACGGTGTCGACTTTGGGCCAAAACTTTTTCGCCTGCCTGCCGGCGATAGCCGGCAGTCAGGCCCTTGCGGTGCTCCGAAAGTGAGGGGGGACTCCGTCATGGAGGGTAGTGGTAGAAAGCTTAGGTGTCTGGCTACCAGCTGGTACCAAGGGAAAGGCCCAGCAATTATCCTTTGGGGGGTGGGGTGAGTCACAGAGAGAGGCATTTTGCTTAGGAAAACTGCTTATTTTCTTTGCAGGACAGCCTTTGTCAGTCATGCCCTGTGGGCTTAGTGGCTGGAAGCCAGCCAGCCAGTCACAAGCAAGCTGGGTGAGTAGAGTGTGTGTTGCCAGGCTGCCTGTGGCTGATCTGTCTAAAAATACCCTGTAATTTCTTGGAAAACTGTCAGGGTGGTTGTGCCGAGGTGAGCACGGTTTTCATAAATCCAGACATATATTGGGACAGAATGTTTTGGGAGACCCTACAGTTCAGCTGCTGTAGCCCCAGACCGGTGATGGAGAACACTTTGAGGTAGCAGGTTCAAGCTGGAGGCATGTCCCTGGCATTCCAGGCCAATATATGTCTGGATTTTTGAGAACGGTGTCGACTTTGGGCCAAAACTTTTTCGCCTGCCTGCCGGCGATAGCCGGCAGTCAGGCCCTTGCGGTGCTCCGAAAGTGAGGGGGGACTCCGTCATGGAGGGTAGTGGTAGAAAGCTTAGGTGTCTGGCTACCAGCTGGTACCAAGGGAAAGGCCCAGCAATTATCCTTTGGGGGGTGGGGTGAGTCACAGAGAGAGGCATTTTGCTTAGGAAAACTGCTTATTTTCTTTGCAGGACAGCCTTTGTCAGTCATGCCCTGTGGGCTTAGTGGCTGGAAGCCAGCCAGCCAGTCACAAGCAAGCTGGGTGAGTAGAGTGTGTGTTGCCAGGCTGCCTGTGGCTGATCTGTCTAAAAATACCCTGTAATTTCTTGGAAAACTGTCAGGGTGGTTGTGCCGAGGTGAGCACGGTTTTCATAAATCCAGACATATATTGGGACAGAATGTTTTGGGAGACCCTACAGTTCAGCTGCTGTAGCCCCAGACCGGTGATGGAGAACACTTTGAGGTAGCAGGTTCAAGCTGGAGGCATGTCCCTGGCATTCCAGGCCAATATATGTCTGGATTTTTGAGAACGGTGTCGACTTTGGGCCAAAACTTTTTCGCCTGCCTGCCGGCGATAGCCGGCAGTCAGGCCCTTGCGGTGCTCCGAAAGTGAGGGGGGACTCCGTCATGGAGGGTAGTGGTAGAAAGCTTAGGTGTCTGGCTACCAGCTGGTACCAAGGGAAAGGCCCAGCAATTATCCTTTGGGGGGTGGGGTGAGTCACAGAGAGAGGCATTTTGCTTAGGAAAACTGCTTATTTTCTTTGCAGGACAGCCTTTGTCAGTCATGCCCTGTGGGCTTAGTGGCTGGAAGCCAGCCAGCCAGTCACAAGCAAGCTGGGTGAGTAGAGTGTGTGTTGCCAGGCTGCCTGTGGCTGATCTGTCTAAAAATACCCTGTAATTTCTTGGAAAACTGTCAGGGTGGTTGTGCCGAGGTGAGCACGGTTTTCATAAATCCAGACATATATTGGGACAGAATGTTTTGGGAGACCCTACAGTTCAGCTGCTGTAGCCCCAGACCGGTGATGGAGAACACTTTGAGGTAGCAGGTTCAAGCTGGAGGCATGTCCCTGGCATTCCAGGCCAATATATGTCTGGATTTTTGAGAACGGTGTCGACTTTGGGCCAAAACTTTTTCGCCTGCCTGCCGGCGATAGCCGGCAGTCAGGCCCTTGCGGTGCTCCGAAAGTGAGGGGGGACTCCGTCATGGAGGGTAGTGGTAGAAAGCTTAGGTGTCTGGCTACCAGCTGGTACCAAGGGAAAGGCCCAGCAATTATCCTTTGGGGGGTGGGGTGAGTCACAGAGAGAGGCATTTTGCTTAGGAAAACTGCTTATTTTCTTTGCAGGACAGCCTTTGTCAGTCATGCCCTGTGGGCTTAGTGGCTGGAAGCCAGCCAGCCAGTCACAAGCAAGCTGGGTGAGTAGAGTGTGTGTTGCCAGGCTGCCTGTGGCTGATCTGTCTAAAAATACCCTGTAATTTCTTGGAAAACTGTCAGGGTGGTTGTGCCGAGGTGAGCACGGTTTTCATAAATCCAGACATATATTGGGACAGAATGTTTTGGGAGACCCTACAGTTCAGCTGCTGTAGCCCCAGACCGGTGATGGAGAACACTTTGAGGTAGCAGGTTCAAGCTGGAGGCATGTCCCTGGCATTCCAGGCCAATATATGTCTGGATTTTTGAGAACGGTGTCGACTTTGGGCCAAAACTTTTTCGCCTGCCTGCCGGCGATAGCCGGCAGTCAGGCCCTTGCGGTGCTCCGAAAGTGAGGGGGGACTCCGTCATGGAGGGTAGTGGTAGAAAGCTTAGGTGTCTGGCTACCAGCTGGTACCAAGGGAAAGGCCCAGCAATTATCCTTTGGGGGGTGGGGTGAGTCACAGAGAGAGGCATTTTGCTTAGGAAAACTGCTTATTTTCTTTGCAGGACAGCCTTTGTCAGTCATGCCCTGTGGGCTTAGTGGCTGGAAGCCAGCCAGCCAGTCACAAGCAAGCTGGGTGAGTAGAGTGTGTGTTGCCAGGCTGCCTGTGGCTGATCTGTCTAAAAATACCCTGTAATTTCTTGGAAAACTGTCAGGGTGGTTGTGCCGAGGTGAGCACGGTTTTCATAAATCCAGACATATATTGGGACAGAATGTTTTGGGAGACCCTACAGTTCAGCTGCTGTAGCCCCAGACCGGTGATGGAGAACACTTTGAGGTAGCAGGTTCAAGCTGGAGGCATGTCCCTGGCATTCCAGGCCAATATATGTCTGGATTTTTGAGAACGGTGTCGACTTTGGGCCAAAACTTTTTCGCCTGCCTGCCGGCGATAGCCGGCAGTCAGGCCCTTGCGGTGCTCCGAAAGTGAGGGGGGACTCCGTCATGGAGGGTAGTGGTAGAAAGCTTAGGTGTCTGGCTACCAGCTGGTACCAAGGGAAAGGCCCAGCAATTATCCTTTGGGGGGTGGGGTGAGTCACAGAGAGAGGCATTTTGCTTAGGAAAACTGCTTATTTTCTTTGCAGGACAGCCTTTGTCAGTCATGCCCTGTGGGCTTAGTGGCTGGAAGCCAGCCAGCCAGTCACAAGCAAGCTGGGTGAGTAGAGTGTGTGTTGCCAGGCTGCCTGTGGCTGATCTGTCTAAAAATACCCTGTAATTTCTTGGAAAACTGTCAGGGTGGTTGTGCCGAGGTGAGCACGGTTTTCATAAATCCAGACATATATTGGGACAGAATGTTTTGGGAGACCCTACAGTTCAGCTGCTGTAGCCCCAGACCGGTGATGGAGAACACTTTGAGGTAGCAGGTTCAAGCTGGAGGCATGTCCCTGGCATTCCAGGCCAATATATGTCTGGATTTTTGAGAACGGTGTCGACTTTGGGCCAAAACTTTTTCGCCTGCCTGCCGGCGATAGCCGGCAGTCAGGCCCTTGCGGTGCTCCGAAAGTGAGGGGGGACTCCGTCATGGAGGGTAGTGGTAGAAAGCTTAGGTGTCTGGCTACCAGCTGGTACCAAGGGAAAGGCCCAGCAATTATCCTTTGGGGGGTGGGGTGAGTCACAGAGAGAGGCATTTTGCTTAGGAAAACTGCTTATTTTCTTTGCAGGACAGCCTTTGTCAGTCATGCCCTGTGGGCTTAGTGGCTGGAAGCCAGCCAGCCAGTCACAAGCAAGCTGGGTGAGTAGAGTGTGTGTTGCCAGGCTGCCTGTGGCTGATCTGTCTAAAAATACCCTGTAATTTCTTGGAAAACTGTCAGGGTGGTTGTGCCGAGGTGAGCACGGTTTTCATAAATCCAGACATATATTGGGACAGAATGTTTTGGGAGACCCTACAGTTCAGCTGCTGTAGCCCCAGACCGGTGATGGAGAACACTTTGAGGTAGCAGGTTCAAGCTGGAGGCATGTCCCTGGCATTCCAGGCCAATATATGTCTGGATTTTTGAGAACGGTGTCGACTTTGGGCCAAAACTTTTTCGCCTGCCTGCCGGCGATAGCCGGCAGTCAGGCCCTTGCGGTGCTCCGAAAGTGAGGGGGGACTCCGTCATGGAGGGTAGTGGTAGAAAGCTTAGGTGTCTGGCTACCAGCTGGTACCAAGGGAAAGGCCCAGCAATTATCCTTTGGGGGGTGGGGTGAGTCACAGAGAGAGGCATTTTGCTTAGGAAAACTGCTTATTTTCTTTGCAGGACAGCCTTTGTCAGTCATGCCCTGTGGGCTTAGTGGCTGGAAGCCAGCCAGCCAGTCACAAGCAAGCTGGGTGAGTAGAGTGTGTGTTGCCAGGCTGCCTGTGGCTGATCTGTCTAAAAATACCCTGTAATTTCTTGGAAAACTGTCAGGGTGGTTGTGCCGAGGTGAGCACGGTTTTCATAAATCCAGACATATATTGGGACAGAATGTTTTGGGAGACCCTACAGTTCAGCTGCTGTAGCCCCAGACCGGTGATGGAGAACACTTTGAGGTAGCAGGTTCAAGCTGGAGGCATGTCCCTGGCATTCCAGGCCAATATATGTCTGGATTTTTGAGAACGGTGTCGACTTTGGGCCAAAACTTTTTCGCCTGCCTGCCGGCGATAGCCGGCAGTCAGGCCCTTGCGGTGCTCCGAAAGTGAGGGGGGACTCCGTCATGGAGGGTAGTGGTAGAAAGCTTAGGTGTCTGGCTACCAGCTGGTACCAAGGGAAAGGCCCAGCAATTATCCTTTGGGGGGTGGGGTGAGTCACAGAGAGAGGCATTTTGCTTAGGAAAACTGCTTATTTTCTTTGCAGGACAGCCTTTGTCAGTCATGCCCTGTGGGCTTAGTGGCTGGAAGCCAGCCAGCCAGTCACAAGCAAGCTGGGTGAGTAGAGTGTGTGTTGCCAGGCTGCCTGTGGCTGATCTGTCTAAAAATACCCTGTAATTTCTTGGAAAACTGTCAGGGTGGTTGTGCCGAGGTGAGCACGGTTTTCATAAATCCAGACATATATTGGGACAGAATGTTTTGGGAGACCCTACAGTTCAGCTGCTGTAGCCCCAGACCGGTGATGGAGAACACTTTGAGGTAGCAGGTTCAAGCTGGAGGCATGTCCCTGGCATTCCAGGCCAATATATGTCTGGATTTTTGAGAACGGTGTCGACTTTGGGCCAAAACTTTTTCGCCTGCCTGCCGGCGATAGCCGGCAGTCAGGCCCTTGCGGTGCTCCGAAAGTGAGGGGGGACTCCGTCATGGAGGGTAGTGGTAGAAAGCTTAGGTGTCTGGCTACCAGCTGGTACCAAGGGAAAGGCCCAGCAATTATCCTTTGGGGGGTGGGGTGAGTCACAGAGAGAGGCATTTTGCTTAGGAAAACTGCTTATTTTCTTTGCAGGACAGCCTTTGTCAGTCATGCCCTGTGGGCTTAGTGGCTGGAAGCCAGCCAGCCAGTCACAAGCAAGCTGGGTGAGTAGAGTGTGTGTTGCCAGGCTGCCTGTGGCTGATCTGTCTAAAAATACCCTGTAATTTCTTGGAAAACTGTCAGGGTGGTTGTGCCGAGGTGAGCACGGTTTTCATAAATCCAGACATATATTGGGACAGAATGTTTTGGGAGACCCTACAGTTCAGCTGCTGTAGCCCCAGACCGGTGATGGAGAACACTTTGAGGTAGCAGGTTCAAGCTGGAGGCATGTCCCTGGCATTCCAGGCCAATATATGTCTGGATTTTTGAGAACGGTGTCGACTTTGGGCCAAAACTTTTTCGCCTGCCTGCCGGCGATAGCCGGCAGTCAGGCCCTTGCGGTGCTCCGAAAGTGAGGGGGGACTCCGTCATGGAGGGTAGTGGTAGAAAGCTTAGGTGTCTGGCTACCAGCTGGTACCAAGGGAAAGGCCCAGCAATTATCCTTTGGGGGGTGGGGTGAGTCACAGAGAGAGGCATTTTGCTTAGGAAAACTGCTTATTTTCTTTGCAGGACAGCCTTTGTCAGTCATGCCCTGTGGGCTTAGTGGCTGGAAGCCAGCCAGCCAGTCACAAGCAAGCTGGGTGAGTAGAGTGTGTGTTGCCAGGCTGCCTGTGGCTGATCTGTCTAAAAATACCCTGTAATTTCTTGGAAAACTGTCAGGGTGGTTGTGCCGAGGTGAGCACGGTTTTCATAAATCCAGACATATATTGGGACAGAATGTTTTGGGAGACCCTACAGTTCAGCTGCTGTAGCCCCAGACCGGTGATGGAGAACACTTTGAGGTAGCAGGTTCAAGCTGGAGGCATGTCCCTGGCATTCCAGGCCAATATATGTCTGGATTTTTGAGAACGGTGTCGACTTTGGGCCAAAACTTTTTCGCCTGCCTGCCGGCGATAGCCGGCAGTCAGGCCCTTGCGGTGCTCCGAAAGTGAGGGGGGACTCCGTCATGGAGGGTAGTGGTAGAAAGCTTAGGTGTCTGGCTACCAGCTGGTACCAAGGGAAAGGCCCAGCAATTATCCTTTGGGGGGTGGGGTGAGTCACAGAGAGAGGCATTTTGCTTAGGAAAACTGCTTATTTTCTTTGCAGGACAGCCTTTGTCAGTCATGCCCTGTGGGCTTAGTGGCTGGAAGCCAGCCAGCCAGTCACAAGCAAGCTGGGTGAGTAGAGTGTGTGTTGCCAGGCTGCCTGTGGCTGAT
>CAXHUQ010000683.1:0-17956 GCA_964020085.1 Micromussa lordhowensis | reverse complement strand
ATGTACTTTTAACTTTAAACTTCATCGCAGTTCAATAGAATTATCTTACCAGCTGACAGTTCCTCAAAACATTTTTTTGTCGAAATAGTAGTGAGAAGGAATTTTATTGGAAGACCGTTGATCAGGACTGAAATTCTCTCAACATTGACTGGTGAGTCCTCATGTTTTTAGTCTTTTGAAAACAATAATCGAAATGTCTGGAATGATGAGATGGAATTTTTAGGGGCCCGGGCTCAATTTTGGCATTCAAATTACCTTTTTCGAAATTCATCGGATCTGCATTGCTCTGGTGAAGTCAGCTGGTGGGAAAAATTGCATTGACGTGTTGTCTGAGGAAACTTGAATTAATGACTTGAATTAATGACTAGCCACGAGACTCTGACATGTACTTTTAACTTTAAACTTCATCGCAGTTCAATAGAATTATCTTACCAGCTGACAGTTCCTCACAACATTTTTTTGGTCTTGAAATTCACTGTCAACATAGTAGTGAGAAGGAATTTTATTGGAAGACCGTTGATCAGGACTGAAATTCTCTCAACATTGACTGGTGAGTCCTCATGTTTTTAGTCTTTTGAAAACAATAATCGAAATGTCTGGAATGATGAGATGGAATTTTAGGGCCCGGGCTCAATTTTGGCATTCAAATTACCTTTTCGAAATTCATCGGATCTGCATTGCTCTGGTGAAGTCAGCTGGTGGGAAAAAATTGCATTGACGTGTTGTCTGAGGAAACTTGAATTAATGACTTGAATTAATGACTAGCCACGAGACTCTGACATGTACTTTTAACTTTAAACTTCATCGCAGTTCAATAGAATTATCTTACCAGCTGACAGTTCCTCACAACATTTTTTTGGTCTTGAAATTCACTGTCGACATAGTAGTGAGAAGGAATTTTATTGGAAGACCGTTGATCAGGACTGAAATTCTCTCAACATTGACTGGTGAGTCTGCATGTTTTTAGTCTTTTGAAAACAATAATCGAAATGTCTGGAATGATGAGATGGAATTTTAGGGCCCGGGCTCAATTTTGGCATTCAAATTACCTTTCGAATTCATCGGATCTGCATTGCTCTGGTGAAGTCAGCTGGTGGGAAGAATTGCATTGACGTATTAGAATAATTGTCACTCACATGTGCTATGAACTGGCTTTTTGTCTGAGAAGCCAGTCTGTTTTTAGCTGTGATTTCTTGATCATGAATGATGTCAAACTGCTTTTTTCTGTCGATCAGGACTCAAATTCTCTGACAATTTTGGCATTAAATATATCTTTCGAATTCATCGGAAATTCAGCTCATTCCGCATGAAAACACTGAGAAGAGAGTTCAAAACATCCTTCGCGCAAGTGTTTTCACGGGTTTTTTCTCGTTCAATTTGGAATTAATTTGCACTTTCAGCTTTTCTGAAATTGATTCCAAATTGAACTCGAAACCGCGTGATTACCTGTGCAAATCAAGTTTGGTTAACTGGCAAATTCCCGTCGTATTTGAAGGTCGAAATACACGGCAGGAAAAATGGCAGTAATGTTATGGTGTAAATTTATCTTTATTCCCAGAATAGTCTGATCAGTTGTAGCAACAATATTATTGAGGGAATTTTATTGCGAGCTAATATTTTTCATTCATCTGAGCTTGACTCGTCGGACGAAGTCAGCCGGTAGGGAGCGTTCGGATTGCATGGTGGGAACTGAGGAACAACGTGTGAAGAGGTGAAAAGGAATTTGATCAACGCCGATGTTCTCCCAACGTCGACAATTTATGTTTTGAGTGGTGAAAGTCACTACATGTACTCCCAGAATAGTTTAATCAGTCGTAGGAATGATATCGTGAGAATAATACTCGTTACTGGTAGTCGGGGATAAGCCTTCGTTATGCAGGTTCTCAAGTCCGATTAAGTCGGCAATTCTCATAAGATGTGTGTTGCATTGTAATTGCATTGTATTATTTCATTCTTAGAATTTATTGACACAATAAACAGTTTAGTGACTTGATGAGATCTGTCTTGCATTCTATCATTTTGTCAGAGAATCTTGAAAAACTGAGATCTGTGCCAATCGATTTCAGTAGCAAGCCACAATTTAAGTTTGTGATAAAAATCAGGAAGTTGGTAATTTCATTTTCCAGGCCGGAAAAATTTCCAGGCAAATATTTCCGAGCGCTGCCTGGGAACGAGGTTGATAAGCAAATGGCGGACGTGTTTCTTGTAGATCACGGAAGCTGGCTAGTTAGTATTCAGTCGCCTGAAAGCGCTAAATGTCCCTTTTTGCTGTCCGAGGAAAATGTCTTGAGTCGCAGAGAAGTTCGTGAGGGCCGTCGATGGATAAGCTGGCCGCCATTTGACGACCTGCCCTGATGCCAGCATCGCAGGATCGCATGATATAGCACAATCGGAAGGTAGATTTAATAGTCCTGTAATAATTTGCTTTCGATTTAAGCAATAGAGCACTTTTTCCGTCTTTATATAGCCTCATGTAAACACGAGGAGGGCTGGGAGAATTCGAGACAGTTATGCAAACCCGAGGCACATACAGTCGAGGGTTCGTAACAACAAAAACAACAATTTATTTACCCCATAAACTTACATACATGCAGATAAATTATTCAAATAGATAGAGATAAATAATATAACGGGGTCTGGCTGCCTGAAATAACTGAAAACTTAAAAGGGGCAGGCAGGCAGCATTACAATTTGTTTAGGATAATTTAGGTCGGACGGACACACATACATCACAATAGAAAAATATGGAAGGTAAAGCACAATAGTAGCAATATAAAAACCATACATTATTCGTTATTATTGCAAAACCATACAGTCACCAAATTCACACCCCAAGCAATTGACTTTGGAGTCAAACGCCCCTCCCCTCTCCCCCCAACGGGGGGTGAACTACTGCCACGTACACCTGCCCAACATACATACGTTTGTTCTCGAGCCCGCCTAGTGAAAAAACACCCTCTCCACAACTATTCTCGACTTGCTGCCAATTTTCTTGCAAAACCATACAGTCACCAAATTCACACCCCAAGCAATTGACTTTGGAGTCAAACGCCCCTCCCCTCTCCCCCCAACGGGGGGTGAACTACTGCCACGTACACCTGCCCAACATACATACGTTTGTTCTCGAGCCCGCCTAGTGAAAAAACACCCTCTCCACAACTATTCTCGACTTGCTGCCAATTTTCTTGCAAAACCATACAGTCACCAAATTCACACCCCAAGCAATTGACTTTGGAGTCAAACGCCCCTCCCCTCTCCCCCCAACGGGGGGTGAACTACTGCCACGTACACCTGCCCAACATACATACGTTTGTTCTCGAGCCCGCCTAGTGAAAAAACACCCTCTCCACAACTATTCTCGACTTGCTGCCAATTTTCTTGCAAAACCATACAGTCACCAAATTCACACCTCAAGCAATTGACTTTGGAGTCAAACGCCCCTCCCCTCTCCCCCCAACGGGGGGTGAACTACTGCCACGTACACCTGCCCAACATACATACGTTTGTTCTCGAGCCCGCCTAGTGAAAAAACACCCTCTCCACAACTATTCTCGACTTGCTGCCAATTTCTTGCAAAACCATACAGTCACCAAATTCACACCCCAAGCAATTGACTTTGGAGTCAAACGCCCCTCCCCTCTCCCCCCAACGGGGGGTGAACTACTGCCACGTACACCTGCCCAACATACATACGTTTGTTCTCGAGCCCGCCTAGTGAAAAAAACACCCTCTCCACAACTATTCTCGACTTGCTGCCAATTTTCTTGCAAAACCATACAGTCACCAAATTCACACCCAAGCAATTGACTTTGGAGTCAAACGCCCCTCCCCTCTCCCCCCAACGGGGGGTGAACTACTGCCACGTACACCTGCCCAACATACATACGTTTGTTCTCGAGCCCGCCTAGTGAAAAAACACCCTCTCCACAACTATTCTCGACTTGCTGCCAATTTTCTTGCAAAACCATACAGTCACCAAATTCACACCCCAAGCAATTGACTTTGGAGTCAAACGCCCCTCCCCTCTCCCCCCAACGGGGGGTGAACTACTGCCACGTACACCTGCCCAACATACATACGTTTTGTTCTCGAGCCCGCCTAGTGAAAAAACACCCTCTCCACAACTATTCTCGACTTGCTGCCAATTTTCTTGCAAAACCATACAGTCACCAAATTCACACCCCAAGCAATTGACTTTGGAGTCAAACGCCCCTCCCCTCTCCCCCCAACGGGGGGTGAACTACTGCCACGTACACCTGCCCAACATACATACGTTTGTTCTCGAGCCCGCCTAGTGAAAAACACCCTCTCCACAACTATTCTCGACTTGCTGCCAATTTTCTTGCAAAACCATACAGTCACCAAATTCACACCCCAAGCAATTGACTTTGGAGTCAAACGCCCCTCCCCTCTCCCCCCAACGGGGGGTGAACTACTGCCACGTACACCTGCCCAACATACATACGTTTGTTCTCGAGCCCGCCTAGTGAAAAAACACCCTCTCCACAACTATTCTCGACTTGCTGCCAATTTTCTTGCAAAACCATACAGTCACCAAATTCACACCCCAAGCAATTGACTTTGGAGTCAAACGCCCCTCCCCTCTCCCCCCAACGGGGGGTGAACTACTGCCACGTACACCTGCCCAACATACATACGTTTGTTCTCGAGCCCGCCTAGTGAAAAAACACCCTCTCCACAACTATTCTCGACTGCTGCCAATTTTCTTGCAAAACCATACAGTCACCAAATTCACACCCCAAGCAATTGACTTTGGAGTCAAACGCCCCTCCCCTCTCCCCCCAACGGGGGTGAACTACTGCCACGTACACCTGCCCAACATACATACGTTTGTTCTCGAGCCCGCCTAGTGAAAAAACACCCTCTCCACAACTATTCTCGACTTGCTGCCAATTTTCTTGCAAAACCATACAGTCACCAAATTCACACCCCAAGCAATTGACTTTGGAGTCAAACGCCCCTCCCCTCTCCCCCCAACGGGGGGTGAACTACTGCCACGTACACCTGCCCAACATACATACGTTTGTTCTCGAGCCCGCCTAGTGAAAAAACACCCTCCTCCACAACTATTCTCGACTTGCTGCCAATTTTCTTGCAAAACCATACAGTCACCAAATTCACACCCCAAGCAATTGACTTTGGAGTCAAACGCCCCTCCCCTCTCCCCCCAACGGGGGGTGAACTACTGCCACGTACACCTGCCCAACATACATACGTTTGTTCTCGAGCCCGCCTAGTGAAAAAAACACCCTCTCCACAACTATTCTCGACTTGCTGCCAATTTTCTTGCAAAACCATACAGTCACCAAATTCACACCCCAAGCAATTGACTTTGGAGTCAAACGCCCCTCCCCTCTCCCCCCAACGGGGGGTGAACTACTGCCACGTACACCTGCCCAACATACATACGTTTGTTCTCGAGCCCGCCTAGTGAAAAATTTTCTTGCAAACCATACAGTCACCATACAATCACCCTGCAAAATTTGATCCAGGAACGTCTTTTGGGGTCTGTTGGACTGGATTTACCTTGACTTTCATTTTCATTTTCAGTTCAAGGCTGCCCAAACAGGCTGAATTAAGCCGATTCTGCATTCTACAGGTATGAACCTTTCATAGTTCAGCGGTGCAAGTCAGAGGAGGAAACTGTATTGTGAAACATGATTTTATTTTGGTGAGTTGACAAACTGGGGTAATTGTTTTGGCAGGGTAACAAGGCGAGGAAACTTGACAAGGCCACCTAGTTGATCTGGAAATCTGATCTAAGAGTTGGCCTGAACTTGGTTGTTTGTGGATGCATCCGGGTCAGGGAATCAGTTGTGGCGTCCACTGGAAAGCCAACGTTTCAGCTTGAAAGCTGGCACTTCAAGTTGATAGCCATTTTGTTAGTCGAGCCACTCCAAATGACACTTTATAAGACTGATTTCTCACTTGAGGCTGTTATAGATGTCACCTGATGGAACAAATGAGAATATTTTTAAGTCCAGAGTTAAGAAATGTCTTAGTTTATCATTTATTTAAATATTTAGACATTTCAAATTCTCTGCAACAGTAATTAGTGGTATGTAAATTTTATAGTGTATAAAGCATGGCTATGAATATTATTGTCTTTAAAATCCCCCTGAAGAGTGAGAGATCACGGAACAGGCTTGTTGGGATGAAAGTGTAGTTTTTGATGAAGTCTTCAATTCATTATCTTATTATAATACATATATCTATATCTACCTGGAGTTTTGAAAATGGGGTCTGTTAATATGGTGCTATTAAGTTATTTTCGTCTGTAAACTTTATCAAACCAGCTTGACTTGATTAAGCCATTTCGATTTTTTGGATTTCAATTTCAATTTGACTTTGACTTTTCTCGACAGAGGTTGGGGTTGTATATCAGAAATATGCAAAACTGTCAGAATCAAACTAGTTTGTTATTAAGTTGAAGCCAAATTAAAATTTTAAGCCCAACAGGGTTTTATGTACTAATATCTCCAGGAGTGTGCCTAATTTTGGATATCTATTTGGAGTTCCTGTCCCGTAATCCAAGTGAAGGTGTTTGGGTGTGGTTTCTTTGTACTCTTATGCCTAGAAGTGGCTTTGACTTGTGCTGAGTGGAGAACATGCTATATACTAGGTAGAGATAGCACAGTTTTCAGGCATTGACTATGATTTAAAGGCTGTCTAGTGTGCCATTATTGATGCAATTGCTTGCAAAGGGCTTTCCTGTGATATGATGACATGAGCCTAAATATTTCCACAGGTGGCCAAGAGATTCTAGTTTCATTTCCTGGTTATGCTATATAAAGTTTGGAGTGTATAACTTCAGGTAAGCACTGCTTAAGTTACTCTATAAGACACTTGGTCTTATAGAAATTATTGGTCTTGGAAAAATTCAGGCTCATGGTATCATATCACATGAAAGCCCTTTGCAATCAATTGCCTCAATATAATTATAATTATAATATTAATTATAAATTTTCATTCATTTATCTTGCTACCTTGATATATTTACTTTTATGTAAGTTATGCATATGTACGTATAGATATATTTTTTATGTTAGCTTTTATTTATTGTTGATGTGATGTCTGAAAGGATTTTATCAACTAAATAAATGTAGTTGTACAATAATAGCACACTAAACTGTCTTAATCATAGTCAAATCCTGACAACTGTGCTATCTCTCTGGTTTTGAGGTCTTGTTTTGACAGAGTATGGCAAGGAAGCTTGACAAAGAAGGCCTCCTAGTGGTGATCTGGAAATCTAACCCAAGAGTTGGGAAGTTGATTCCGGAACTTGGTCTTCGTGGATGGATCCTGTTCTTGAGTTGTCAGGGAATCATTTGTGACATCCACCGGAAAGCGGTATCCCTTCCACAAGTCGGGAGTTTTTGCATGTATCAGCTCTAGAGTTACTAAGTTATCCAAGTAGTAATGGTACAATCAAATGAGTTTATTGTTTATTTAAATATTTAGACATTTCAAATTCTCTGCGGCAGTAATTACCGGTATGTCAATTGTATAGTGTACAAAGCATGGCTATGAATATTATTGTCTTTAAAATCCCCCTGAAGAGTGATAGATCACCTAACAGGCTTGTTGGGATGAAAGTGTAGTCTTCGATGAAGTCTTCAATTCATTATCTTATCATTCATTATCTTATTATATATGTTTCGAAAACCAGGTCCAACCATGTCCAACGGGCCCAGTAAAGCCCAGTGTCTTATGGAGTAACTCAGCAGTGCTTACTTCAAGTTCTACACTCCACACTTGATCTAGCATAAGCAGAAATTGACAATAGAATCTCTTGTCCTCCCTTCTGTGGAAAAATTCAGGCTGATGACATCATATCACATGAAAGCCCTTTGCAAGAAATTGCCTCAATAAATATTAATTATAAATTTTCATTCATTTATCTTGTTACCTTGATACAGCTACTTTTATTTAAGTTATGCATATGTACATATAGATATATTTTTTATGTTAGCTTTTATTTATAGTTGATGTGATGTCTGAAAGGATTTTATCAACTAAATAAATTTAGTTGTACAATAATGATAGTCAAATCCTGACAACTGTGATATCTCTCTGGTTTTGAGGTCTTGTTTTGACAGGGTGTGGTATGGAAGCTTGACAAAGAAGGTCTCCTACTGGTGATCTGGAAATGTAAACCAAGAGTTGGTAAGTTGATTCCGGAACTTGGTCTTTGTGGATGGATCCTGTTCTTGAGTTGTCAGGGAATCATTTGTGACCTCCACCGGAAAGCGGCATCCCTTCCGCAAGTCGGGACTTTTGGCATGTCTCAGCTCTAGAGTTACTGGGTTATCCAAGTAGTAATGGTACAATCAAATAAGTTTATTGTTTATTTAAATATTTAGACATTTCAAATTCTCTGCAACAGTAATTACCGGTATGTAAATTGTATAGTGTATAAAGCATGGCTATGAATATTATTGTCTCTAAAATCCCCCTGAAGAGTGAGAGATCACCTAACAGGCTTGTTGGGATGAAAGTGTAGTCTTTGATGAAGTCTTCAATTCATTATCTTATCATTCATTATCTTATTATATATGTTTCGAAAACCAGGTCCAACCATGTCCAACGGGCCCAGTAAAGCCCAGTGTCTTATGGAGTAACTCAGCAGTGCTTACTTCAAGTTCTACACTCCACACTTGATCTAGCATAAGCAGAAATTGACAATAGAATCTCTTGTCCTCCCTTCTGTGGAAAAATTCAGGCTGATGACATCATATCACATGAAAGCCCTTTGCAAGAAATTGCCTCAATAAATATTAATTATAAATTTTCATTCATTTATCTTGTTACCTTGATACAGCTACTTTTATTTAAGTTATGCATATGTACATATAGATATATTTTTTTGTTAGCTTTTATTTATAGTTGATGTGATGTCTGAAAGGATTTTATCAACTAAATAAATTTCGTTGTACAATAATGATAGTCAAATCCTGACAACTGTGATATCTCTCTGGTTTTGAGGTCTTGTTTTGACAGGGTGTGGCATGGAAGCTTGACAAAGAAGGTCTCCTACTGGTGATCTGGAAATCTAAACCAAGAGTTAGTAAGTTGATTCCGGAACTTGGTCTTTGTGGATGGATCCTGTTCTTGAGTTGTCAGGGAATCATTTGTGACATCCACCGGAAAGCGGCATCCCTTCCACAAGTCGGGACTTTTGTCTCAGCTCTAGAGTTACTGGGTTATCCAAGTAGTAATGGTACAATCAAATAAGTTTATTGTTTATTTAAATATTGCCTCAATCATTGGACACTAAACTGCCTTAAAATCATAGTCAATGCCTGAAAGCTATGCTAATTCTACTAAGTATATAGCATGTTCTTCACTCAGCACAAGTCAGACTGACTTGATACTATGGATACAAGTACAAAGAAACCACACCCCATCAACTTCCCTTGGATTAAGGGCCAGGAACGCCAAATAGGTATCCAAAATTAGCCACACTCCTATAGATATTAGAACATAAAACCCTGTTGGGCTTAAAATTTTCTTTAGCTCCAACTGAATAACAAACTAGTTTGATTCTGACAGTTATTTTTTATCTGGAAATAATTTAATATAATAAGTTAAGTTAAGTTATATGTGTGTATATACATATATGTTTTTATATTTTTATATTTATATTTTTCTATAGATGTGTAAACGATGTTGGTTAACCAACATCCAAGTATCGATTTTGTAAGTGCTGAAGAAGCCCGAACGGGCGAAACGTCCATGTATTAAAGACCACAAAGAGAAAAGTTCGCATCTTCTTCTGTTTATTCTACCTTTATATATTTCTATATATATAAGAAGAAATTGCTAATTGGGTTGTCAATGGCAATGCCAAGCCTGACAAGGCTTTTGGAACCATCAAAACCCATCCAGGGGAATCCCCTTCGGCTCATTACATCGTGCTGCGCACCGCCATTGAAAACCTTTCAGCATTTACCGAATTTTATCTTAAGCCTCTAGCCCAAACCTTGCCATTTAGACATTTCAAATGGTAATTATGTAAATTTTATAGTATATAAAGCATGGTTATGAATATTATTGTCATTAAATCCCCTGAAGAGTCTTGTTTTATTCTGACAGTTTGCCTTTTTAGTATTTTTTATCTGCAAATAATTTAATATTCAAGAGTTTTCATTGGCTTAGCGATCATGGGCTATGAGCCATTATGCCATGCTCTAAAAATGTTTTAGAGTCCGCATGTTATTGAAAAGTGCAGTAATGACTTGAATATTAGCGCAAATAAGTGTTTTCTCTCTTTTGCATCCCATCATCTAGTCAAAACTTTTGCCTAAGGGATCCACTCGGCGCCATTTAAGGTGATTCCTGAGAAATAAAATTTAGCGATGATTTTTTTTGAAAATTTACCTGAATGTTCTCTACCAAGCACTGTTTCGGAAAATAAAATTAAAATGATAGATCACCATTTTCGTTTAAGAGATGTGATTATAATAATGACCTGCAAAATAGAAACCTCTCAAATAGGGACACCTCGCTCTGTCCTTTCGGTGTACGTGTGATAGAGGTATGACTGTATATGTATCTACTCGGATTTCGAAAATGTACACTCCGGTGAGAATTTATGTCTATGAGCTTCCGCGTTTCCGCGCTTCCGCGTTTCCTCATTTTTTAAAGTTTGACAACAAAATTCCCAGTACTTGTTTAGAACTGTTCATCGTTATCGCCTGCCTAATATGAAGTGCTTAAGTTAAATATTTCACAAGGAAAGTTACTCGCGTGTTTCAAAGTAGGACACTTAGCCGTATTCCATGATAAGCAAAACATGACTATTCGAAGCGCGTTTTTTCTATGATACAATTACCAATTGAATTTTGTAAACCGGTCATATAACGCATAGTTATATACTTTAGAAGAATTCAGAGCGATTTCTAGTAACAATCCAAAGGACAGGACACACAGACAGAACGTGTACCATCATTTCACAAGTGCGAAACTTCACCTTATAACTGAGTACTTGTTTAAATATCGCTGTTCAACATTTCAGTACACAGTTATAGTGTATACTTGAAAAGAGAATTCAGATTTTCAGTGTACTAGATTCTTTAGGGTTTGCTTATACGGAAGAATATAGTTGTATACCTGCTTTTTAGAGGAAATATTACACTTCGAGTTAACTATGCTCATTTTACAAAATTCACGCGCGCGCCGTACACTTGAAATTGCCGAACTCGATTTCAATTTATTTCGCATAAGCTGCACTTCTGAATCAGAAAATTCGCTCCTTGGACGGGTAAGACTTATTCCTTGCACAATTAAGAGTTTGTTCCCCCTTGTAAGCATTTTAAATCCTATAAGAACGGAACGTGGAATGTGCACACAACAGTTCCCGCGCAAACACTTTCCCATCGATTGTCTTAAAAGAGATCGCTAAAAATTAATGCGGAAAGTTAAATTTTCTGCTCTTTTCAAGTGGAAGAGTTGATCTTTTTCTAGAAAAGTAGAATTGCTGGAACCTTTCACTGAGTCCATAGCCCTCACTCAACACCTTTTTAGCGTATTTAGTATTCTCTTCGTTCGAATCCAACGACTTCAAATCACCGACTTCGAAGCGATATATCTCTTTAGAGTTAATAGCTACTATACATCGGCAAAGACTAAATATGTTTCTTAGCAATCCATCTTTATTGTGTTAAAATTTCAGAAAAATCGAACGAAACCAGAGTTAATTAGTCAAAACTTTTGCCTAAGGGATCCACTCGGCGCCATTTAAGGTGATTCCTGAGAAATAAAATTTAGCGATGAGTTTTTTTGAAAATTTACCTGAATGTTCTCTACCAAGCACTGTTTCGGAAAATAAAATTGAAATGATAGATCACCATTTTCGTTTAAGAGATGTGATTATAATAATGACCTGCAAAATAGAAACCTCTCAAATAGGGACACCTCGCTCTGTCCTTTCGGTGTACGTGTGATAGAGGTATGACTGTATATGTATCTACTCGGATTTCGAAAATGTACACTCCGGTGAGAATTTATGTCTATGAGCTTCCGCGTTTCCGCGTTTCCGCGCTTCCGCGTTTCCTCATTTTTTAAAGTTTGACAACAAAATTCCCAGTACTTGTTTAGAACTGTTCATCGTTATCGCCTGCCTAATATGAAGTGCTTAAGTTAAATATTTCACAAGGAAAGTTACTCGCGTGTTTCAAAGTAGGACACTTAGCCGTATTCCATGATAAGCAAAACATGACTATTCGAAGCGCGTTTTTTCTATGATACAATTACCAATTGAATTTTGTAAACCGGTCATATAACGCATAGTTATATACTTTAGAAGAATTCAGAGCGATTTCTAGTAACAATCCAAAGGACAGGACACACAGACAGAACGTGTACCATCATTTCACAAGTGCGAAACTTCACCTTATAACTGAGCACTTGTTTAAATATGGCTGTTCAACATTTCAGTACACAGTTATAGTGTATACTTGAAAAGAGAATTCAGATTTTCAGTGTACTAGATTCTGTAGGGTTTGCTTATACGGAAGAATATAGTTGTATACCTGCTTTTTAGAGGAAATATTACACTTCGAGTTAACTATGCTCATTTTACAAAATTCACGCGCGCGGCGAACACTTGAAATTGCCGAACTCGATTTCAATTTATTTCGCATAAGCTGCACTTCTGAATCAGAAAATTCGCTCCTTGGACGGGTAAGACTTATTCCTTGCACAATTAAGAGTTTGTTCCCCCTTGTAAGCATTTTAAATCCTATAAGAACGGAACGTGGAATGTGCACACAACAGTTCCCGCGCAAACACTTTCCCATCGATTGTCTTAAAATTTCAAAGTATTATATTTCCGTGTCTTTTTACCTTTTAGCCACAAAATTTATACAAGTTGTTTGTCTGTGTCGAAGTTTACAGTGTGTATAATGTCATTTTCGTACGTTCAATTGGTCATTACTGCGCATGTGCTGCATTTTTCAATAAACATTTCCCCATACATTCTCTTCAAATTTCAAAGTATTATATTTTCGTGTGTTTTTACTTTTTAACCACAAAATTTATACAAGTTGTTTGCCTGTGTCTAAGTTTACAGTGTGCACAATTTCATGTTCGTACGTTCAATTGGTAGTTACTGCGCATGCTCTAAACATCGTAATTTTCCAATACATTGTCTTAAAATTTCAAAATACTGCCTTTTCATGTGTTTTTAACGTTTTACTACAAAATTTACACAAGTTGTTTGTTTCTGTCTAAGTTTACAGTGTGCACAATTTGAGGCGCGTACGTTGAATTTGTCGTTACTGCGCATGTACCGAATTTTTTCATACATTTCTTCTTATTTTACGATAGTCGTAACTTTGAAAATCGTAGAGCAATTGACAAATGCTTTGAAACAGAAAAACTGTGCATGATATTTACCTATTCAATATACGCAGAAGTTGTCACTGTCTTTGATAAAGTACTGCGCATGCCCTAAATATCGTCAAGTTTTCATAAGACATTTTCAGAATGCTCTATCTTCCTCATTTTTTAAAGTTTGACAACAAAATTCCCAGTACTTGTTTAGAACTGTTCATCGTTATCGCCTGCCTAATATGAAGTGCTTAAGTTAAATATTTCACAAGGAAAGTTACTCGCGTGTTTCAAAGTAGGACACTTAGACGTATTCCATGATAAGCAAAACATGACTATTCGAAGCGCGTTTTTTCTATGATACAATTACCAATTGAATTTTGTAAACCGGTCATATAACGCATAGTTATATACTTTAGAAGAATTCAGAGCGATTTCTAGTAACAATCCAAAGGACAGGACACACAGACAGAACGTGTACCATCATTTCACAAGTGCGAAACTTTACCTTATAACTGAGCACTTGTTTAAATATCGCTGTTCAACATTTCAGTATTAGGACCTTCTGTTGTACGTTTTCTTGTTAGTCACCTGTACGAAGGTAAGAAAAAAAAAGCGGGCATTTTAAGCTTTCGGATGAAAATATTTTAGCGTCAATATTGTCCGCTTTTCATCCAGGAACGTTTTTAACCGCAGAATAAGGTACCTTTTCCGCGCTTTTAAAGAGATCGCTAAAAATTAATGCGGAAAGTTAAATTTTCTGCTCTTTTCAAGTGGAAGAGTTGATCTTTTTCTAGAAAAGTAGAATTGCTGGAACCTTTCACTGAGTCCATAGCCCTCACTCAACACCTTTTTAGCGTATTTAGTATTCTCTTCGTTCGAATCCAACGACTTCAAATCACCGACTTCGAAGCGATATATCTCTTTAGAGTTAATAGCTACTATACATCGGCAAAGACTAAATATGTTTCTTAGCAATCCATCTTTATTGTGTTAAAATTTCAGAAAAATCGAACGAAACCAGAGTTAATTAGAATTTTTTTTGTGAGTCCACTATGACTTCCCTTGTGGACTAACAAAATACGCAGCGGTCAGTCATAGAATGATTCCGGCAATTCTGCTTTTTTTACAAAAAGATCAACTCTGCTAATTGAAAAGAGCAGAAAAATAAACTTTCTGCATTTATTTCTCATAGAACAAATGCAAAATTGTTACCTTATTTGTTAATGCGAGTCGATTAGTTGAAAAGTTAAAAAAGGTACCTTTTAAGAAAAAAAAAAGATTTTTAACCGCAGAATAAGGTACCTTTTCCGCGCTTTTAAAGAGATCGCTTCAACCTGAAAAAAGGGTACCTTTTTCGCGCTTTAAAGCTTTGTTTGGTAAAGTGAGAAATGCATGAAAAGTGGACAATATTGGCTTCAAAATATTTGCACTCGAAAGCTTAAAATACCCGCCTTACATAACAGAAAGCGACGTTTCGGTCAAAAAAAAAGCTAGAATTATTGCCTGAGAGCTGACAATTGAATTCTTCCCACTCCACAAGAGCTGGATCCTTTGCTAGTTTCCAGCTCTCCTGGGTTAGAGGCCTCAAAAAGGGATATGGGAACGAGAATGAAAAAATTCCCGTCAGCCATTTCGTCAATGGATCTCTGTTTTGACCGAATGACCACGAAAAACTCTGTGAACTTCGATCTTTTTCACCTCTTCCCTCGGCGCCATGCAGTCCATCGTTTCCTACCGGCTGACTTCTTCAGACGAGTCGAGCTCAGATGAATCCGATATTCAGCTCCAAACGCCTTCTAAGAGGCCACGCACGAGCAATTTCATGTTGCAGACAGAAACAGACGTTGATTGCGACGATCTGATCGAAGAAGGAGCAACCACGTGCACAGAAGAAACGACAGCAGAAGAATCACCAGAAAAACCAGAAGAATCACCAGAAAATCCAGAAGAATCAACAGAAGAAAAACCAGAAGAATCAACAGAAGAAGAAAGCAACTGCGTCGTACCCATGACCGAATTCAAACTTCGCAAACAGTCATATGCATTGGACATTGGACAATTGCCGCTGGAAATGCAGACATTTCTGCGCGAACTGAAAACCTTCTTCACTCGTCCAGTCCAGCTGGAAAGACAAGCAAGACCTTTGGCAACATCGACATACCAGAAAACCCAGGAAAGAATATTATGTGAGTTTATTGTCTGAGTTATTTCGCTCGCACAGTGTTGTTCAATAATTTAACGATTTTACGATGTGCAAACGAATTGATTTTCCCTTTTCATGCCCTTAGGCTTTCTTGGATTCTTGAGGTCTCGCCCTGGTGTGATACTGCAACCCGACGTCTTCCTACGTCAGTCTCTGTTGGAATCTTATCTGGATTTTCTCAAGGTGACGTGTAATGAATTTTTTGACGTTTGCGTGGGAACTGGGCCGAAATTGAGCGGCCATGTTGTGACGTGTCATTTATGTTTCTAGTTTTGAAATCCATTTGTAAACATCTGCTCAAAGGAGACTAAAGTCTTCAGAAAGATTGTGTTTTCTGAACGGAAACTACCACAGTTTCCGTTATAAAAATTTGTGGAATCAGTTCATACTGTAAAGTTCAACGAACGTTTCAGCCTGAAATTTGCACGCCAGACACAGTCGTGTTTCAGGGTATATCGATTACAGTATCTGATGCGTGAATTCATCTTATTGACTGCAGAATTTGTTTTCCTGCAAGTACGTGAGGTCAAAATTTCACTTCTAAAAAGTGATATTTACAACTATTGTTATTCTTGTTAAAACCGTACTTCCCGGTGTACGAGTCGAGCCCTGCATTTTTTTGACCACAAAATTGAGCTTGTAACAGTTTAAGGCATGTTTACTGAACAAAAATATTTTTTTTTAGTCGTGGATACGCGGAGCGTAGAAACGACTAATTGTTAGGGGGCAGAATATGTGTCACTCGCTCAGATGTAAACAAATCAATATGTCGACGGTAAACCAATTGATATTGACTTTTCCAAACTTTGCGGAATGCCCAATTCTACCATCGAGATTACCGTGGAAGAAAATTCTGAACTTATTTACCACTGACAGTGATCAGCATTAGAAAAAATTTTATCTCAAAACCAGAAATATGTGTATATGTAAACCAGTTGGAATCACTCGTGCAAAAGGGTGAAAGTTGTATTTTGCTCTTGATTGTGTTTGTTTTCAAAACAAGAACTGCGAAACATAAAAGGGCCGCTCAAGTGTCAGTTGTCTTTGATGATGAACTTGTACATGTTGTTCAATATGAAGTGTAAGAAATGAAATCATAGCTATTGTGCTTCAAGGGCAAAGTTATTTACTTCAGGTGATATCGACTTAGACCCGGAACCTATTGTTACTCAGGGAAATAATCCAAACAATCTTATTGCATTGTTACAATTTCGATTTGCACAACATGGGATTAGCTGTAATTGTTCCGTCACCTGTAACAATTTTCCGTACACAGCTTTTTTTTCTTATTTGATTTTTCTAAATTTAAGAAATACTTGTTGCTTGTAAACATTCCAGTTCTTCAAGGTTTTCTTTCGACGGGTCATTTTCGCAATTTTTGGTACAGCTCTGTAATTTTTCATCCAAATCTTGGACCTTGGCTTTGCTGCTGTGGCCTTTTTCTTTGCTGTACTTGATAGTTATTTTCAAGTTTCAAGTTCAAGTTCAAGTTTATTATTAAATCAACAAAATTTTACAAAAACAACGCTAACCCGCAAATAGCTGAGGCTAATCTAGGCGGGTAGCGAGTAAGACTGTTTAAAGAGTAAATCAAATGTTAGTGTTACATACCAGTAAAGAGATGAAACAAATGCACGTCTAGCAAATAAATAAATAAATAAATAAATAAGTAGGTAAATAAGTAGGTAAATGAATAAATGGATGAAATAGAAATCGCAATTAGACAAAGCTATTTTGAGTATTTATTTTGAAATTTATCGATTAGAAAAGATGTGCCAACATAATCGTCCTCTTCCATTAAAGCTTGTTAGTTATTGTTTTCGACTGACTGTTCAGGGCTACTTCCTGAATCTTGATAAACAGTGTAATGCTTTTTTTCTCTCTCTCTCTCTCTCTCTCCTTTTGCAGGACCAACGAAATTTGTCAGCTGCCACCATATCCAACCACTGCTCTTCGCTTCTGTATCCTGCGAAATTCCTTCACCGGGAGAGCGCACCCGTTTACCAGGACATCCCTGTCATTAAGCAGCTAAGAACACAGGCAACACTTCTACAGCGTCAAGGCGATGTCGAACGTCCTCAAACTAAGGAAGAGCTGACGCTTCTGAACCGTTGGCTTGACTGGTAAGCGCTAGTAATATTATTTTACTGCTTTGTGTTGGGTGACAGGAGAGCTTGTCATGCAGTTTTAACGTGTCACCTGTCCTGCGAAAACGTACGGCCAAGCCAAATGGCAACAGACATGAAATAACTTTTAGGTAGAAACACACATAAGAACTCGCACAGTTATGACTCAAAAACATGCAGAACTTTGTGCTGAGAGAATGCCTTTTCCATCCTTGACAGTACCTCTGCGTCCTTTCAACTGAAAATTAAGGAGGCCATGTCAATTTAACAC
>CAXHUQ010000682.1:0-47500 GCA_964020085.1 Micromussa lordhowensis | reverse complement strand
AGGAAGTTCTCTTTGTTATTTGACAAGGGAAAGTTCAAGGCAATTGCTTTCTGCTAAAAGAAATGCCATCCGTGCAATTCACTGGTGCTGGATTTGAGACTAACAGTAACAGATTTGGGAATTGTGTTTTTCTTGTTAGAACCACTAGCCTTATTGGCTACTAAGAAAAAGTTTTTCTTATGGTGTTTAATTGGCATATACATGTAAGTTGTCATCTGTGAATGCAGAAGCTGAACTTCACAAGAAGGAATAACAAAAAAGAAACAAAGTATGTGAAAGTCATTTCTAATCAATCGAACTCTCCAATACAACATTTTGAGAGATTCAATTCCAGATCTTGTGAGCTGTAGTGATGCATACTAAAAAAATAATTGTATTAGCAAGCTCAAGGTGATTCCCTAGTTTTGCATTGCGCATCCCTACTGTGCACGATCTTGTGTCAAAAGTGAGAGATTTTCCTCAAACTAAGCTCAAAAGGGAAATAAATGCTCCTTTTCTCTTAAACGGCACAGTGACCCCCACTTTTTATTTTATAAATTCAATGAGAACAATATTCTCAATGACTGAGAAAAAAATTGGCTGAAATGGTGCTGACCAAAAGGCACGTGGGCTCTGGGAACGAGATTGCTCTTTTTATTACGATTTTAATATCTCCTTGTCTTGTATCAACAACATACCAAGTTTCATTGGAAATCTATGGTGGGGTCTTATACTAGGGAGTCACTTTAAGATTGTTTGGCTTGTAAATTCTGATCATGTATGTAACTAGTTGGTCGGCCACTTGGCTAACAAGTTAATCTAGAGTCACTGGGTTGGAGCCTGTGTTATAAGTAACACTTTACATACATGTAACCCTCAAGCTCTCAGTCTTATAGAGTTTATTTCAATTGTTTTTTTATATTTAACACAGTCAAAGATGCATCCTGGATCATTTTTTTCATTGGGGCACTCAAGTAGAAGCTCTAGTAGTGTGAGGTCTACAAATAGCAGCGGCAGCTCCAGGAGAAGCTATTCATCTTCGAGTGGTCTTACTGATGATCAGACTCCTGTGCGAAGGCGTGATACAGTGACAATCACGACTGCTGAAATTGGCAAGGTTTTCGATGCCTTCAATACAGTGTCAGCCCAGCTTAAACAACAGGGTCAAGCTTTGGAGAGTTTAAAGCATTCAATGCATGACTTGACTACTGAATTGCAAGAACTGAAGGAGGACCGAAGAGTTCTTCTGGAAAAAGTAGAAAGTCTGCAAGAAAATAGTGCTGTAGATGATGGAAAACTTCCGCCTGAAATTTCAGTAAGTTTAAAAATTAGAATGGTCGTTTGCACTGATGGTCTACTTGATATTTGATTTTCATTTTTCGAGTATGTCCTCATTTTTAAAGTATGTCATAGGAAGATCTTATTGAGATTTAAGCTCTCAAGCTGACCCCGCTAGAGAAAATTGAACGCGATGGTATACATATTTCAATTAAAATGGATGTTTCATTTTGAAAACACAATAACACACTCTTGATGCATTCCCACAAAGTTTGACATTAAATTTCTTGAGAATGCTTGGAAATTTCATTGCTGGGTCAACTAGAAAAATGAACACAAGTAAGTATTCACAAAGTTAACATGCTGTATATTGAACTCTTTATTTGATGAGTTGCTCCCATGAAAATAGCCTTTAAATTGTGGTACTTTGTCGCACAATTGGCCCTCTCTTGACAATAGCGACCTTAAGATGGAAGTATAATTTTTAGTTCAAGTGTACGAGTGTGACTTTCAAGCCTAGTGCTTATGCAGGCCTGTGATTATCAGGTTTCCATCAAATCTCATATTCATTTGATGGTCTCCTATTCAGTTGGCCAGCAAGAGGGAGAAGTGAGGGCTCTGAGAATGTAACTGGATTGAAATTGGAAAAAAGGCACTCAATCTCCTACTCCTACTGCTATCTAAAGGTCCCTAATAGCTGAAAGTTGTACACTCTCTTTCCATTAAGGCAGATGTTCACCTCCTCCACAACAGTTTGTCCTTGGATAAGCAGTACAAGCCTGAGCAAAGGTACATGTGAAATAGCTATTATTTTTCAATGAAAAACATACATGTACTTGTAGCTAATCAAATGTAGTGAGAACTGGCGAGGTAAAGAATGTGGGATCAGTATTGTGAGCTTTCTGGGGAGAGGAAAGGAGACTGGTATAACTCTTGTCACTTACAGCTGTAAGTTTGATGTGCAGACTGAGTTGTAAACTCAGTGTGCAAGTCCATATAGTTACTTATGAAGATTCCAGCTATGTTTTAAATGACTGTGCACCATCCTTTTCATTAAGGCTTTATTGGGGGATGGCTTTGAAACAAAATTGTTCCGATTTTTCAAGTACATGTAATGTATCTTTCAGTTTTTAGATTTTAAGTTAAGACATTTAAAACTTTAGTCTTTGTGGGACAGTAAAACAGTGAAATGTTGAGATTCTTAGCATGGTTAAACCTTGTGCAAGACAATCTTGCAAAGAGAAAAATAATAATTTTTAAAAATTAACTCAGCACTTATTTTTTACATTCTTTCGCACTCTATTTTGCAGCGTCATTTCATTACACAATGCATCAGTGCGCCATGAATTGGAGTTGCAGGTAGTTAATGAAGACAAGGGATACCCTTTAAAGATGGTCAAACGTAAGATAGTAATTCTGTGTTGTTTTTAATTAAACCTTTTTTACGTTTTTCTTGTGTCAAGAGGTAAAAGGGACTTGCTTATAAAAAATAATTACCGGTATCCCAAAAGTTACCACACATGTACATGTAGATTGATTATAATCTTTTTTCAGTAAGTACGTATTAAATATTTTTATCAAGATTAAGAAATTGAATTTTTTCATTGGGTTAGTACAGTGTATGTAGGGAAGGTCAAAAATTGAAATTTATGGTTCATGATGATAAATCCTCTGAATAAAATTTATTGGTTATCTATCTGAGTCATTTATATCAATGCAATGTATTTAAAGTAAAACATGGGAATTGGAAGTAAAAGAAAAAAATGGTAGAGTGTGGTTAAAATAACAATAGAAACCCTCCTAAAAGCACTTTTCAAATGTAATGCTATCATTACTCCCTTCAGGTGCTGTTGTGAGATACTATGAAACCAAACGGAAAATATATCTTCAATCGCTACCAGAGAACAAACAAAAAACAGATCGGCTAAAGGAGGAGAACAAGTTACGCTCAAGAAGGAAAAGGGTAAATTACATGTACACATTTTCCTCAATGTTTCATAGCCAACTGCAGAAACGTGAGAGGACTGGGACAAGTTTCTTATATTGATTAGATTGAAAATCTAAACATTTCAACTGAAATGTTACTGAATGAAAAGCTACCCAGCCAGGTTAAGAGTTTTCTGCGGAAAATTGTTCAAATGGGAGCCTTGCAAAAGTTGCAAAATTCCATACAAATTCTTAGAATTTTGTGGCTTGTCTACCCAATCCATACAAACTCTCTATTTTAGGTGATATTTGAAGAGCTACATGTACCATTTTTCCATTTTCCTCTTCTAAATACTTCTGTTCTTGGTAAAGACTCTCAAATTTTAGTTGATTTTTCATTTGGGTATCTTAGTTTTTCAAACAAACGGAAAACAACCATACTCTTTCCCAGTCCTCTCGCGTTTCTGCAATTGCAGAGTGCATGTACAAAAGTTACATTTTGTATGTGCTTACATGTTAGGTAACTTTTACAGAAGGACATTTGACTGAGTGTTCCAAAAAAAAACTATCAAGTAGACACTTACATGTACATGTATGACTTGTACTGTAAACAGGTTACTACATGTTAAGCTGGTTATGTGGTATTAGAAAAATAAGATTTTGGCAACTGGGTACAAAATCCACTATGCTGTAGAGCAAGCTACATTTAGGAGACATCCTAAAGAAATTACAATTGAAAATTCATCCAGTCATTAAAAATTAATGAACTTTCTCTTTTTTATGTTCCTGCATGTTACTTGCTCTTCATGGACAAATCAGGGGTTTCAGTAAATTTGATAGTGCATTGTGGGAAATAAACAGAGTGTAGTACTAATACTGAGTGCCAGACTGCACCTACTCTGTGTACTATGAGAACATCTAGGGTGTCATTCTCTGAGAAATTACTTTTTTAGTCAGTATTACAAACTTCCCTCAGCAAGTATAACTGAGGGAGGTGAATAGGTTTTTGGATCGATGGATAGGGCCTTATAAGAATCACACGGATTGTGGATTTTGCGGTAAATCAAGTGGATTGGTGGATTTTGAAAACACAGTGGATCATGGATCAGCTGTAATTTTCGACACAGATTCCTGATAGTGTCTGTCTTAAGTTCGCATCTTAAACAAAATTTTGGCAGATGGATGGATTAGGCGAAAAAAAGACACAGATCGGCATATGTGCATACCCTCTTCACCTCCCCCCATAACTGCTCCTAACTGTGTGAAAAGTATAATTAGGAACTGAAATGAATAATTAGTCTTGAGTTAATAATTATTAGTGAGCAATAATATTGATAACTATTTTTTCTTTACTTCCAGCTGTTTAATGCAAGGTTAAAGGTCTCAAACGGCCAGGAAAAAGAAAACTTACAGTCCTTAAATTATGACTATGTCAGTGATGAGGAGAATGGTGTTGGAGAAAACAAGGGAAAGTGGGTTGTCCGTCGTCCAATCTGGAGATCAGAAAGGGCAAGTGTGCTGATGGAACGGCTTCAGCAGCGGATAAATGATAGCCAGAGAGAGGACCTGAGGCCTCGTGTTCCTAGAGTTGAAGGTGTGCCATCAGATAGGCAAATGCCGAAGCACAATGTAGCCTGGGCTTTAACAGACATCGAGCCTGCAACAGGAGGTGAAGAGTTGGTGGAGGAGGTAGAGGAGGATGAAAGGAGCAGCCAACCCCCAACCCCTGAACAGCATTCAACACCAGTCACTACTATGCATACATGTAGAGGTGGTAAAGGAAAGCGTAGAAGGGAACGTGGACATGCACCACGCTCTCCTAGGAGACAGAGGCGTGTCATCCAAAGTGACTCAGAATAGTTATAAGAAAATTTAAAAAGAAAGACTGAATAAAATAATTAATTTATTAATACATTTTATTAATACTTATGGTTCATGTTGAAAATACTGATGACAGCCAGCCAATGTTGCTACATAGCAGCATCTAGTCAGTTCAAAAGTTTACTTACCAAATGTTAGTGTTTTTTTAGACTTTCCCTCTCAAATGCTTCATTATGCTTTTTCATAACACAGCAACATGTAGTTATAGTTTGCATACACAATGTTATAGTGTTTTTGTTTAAACTTTGCTTCTCAGATGATTCCTTTTGCTTTTTCATAACAGCAGCATCTAGTCATAGTATAGTTTCATGCAAAGTGTTATAGAAAAGCTTTTTTTAGAATTTGCTTCTCAACTGCTTCATTATGCCTTTCCAAAAGATAGCAACATCTAGCTATAAAGTTTGGAGAAAAAATGTTAGTGTTTTTTTAATGGTTCTCACATGATTATGCTTTTTCATAACAAAGCAGGATCTAGATAAAAGTTTTGCATACCAAATTTCTTGGTGGTTTGTAAGGCTTTACTGACCTGAACTTCTTAAATGGTTCATTATGCCTTTTCATAACAAAGCAGCATCTAGATTTAAAGTTTGCATACAAAATGCTATAGTGTATTTTTTTTTTTAGGTTTTGGTTCTCAGATGGTTCCTTATACGTTTTCATAACATAGGGTCTTGTTAATATAAATTCTTTCATAGTTTTTATTTATAAATAAAGTATCATTTGAAATGGAATGAAGATGTCATCATGGTAGCGAGTGTTTGCTTGTTGGGATAACATTCGTATTGCCTAAGAGTTTTTTTTTCTTTTGGGTGGGTTTGGTTAGGAATCCAAGCAATCGATAAAGGAATTAAAACGTGTTACACGGCAGTTTTGAACAAAGTTTTGGTGATATACAAGCTTTAGTATGGGTCCTCAGTACCTCACATATGCGCAATTATTCGATCATGAACACGTTTTCTACTTAACGCGCTTCTCGTGTTTCAGTCGAACACTACAGAACACTTCAAGTGTGTCGTTCAGAATACTCTTAAAACCTCGCGTATGCGTCAGTATTCGAACATGAATACGTTTTATACTTCGCTAGAGTCTAGTGTTCTAGTCGAACCCTACAGAACACTTCAAGTGTGTCGTTCAGAATACTCTTAAAACCTCGCGTATGCGTCAGCATTCGAACATGAATACGTTTCACACTTCGCATGAGTCTCGTGTTCTAGTCGAACACTACAGAACACTTCAAGTGTGTCGTACAGAATACTCTTAAAACCTCACGTATGCGTCAGTATTCGAACATGAACACGTTTCATACTTCGCATGAGTCTCGTGTTCCAGTCGCACGCTTCGAAACACTAGCGTGCTGTCTGACTGAACTACACGGTAGTGTAGATATATTACTTGCGCTGCATAAAACCCGCTCTTGACGACGCAAAACATATTTGTTTGTATTCGTAATCATAGCGTGCGATTCTAGAAAATTAGAGCATACTTGAAGTATTCATTAGTATTCGAAGACGAACACGTCAGAAGTGGCGTCGTGTATCTCGTGTTCCAGTGGCAAACTCTCGAACAACTGGGAGTATTCGAAAATGTTCGAGTCATAAATGATCTCTATATCTTCGAAGAACATCTAATGCATCATTAATCTACCAAAACGTAGCGCGTATGATTTATCGAACACTTCGAGTCATTCACGAGTATTCAATTTGAATACGGAAAAACAGGCCGGATTCTGATAGAATATTCCAGGTGTATTTCGAGTCAGCCGTAATCGAATACGTCAGAACACTGCGGTATACGCGGCGTGCGCCGATCCGTATTCGAGAGTATTCGGGCCCGAATATTTGGCTTTTGGCGCAGTGTAGTCAGCCAGCCGGCCACGCCTGGGGATCTGCCGGGCTGATTAGCATAGTGCGAGATTTTGCGCAGCTCCGATACTTCGCATTTGGACCCGGACCGACCCCGGGAGTGCTTTGGTGGTATTAGTTTGCAAAGTTGCGACGCGCGCAAAGTTCGGCTAATTAGCAAACGGGCTGGTTAGCATAGTGCGAGATTTCGCGCAGCTCCGAAACTTTGCATGTGGACCCGGACCGACCCCAGGAGTGCTTTGGTGCCATTAGTTTGCCAAGTTGCGACACGCGTCAAGCTGGGCTAACTAGTCAGCCAGCCGGCCACGCCTGGGGATCTGCCGGGCTGATTAGCATAGTGCGAGATTTTGCGCAGCTCCGATACTTCGCATTTGGACCCGGACCGACCCCGGGAGTGCTTTGGTGGTATTAGTTTGCAAAGTTGCGACGCGCGCAAAGTTCGGCTAATTAGCAAACGGGCTGGTTAGCATAGTGCGAGATTTCGCGCAGCTCCGAAACTTTGCATGTGGACCCGGACCGACCCCAGGAGTGCTTTGGTGCCATTAGTTTGCCAAGTTGCGACACGCGTCAAGCTGGGCTAACTAGTCAGCCAGCCGGCCACGCCTGGGGATCTGCCGGGCTGATTAGCATAGTGCGAGATTTTGCGCAGCTCCGATACTTCGCATTTGGACCCGGACCGACCCCGGGAGTGCTTTGGTGGTATTAGTTTGCAAAGTTGCGACGCGCGCAAAGTTCGGCTAATTAGCAAACGGGCTGGTTAGCATAGTGCGAGATTTCGCGCAGCTCCGAAACTTTGCATGTGGACCCGGACCGACCCCAGGAGTGCTTTGGTGCCATTAGTTTGCCAAGTTGCGACACGCGTCAAGCTGGGCTAACTAGTCAGCCAGCCGGCCACGCCTGGGGATCTGCCGGGCTGATTAGCATAGTGCGAGATTTTGCGCAGCTCCGATACTTCGCATTTGGACCCGGACCGACCCCGGGAGTGCTTTGGTGGTATTAGTTTGCAAAGTTGCGACGCGCGCAAAGTTCGGCTAATTAGCAAACGGGCTGGTTAGCATAGTGCGAGATTTCGCGCAGCTCCGAAACTTTGCATGTGGACCCGGACCGACCCCAGGAGTGCTTTGGTGCCATTAGTTTGCCAAGTTGCGACACGCGTCAAGCTGGGCTAACTAGTCAGCCAGCCGGCCACGCCTGGGGATCTGCCGGGCTGATTAGCATAGTGCGAGATTTTGCGCAGCTCCGATACTTCGCATTTGGACCCGGACCGACCCCGGGAGTGCTTTGGTGGTATTAGTTTGCAAAGTTGCGACGCGCGCAAAGTTCGGCTAATTAGCAAACGGGCTGGTTAGCATAGTGCGAGATTTCGCGCAGCTCCGAAACTTTGCATGTGGACCCGGACCGACCCCAGGAGTGCTTTGGTGCCATTAGTTTGCCAAGTTGCGACACGCGTCAAGCTGGGCTAACTAGTCAGCCAGCCGGCCACGCGTGGGGATCTGCCGGGCTGATTAGCATAGTGCGAGATTTTGCGCAGCTCCGATACTTCGCATTTGGACCCGGACCGACCCCGGGAGTGCTTTGGTGGTATTAGTTTGCAAAGTTGCGACGCGCGCAAAGTTCGGCTAATTAGCAAACGGGCTGGTTAGCATAGTGCGAGATTTCGCGCAGCTCCGAAACTTTGCATGTGGACCCGGACCGACCCCAGGAGTGCTTTGGTGCCATTAGTTTGCCAAGTTGCGACACGCGTCAAGCTGGGCTAACTAGTCAGCCAGCCGGCCACGCCTGGGGATCTGCCGGGCTGATTAGCATAGTGCGAGATTTTGCGCAGCTCCGATACTTCGCATTTGGACCCGGACCGACCCCGGGAGTGCTTTGGTGGTATTAGTTTGCAAAGTTGCGACGCGCGCAAAGTTCGGCTAATTAGCAAACGGGCTGGTTAGCATAGTGCGAGATTTCGCGCAGCTCCGAAACTTTGCATGTGGACCCGGACCGACCCCAGGAGTGCTTTGGTGCCATTAGTTTGCCAAGTTGCGACACGCGTCAAGCTGGGCTAACTAGTCAGCCAGCCGGCCACGCCTGGGGATCTGCCGGGCTGATTAGCATAGTGCGAGATTTTGCGCAGCTCCGATACTTCGCATTTGGACCCGGACCGACCCCGGGAGTGCTTTGGTGGTATTAGTTTGCAAAGTTGCGACGCGCGCAAAGTTCGGCTAATTAGCAAACGGGCTGGTTAGCATAGTGCGAGATTTCGCGCAGCTCCGAAACTTTGCATGTGGACCCGGACCGACCCCAGGAGTGCTTTGGTGCCATTAGTTTGCCAAGTTGCGACACGCGTCAAGCTGGGCTAACTAGTCAGCCAGCCGGCCACGCCTGGGGATCTGCCGGGCTGATTAGCATAGTGCGAGATTTTGCGCAGCTCCGATACTTCGCATTTGGACCCGGACCGACCCCGGGAGTGCTTTGGTGGTATTAGTTTGCAAAGTTGCGACGCGCGCAAAGTTCGGCTAATTAGCAAACGGGCTGGTTAGCATAGTGCGAGATTTCGCGCAGCTCCGAAACTTTGCATGTGGACCCGGACCGACCCCAGGAGTGCTTTGGTGCCATTAGTTTGCCAAGTTGCGACACGCGTCAAGCTGGGCTAACTAGTCAGCCAGCCGGCCACGCCTGGGGATCTGCCGGGCTGATTAGCATAGTGCGAGATTTTGCGCAGCTCCGATACTTCGCATTTGGACCCGGACCGACCCCGGGAGTGCTTTGGTGGTATTAGTTTGCAAAGTTGCGACGCGCGCAAAGTTCGGCTAATTAGCAAACGGGCTGGTTAGCATAGTGCGAGATTTCGCGCAGCTCCGAAACTTTGCATGTGGACCCGGACCGACCCCAGGAGTGCTTTGGTGCCATTAGTTTGCCAAGTTGCGACACGCGTCAAGCTGGGCTAACTAGTCAGCCAGCCGGCCACGCCTGGGGATCTGCCGGGCTGATTAGCATAGTGCGAGATTTTGCGCAGCTCCGATACTTCGCATTTGGACCCGGACCGACCCCGGGAGTGCTTTGGTGGTATTAGTTTGCAAAGTTGCGACGCGCGCAAAGTTCGGCTAATTAGCAAACGGGCTGGTTAGCATAGTGCGAGATTTCGCGCAGCTCCGAAACTTTGCATGTGGACCCGGACCGACCCCAGGAGTGCTTTGGTGCCATTAGTTTGCCAAGTTGCGACACGCGTCAAGCTGGGCTAACTAGTCAGCCAGCCGGCCACGCCTGGGGATCTGCCGGGCTGATTAGCATAGTGCGAGATTTTGCGCAGCTCCGATACTTCGCATTTGGACCCGGACCGACCCCGGGAGTGCTTTGGTGGTATTAGTTTGCAAAGTTGCGACGCGCGCAAAGTTCGGCTAATTAGCAAACGGGCTGGTTAGCATAGTGCGAGATTTCGCGCAGCTCCGAAACTTTGCATGTGGACCCGGACCGACCCCAGGAGTGCTTTGGTGCCATTAGTTTGCCAAGTTGCGACACGCGTCAAGCTGGGCTAACTAGTCAGCCAGCCGGCCACGCCTGGGGATCTGCCGGGCTGATTAGCATAGTGCGAGATTTTGCGCAGCTCCGATACTTCGCATTTGGACCCGGACCGACCCCGGGAGTGCTTTGGTGGTATTAGTTTGCAAAGTTGCGACGCGCGCAAAGTTCGGCTAATTAGCAAACGGGCTGGTTAGCATAGTGCGAGATTTCGCGCAGCTCCGAAACTTTGCATGTGGACCCGGAGCGACCCCAGGAGTGCTTTGGTGCCATTAGTTTGCCAAGTTGCGACACGCGTCAAGCTGGGCTAACTAGTCAGCCAGCCGGCCACGCCTGGGGATCTGCCGGGCTGATTAGCATAGTGCGAGATTTTGCGCAGCTCCGATACTTCGCATTTGGACCCGGACCGACCCCGGGAGTGCTTTGGTGGTATTAGTTTGCAAAGTTGCGACGCGCGCAAAGTTCGGCTAATTAGCAAACGGGCTGGTTAGCATAGTGCGAGATTTCGCGCAGCTCCGAAACTTTGCATGTGGACCCGGACCGACCCCAGGAGTGCTTTGGTGCCATTAGTTTGCCAAGTTGCGACACGCGTCAAGCTGGGCTAACTAGTCAGCCAGCCGGCCACGCCTGGGGATCTGCCGGGCTGATTAGCATAGTGCGAGATTTTGCGCAGCTCCGATACTTCGCATTTGGACCCGGACCGACCCCGGGAGTGCTTTGGTGGTATTAGTTTGCAAAGTTGCGACGCGCGCAAAGTTCGGCTAATTAGCAAACGGGCTGGTTAGCATAGTGCGAGATTTCGCGCAGCTCCGAAACTTTGCATGTGGACCCGGACCGACCCCAGGAGTGCTTTGGTGCCATTAGTTTGCCAAGTTGCGACACGCGTCAAGCTGGGCTAACTAGTCAGCCAGCCGGCCACGCCTGGGGATCTGCCGGGCTGATTAGCATAGTGCGAGATTTTGCGCAGCTCCGATACTTCGCATTTGGACCCGGACCGACCCCGGGAGTGCTTTGGTGGTATTAGTTTGCAAAGTTGCGACGCGCGCAAAGTTCGGCTAATTAGCAAACGGGCTGGTTAGCATAGTGCGAGATTTCGCGCAGCTCCGAAACTTTGCATGTGGACCCGGACCGACCCCAGGAGTGCTTTGGTGCCATTAGTTTGCCAAGTTGCGACACGCGTCAAGCTGGGCTAACTAGTCAGCCAGCCGGCCACGCCTGGGGATCTGCCGGGCTGATTAGCATAGTGCGAGATTTTGCGCAGCTCCGATACTTCGCATTTGGACCCGGACCGACCCCGGGAGTGCTTTGGTGGTATTAGTTTGCAAAGTTGCGACGCGCGCAAAGTTCGGCTAATTAGCAAACGGGCTGGTTAGCATAGTGCGAGATTTCGCGCAGCTCCGAAACTTTGCATGTGGACCCGGACCGACCCCAGGAGTGCTTTGGTGCCATTAGTTTGCCAAGTTGCGACACGCGTCAAGCTGGGCTAACTAGTCAGCCAGCCGGCCACGCCTGGGGATCTGCCGGGCTGATTAGCATAGTGCGAGATTTTGCGCAGCTCCGATACTTCGCATTTGGACCCGGACCGACCCCGGGAGTGCTTTGGTGGTATTAGTTTGCAAAGTTGCGACGCGCGCAAAGTTCGGCTAATTAGCAAACGGGCTGGTTAGCATAGTGCGAGATTTCGCGCAGCTCCGAAACTTTGCATGTGGACCCGGACCGACCCCAGGAGTGCTTTGGTGCCATTAGTTTGCCAAGTTGCGACACGCGTCAAGCTGGGCTAACTAGTCAGCCAGCCGGCCACGCCTGGGGATCTGCCGGGCTGATTAGCATAGTGCGAGATTTTGCGCAGCTCCGATACTTCGCATTTGGACCCGGACCGACCCCGGGAGTGCTTTGGTGGTATTAGTTTGCAAAGGTTGCGACGCGCGCAAAGTTCGGCTAATTAGCAAACGGGCTGGTTAGCATAGTGCGAGATTTCGCGCAGCTCCGAAACTTTGCATGTGGACCCGGACCGACCCCAGGAGTGCTTTGGTGCCATTAGTTTGCCAAGTTGCGACACGCGTCAAGCTGGGCTAACTAGTCAGCCAGCCGGCCACGCCTGGGGATCTGCCGGGCTGATTAGCATAGTGCGAGATTTTGCGCAGCTCCGATACTTCGCATTTGGACCCGGACCGACCCCGGGAGTGCTTTGGTGGTATTAGTTTGCAAAGTTGCGACGCGCGCAAAGTTCGGCTAATTAGCAAACGGGCTGGTTAGCATAGTGCGAGATTTCGCGCAGCTCCGAAACTTTGCATGTGGACCCGGACCGACCCCAGGAGTGCTTTGGTGCCATTAGTTTGCCAAGTTGCGACACGCGTCAAGCTGGGCTAACTAGTCAGCCAGCCGGCCACGCCTGGGGATCTGCCGGGCTGATTAGCATAGTGCGAGATTTTGCGCAGCTCCGATACTTCGCATTTGGACCCGGACCGACCCCGGGAGTGCTTTGGTGGTATTAGTTTGCAAAGTTGCGACGCGCGCAAAGTTCGGCTAATTAGCAAACGGGCTGGTTAGCATAGTGCGAGATTTCGCGCAGCTCCGAAACTTTGCATGTGGACCCGGACTGACCCCAGGAGTGCTTTGGTGCCATTAGTTTGCCAAGTTGCGACACGCGTCAAGCTGGGCTAACTAGTCAGCCAGCCGGCCACGCCTGGGGATCTGCCGGGCTGATTAGCATAGTGCGAGATTTTGCGCAGCTCCGATACTTCGCATTTGGACCCGGACCGACCCCGGGAGTGCTTTGGTGGTATTAGTTTGCAAAGTTGCGACGCGCGCAAAGTTCGGCTAATTAGCAAACGGGCTGGTTAGCATAGTGCGAGATTTCGCGCAGCTCCGAAACTTTGCATGTGGACCCGGACCGACCCCAGGAGTGCTTTGGTGCCATTAGTTTGCCAAGTTGCGACACGCGTCAAGCTGGGCTAACTAGTCAGCCAGCCGGCCACGCCTGGGGATCTGCCGGGCTGATTAGCATAGTGCGAGATTTTGCGCAGCTCCGATACTTCGCATTTGGACCCGGACCGACCCCGGGAGTGCTTTGGTGGTATTAGTTTGCAAAGTTGCGACGCGCGCAAAGTTCGGCTAATTAGCAAACGGGCTGGTTAGCATAGTGCGAGATTTCGCGCAGCTCCGAAACTTTGCATGTGGACCCGGACCGACCCCAGGAGTGCTTTGGTGCCATTAGTTTGCCAAGTTGCGACACGCGTCAAGCTGGGCTAACTAGTCAGCCAGCCGGCCACGCCTGGGGATCTGCCGGGCTGATTAGCATAGTGCGAGATTTTGCGCAGCTCCGATACTTCGCATTTGGACCCGGACCGACCCCGGGAGTGCTTTGGTGGTATTAGTTTGCAAAGTTGCGACGCGCGCAAAGTTCGGCTAATTAGCAAACGGGCTGGTTAGCATAGTGCGAGATTTCGCGCAGCTCCGAAACTTTGCATGTGGACCCGGACCGACCCCAGGAGTGCTTTGGTGCCATTAGTTTGCCAAGTTGCGACACGCGTCAAGCTGGGCTAACTAGTCAGCCAGCCGGCCACGCCTGAAGATCTGCCGGGCTGATTAGCATAGTGCGAGATTTTGCGCAGCTCCGATACTTCGCATTTGGACCCGGACCGACCCCGGGAGTGCTTTGGTGGTATTAGTTTGCAAAGTTGCGACGCGCGCAAAGTTCGGCTAATTAGCAAACGGGCTGGTTAGCATAGTGCGAGATTTCGCGCAGCTCCGAAACTTTGCATGTGGACCCGGACCGACCCCATGAGTGCTTTGGTGCCATTAGTTTGCCAAGTTGCGACACGCGTCAAGCTGGGCTAACTAGTCAGCCAGCCGGCCACGCCTGGGGATCTGCCGGGCTGATTAGCATAGTGCGAGATTTTGCGCAGCTCCGATACTTCGCATTTGGACCCGGACCGACCCCGGGAGTGCTTTGGTGGTATTAGTTTGCAAAGTTGCGACGCGCGCAAAGTTCGGCTAATTAGCAAACGGGCTGGTTAGCATAGTGCGAGATTTCGCGCAGCTCCGAAACTTTGCATGTGGACCCGGACCGACCCCAGGAGTGCTTTGGTGCCATTAGTTTGCCAAGTTGCGACACGCGTCAAGCTGGGCTAACTAGTCAGCCAGCCGGCCACGCCTGGGGATCTGCCGGGCTGATTAGCATAGTGCGAGATTTTGCGCAGCTCCGATACTTCGCATTTGGACCCGGACCGACCCCGGGAGTGCTTTGGTGGTATTAGTTTGCAAAGTTGCGACGCGCGCAAAGTTCGGCTAATTAGCAAACGGGCTGGTTAGCATAGTGCGAGATTTCGCGCAGCTCCGAAACTTTGCATGTGGACCCGGACCGACCCCAGGAGTGCTTTGGTGCCATTAGTTTGCCAAGTTGCGACACGCGTCAAGCTGGGCTAACTAGTCAGCCAGCCGGCCACGGCTGGGGATCTGCCGGGCTGATTAGCATAGTGCGAGATTTTGCGCAGCTCCGATACTTCGCATTTGGACCCGGACCGACCCCGGGAGTGCTTTGGTGGTATTAGTTTGCAAAGTTGCGACGCGCGCAAAGTTCGGCTAATTAGCAAACGGGCTGGTTAGCATAGTGCGAGATTTCGCGCAGCTCCGAAACTTTGCATGTGGACCCGGACCGACCCCAGGAGTGCTTTGGTGCCATTAGTTTGCCAAGTTGCGACACGCGTCAAGCTGGGCTAACTAGTCAGCCAGCCGGCCACGCCTGGGGATCTGCCGGGCTGATTAGCATAGTGCGAGATTTTGCGCAGCTCCGATACTTCGCATTTGGACCCGGACCGACCCCGGGAGTGCTTTGTTGGTATTAGTTTGCAAAGTTGCGACGCGCGCAAAGTTCGGCTAATTAGCAAACGGGCTGGTTAGCATAGTGCGAGATTTCGCGCAGCTCCGAAACTTTGCATGTGGACCCGGACCGACCCCAGGAGTGCTTTGGTGCCATTAGTTTGCCAAGTTGCGACACGCGTCAAGCTGGGCTAACTAGTCAGCCAGCCGGCCACGCCTGGGGATCTGCCGGGCTGATTAGCATAGTGCGAGATTTTGCGCAGCTCCGATACTTCGCATTTGGACCCGGACCGACCCCGGGAGTGCTTTGGTGGTATTAGTTTGCAAAGTTGCGACGCGCGCAAAGTTCGGCTAATTAGAAAACGGGCTGGTTAGCATAGTGCGAGATTTCGCGCAGCTCCGAAACTTTGCATGTGGACCCGGACCGACCCCAGGAGTGCTTTGGTGCCATTAGTTTGCCAAGTTGCGACACGCGTCAAGCTGGGCTAACTAGTCAGCCAGCCGGCCACGCCTGGGGATCTGCCGGGCTGATTAGCATAGTGCGAGATTTTGCGCAGCTCCGATACTTCGCATTTGGACCCGGACCGACACCGGGAGTGCTTTGGTGGTATTAGTTTGCAAAGTTGCGACGCGTGCAAAGTTCGGCTAATTAGCAAACGGGCTGGTTAGCATAGTGCGAGATTTCGCGCAGCTCCGAAACTTTGCATGTGGACCCGGACCGACCCCAGGAGTGCTTTGGTGCCATTAGTTTGCCAAGTTGCGACACGCGTCAAGCTGGGCTAACTAGTCAGCCAGCCGGCCACGCCTGGGGATCTGCCGGGCTGATTAGCATAGTGCGAGATTTTGCGCAGCTCCGATACTTCGCATTTGGACCCGGACCGACCGCGGGAGTGCTTTGGTGGTATTAGTTTGCAAAGTTGCGACGCGCGCAAAGTTCGGCTAATTAGCAAACGGGCTGGTTAGCATAGTGCGAGATTTCGCGCAGCTCCGAAACTTTGCATGTGGACCCGGACCGACCCCAGGAGTGCTTTGGTGCCATTAGTTTGCCAAGTTGCGACACGCGTCAAGCTGGGCTAACTAGTCAGCCAGCCGGCCACGCCTGGGGATCTGCCGGGCTGATTAGCATAGTGCGAGATTTTGCGCAGCTCCGATACTTCGCATTTGGACCCGGACCGACCGCGGGAGTGCTTTGGTGGTATTAGTTTGCAAAGTTGCGACGCGCGCAAAGTTCGGCTAATTAGCAAACGGGCTGGTTAGCATAGTGCGAGATTTCGCGCAGCTCCGAAACTTTGCATGTGGACCCGGACCGACCCCAGGAGTGCTTTGGTGCCATTAGTTTGCCAAGTTGCGACACGCGTCAAGCTGGGCTAACTAGTCAGCCAGCCGGCCACGCCTGGGGATCTGCCGGGCTGATTAGCATAGTGCGAGATTTTGCGCAGCTCCGATACTTCGCATTTGGACCCGGACCGACCCCGGGAGTGCTTTGGTGGTATTAGTTTGCAAAGTTGCGACGCGCGCAAAGTTCGGCTAATTAGCAAACGGGCTGGTTAGCATAGTGCGAGATTTCGCGCAGCTCCGAAACTTTGCATGTGGACCCGGATCGACCCCAGGAGTGCTTTGGTGCCATTAGTTTGCCAAGTTGCGACACGCGTCAAGCTGGGCTAACTAGTCAGCCAGCCGGCCACGCCTGGGGATCTGCCGGGCTGATTAGCATAGTGCGAGATTTTGCGCAGCTCCGATACTTCGCATTTGGACCCGGACCGACCCCGGGAGTGCTTTGGTGGTATTAGTTTGCAAAGTTGCGACGCGCGCAAAGTTCGGCTAATTAGCAAACGGGCTGGTTAGCATAGTGCGAGATTTCGCGCATCTCCGAAACTTTGCATGTGGACCCGGACCGACCCCAGGAGTGCTTTGGTGCCATTAGTTTGCCAAGTTGCGACACGCGTCAAGCTGGGCTAACTAGTCAGCCAGCCGGCCACGCCTGGGGATCTGCCGGGCTGATTAGCATAGTGCGAGATTTTGCGCAGCTCCGATACTTCGCATTTGGACCCGGACCGACCCCGGGAGTGCTTTGGTGGTATTAGTTTGCAAAGTTGCGAGGCGCGCAAAGTTCGGCTAATTAGCAAACGGGCTGGTTAGCATAGTGCGAGATTTCGCGCAGCTCCGAAACTTTGCATGTGGACCCGGAGTGATCCCAGGAGTGCTTTGGTGCCATTAGTTTGCCAAGTTGCGACACGCGTCAAGCTGGGCTAACTAGTCAGCCAGCCGGCCACGCCTGGGGATCTGCCGGGCTGATTAGCATAGTGCGAGATTTTGCGCAGCTCCGATACTTCGCATTTGGACCCGGACCGACCCCGGGAGTGCTTTGTTGGTATTAGTTTGCAAAGTTGCGACGCGCGCAAAGTTCGGCTAATTAGCAAACGGGCTGGTTAGCATAGTGCGAGATTTCGCGCAGCTCCGAAACTTTGCATGTGGACCCGGACCGACCCCAGGAGTGCTTTGGTGCCATTAGTTTGCCAAGTTGCGACACGCGTCAAGCTGGGCTAACTAGTCAGCCAGCCGGCCACGCCTGGGGATCTGCCGGGCTGATTAGCATAGTGCGAGATTTTGCGCAGCTCCGATACTTCGCATTTGGACCCGGACCGACCAAGGGAGTGCTTTGGTGGTATTAGTTTGCAAAGTTGCGAGGTGCGCAAAGTTCGGCTAATTAGCAAACGGGCTGGTTAGCATAGTGCGAGATTTCGCGCAGCTCCGAAACTTTGCATGTGGACCCGGACCGACCCCAGGAGTGCTTTGGTGCCATTAGTTTGCCAAGTTGCGACACGCGTCAAGCTGGGCTAACTAGTCAGCCAGCCGGCCACGCCTGGGGATCTGCCGGGCTGATTAGCATAGTGCGAGATTTTGCGCAGCTCCGATACTTCGCATTTGGACCCGGACCGACCCCGGGAGTGCTTTGGTGGTATTAGTTTGCAAAGTTGCGACGCGCGCAAAGTTCGGCTAATTAGCAAACGGGCTGGTTAGCATAGTGCGAGATTTCGCGCAGCTCCGAAACTTTGCATGTGGACCCGGACCGACCCCAGGAGTGCTTTGGTGCCATTAGTTTGCCAAGTTGCGACACGCGTCAAGCTGGGCTAACTAGTCAGCCAGCCGGCCACGCGTGGGGATCTGCCGGGCTGATTAGCATAGTGCGAGATTTTGCGCAGCTCCGATACTTCGCATTTGGACCCGGACCGACCCCGGGAGTGCTTTGGTGGTATTAGTTTGCAAAGTTGCGACGCGCGCAAAGTTCGGCTAATTAGCAAACGGGCTGGTTAGCATAGTGCGAGATTTCGCGCAGCTCCGAAACTTTGCATGTGGACCCGGACCGACCCCAGGAGTGCTTTGGTGCCATTAGTTTGCCAAGTTGCGACACGCGTCAAGCTGGGCTAACTAGTCAGCCAGCCGGCCACGCCTGGGGATCTGCCGGGCTGATTAGCATAGTGCGAGATTTTGCGCAGCTCCGATACTTCGCATTTGGACCCGGACCGACCCCGGGAGTGCTTTGGTGGTATTAGTTTGCAAAGTTGCGACGCGCGCAAAGTTCGGCTAATTAGCAAACGGGCTGGTTAGCATAGTGCGAGATTTCGCGCAGCTCCGAAACTTTGCATGTGGACCCGGACCGACCCCAGGAGTGCTTTGGTGCCATTAGTTTGCCAAGTTGCGACACGCGTCAAGCTGGGCTAACTAGTCAGCCAGCCGGCCACGCCTGGGGATCTGCCGGGCTGATTAGCATAGTGCGAGATTTTGCGCAGCTCCGATACTTCGCATTTGGACCCGGACCGACCCCGGGAGTGCTTTGGTGGTATTAGTTTGCAAAGTTGCGACGCGCGCAAAGTTCGGCTAATTAGCAAACGGGCTGGTTAGCATAGTGCGAGATTTCGCGCAGCTCCGAAACTTTGCATGTGGACCCGGACCGACCCCAGGAGTGCTTTGGTGCCATTAGTTTGCCAAGTTGCGACACGCGTCAAGCTGGGCTAACTAGTCAGCCAGCCGGCCACGCGTGGGGATCTGCCGGGCTGATTAGCATAGTGCGAGATTTTGCGCAGCTCCGATACTTCGCATTTGGACCCGGACCGACCCCGGGAGTGCTTTGGTGGTATTAGTTTGCAAAGTTGCGACGCGCGCAAAGTTCGGCTAATTAGCAAACGGGCTGGTTAGCATAGTGCGAGATTTCGCGCAGCTCCGAAACTTTGCATGTGGACCCGGACCGACCCCAGGAGTGCTTTGGTGCCATTAGTTTGCCAAGTTGCGACACGCGTCAAGCTGGGCTAACTAGTCAGCCAGCCGGCCACGCCTGGGGATCTGCCGGGCTGATTAGCATAGTGCGAGATTTTGCGCAGCTCCGATACTTCGCATTTGGACCCGGACCGACCCCGGGAGTGCTTTGGTGGTATTAGTTTGCAAAGTTGCGACGCGCGCAAAGTTCGGCTAATTAGCAAACGGGCTGGTTAGCATAGTGCGAGATTTCGCGCAGCTCCGAAACTTTGCATGTGGACCCGGACCGACCCCAGGAGTGCTTTGGTGCCATTAGTTTGCCAAGTTGCGACACGCGTCAAGCTGGGCTAACTAGTCAGCCAGCCGGCCACGCCTGGGGATCTGCCGGGCTGATTAGCATAGTGCGAGATTTTGCGCAGCTCCGATACTTCGCATTTGGACCCGGACCGACCCCGGGAGTGCTTTGGTGGTATTAGTTTGCAAAGTTGCGACGCGCGCAAAGTTCGGCTAATTAGCAAACGGGCTGGTTAGCATAGTGCGAGATTTCGCGCAGCTCCGAAACTTTGCATGTGGACCCGGACCGACCCCAGGAGTGCTTTGGTGCCATTAGTTTGCCAAGTTGCGACACGCGTCAAGCTGGGCTAACTAGTCAGCCAGCCGGCCACGCCTGGGGATCTGCCGGGCTGATTAGCATAGTGCGAGATTTTGCGCAGCTCCGATACTTCGCATTTGGACCCGGACCGACCCCGGGAGTGCTTTGGTGGTATTAGTTTGCAAAGTTGCGACGCGCGCAAAGTTCGGCTAATTAGCAAACGGGCTGGTTAGCATAGTGCGAGATTTCGCGCAGCTCCGAAACTTTGCATGTGGACCCGGACCGACCCCAGGAGTGCTTTGGTGCCATTAGTTTGCCAAGTTGCGACACGCGTCAAGCTGGGCTAACTAGTCAGCCAGCCGGCCACGCCTGGGGATCTGCCGGGCTGATTAGCATAGTGCGAGATTTTGCGCAGCTCCGATACTTCGCATTTGGACCCGGACCGACCCCGGGAGTGCTTTGGTGGTATTAGTTTGCAAAGTTGCGACGCGCGCAAAGTTCGGCTAATTAGCAAACGGGCTGGTTAGCATAGTGCGAGATTTCGCGCAGCTCCGAAACTTTGCATGTGGACCCGGACCGACCCCAGGAGTGCTTTGGTGCCATTAGTTTGCCAAGTTGCGACACGCGTCAAGCTGGGCTAACTAGTCAGCCAGCCGGCCACGCCTGGGGATCTGCCGGGCTGATTAGCATAGTGCGAGATTTTGCGCAGCTCCGATACTTCGCATTTGGACCCGGACCGACCCCGGGAGTGCTTTGGTGGTATTAGTTTGCAAAGTTGCGACGCGCGCAAAGTTCGGCTAATTAGCAAACGGGCTGGTTAGCATAGTGCGAGATTTCGCGCAGCTCCGAAACTTTGCATGTGGACCCGGACCGACCCCAGGAGTGCTTTGGTGCCATTAGTTTGCCAAGTTGCGACACGCGTCAAGCTGGGCTAACTAGTCAGCCAGCCGGCCACGCCTGGGGATCTGCCGGGCTGATTAGCATAGTGCGAGATTTTGCGCAGCTCCGATACTTCGCATTTGGACCCGGACCGACCCCGGGAGTGCTTTGTTGGTATTAGTTTGCAAAGTTGCGACGCGCGCAAAGTTCGGCTAATTAGCAAACGGGCTGGTTAGCATAGTGCGAGATTTCGCGCAGCTCCGAAACTTTGCATGTGGACCCGGACCGACCCCAGGAGTGCTTTGGTGCCATTAGTTTGCCAAGTTGCGACACGCGTCAAGCTGGGCTAACTAGTCAGCCAGCCGGCCACGCCTGGGGATCTGCCGGGCTGATTAGCATAGTGCGAGATTTTGCGCAGCTCCGATACTTCGCATTTGGACCCGGACCGACCCCGGGAGTGCTTTGGTGGTATTAGTTTGCAAAGTTGCGACGCGCGCAAAGTTCGGCTAATTAGAAAACGGGCTGGTTAGCATAGTGCGAGATTTCGCGCAGCTCCGAAACTTTGCATGTGGACCCGGACCGACCCCAGGAGTGCTTTGGTGCCATTAGTTTGCCAAGTTGCGACACGCGTCAAGCTGGGCTAACTAGTCAGCCAGCCGGCCACGCCTGGGGATCTGCCGGGTTGATTAGCATAGTGCGAGATTTTGCGCAGCTCCGATACTTCGCATTTGGACCCGGACCGACACCGGGAGTGCTTTGGTGGTATTAGTTTGCAAAGTTGCGACGCGTGCAAAGTTCGGCTAATTAGCAAACGGGCTGGTTAGCATAGTGCGAGATTTCGCGCAGCTCCGAAACTTTGCATGTGGACCCGGACCGACCCCAGGAGTGCTTTGGTGCCATTAGTTTGCCAAGTTGCGACACGCGTCAAGCTGGGCTAACTAGTCAGCCAGCCGGCCACGCCTGGGGATCTGCCGGGCTGATTAGCATAGTGCGAGATTTTGCGCAGCTCCGATACTTCGCATTTGGACCCGGACCGACCCCGGGAGTGCTTTGGTGGTATTAGTTTGCAAAGTTGCGACGCGCGCAAAGTTCGGCTAATTAGCAAACGGGCTGGTTAGCATAGTGCGAGATTTCGCGCAGCTCCGAAACTTTGCATGTGGACCCGGACCGACCCCAGGAGTGCTTTGGTGCCATTAGTTTGCCAAGTTGCGACACGCGTCAAGCTGGGCTAACTAGTCAGCCAGCCGGCCACGCCTGGGGATCTGCCGGGCTGATTAGCATAGTGCGAGATTTTGCGCAGCTCCGATACTTCGCATTTGGACCCGGACCGACCCCGGGAGTGCTTTGGTGGTATTAGTTTGCAAAGTTGCGACGCACGCAAAGTTCGGCTAATTAGCAAACGGGCTGGTTAGCATAGTGCGAGATTTCGCGCAGCTCCGAAACTTTGCATGTGGACCCGGACCGACCCCAGGAGTGCTTTGGTGCCATTAGTTTGCCAAGTTGCGACACGCGTCAAGCTGGGCTAACTAGTCAGCCAGCCGGCCACGCCTGGGGATCTGCCGGGCTGATTAGCATAGTGCGAGATTTTTCGCAGCTCCGATACTTCGCATTTGGACCCGGACCGACCCCGGGAGTGCTTTGGTGGTATTAGTTTGCAAAGTTGCGACGCGCGCAAAGTTCGGCTAATTAGCAAACGGGCTGGTTAGCATAGTGCGAGATTTCGCGCAGCTCCGAAACTTTGCATGTGGACCCGGACCGACCCCAGGAGTGCTTTGGTGCCATTAGTTTGCCAAGTTGCGACACGCGTCAAGCTGGGCTAACTAGTCAGCCAGCCGGCCACGCCTGGGGATCTGCCGGGCTGATTAGCATAGTGCGAGATTTTGCGCAGCTCCGATACTTCGCATTTGGACCCGGACCGACCCCGGGAGTGCTTTGTTGGTATTAGTTTGCAAAGTTGCGACGCGCGCAAAGTTCGGCTAATTAGCAAACGGGCTGGTTAGCATAGTGCGAGATTTCGCGCAGCTCCGAAACTTTGCATGTGGACCCGGACCGACCCCAGGAGTGCTTTGGTGCCATTAGTTTGCCAAGTTGCGACACGCGTCAAGCTGGGCTAACTAGTCAGCCAGCCGGCCACGCCTGGGGATCTGCCGGGCTGATTAGCATAGTGCGAGATTTTGCGCAGCTCCGATACTTCGCATTTGGACCCGGACCGACCCCGGGAGTGCTTTGGTGGTATTAGTTTGCAAAGTTGCGACGCGCGCAAAGTTCGGCTAATTAGAAAACGGGCTGGTTAGCATAGTGCGAGATTTCGCGCAGCTCCGAAACTTTGCATGTGGACCCGGACCGACCCCAGGAGTGCTTTGGTGCCATTAGTTTGCCAAGTTGCGACACGCGTCAAGCTGGGCTAACTAGTCAGCCAGCCGGCCACGCCTGGGGATCTGCCGGGTTGATTAGCATAGTGCGAGATTTTGCGCAGCTCCGATACTTCGCATTTGGACCCGGACCGACACCGGGAGTGCTTTGGTGGTATTAGTTTGCAAAGTTGCGACGCGTGCAAAGTTCGGCTAATTAGCAAACGGGCTGGTTAGCATAGTGCGAGATTTCGCGCAGCTCCGAAACTTTGCATGTGGACCCGGACCGACCCCAGGAGTGCTTTGGTGCCATTAGTTTGCCAAGTTGCGACACGCGTCAAGCTGGGCTAACTAGTCAGCCAGCCGGCCACGCCTGGGGATCTGCCGGGCTGATTAGCATAGTGCGAGATTTTGCGCAGCTCCGATACTTCGCATTTGGACCCGGACCGACCGCGGGAGTGCTTTGGTGGTATTAGTTTGCAAAGTTGCGACGCGCGCAAAGTTCGGCTAATTAGCAAACGGGCTGGTTAGCATAGTGCGAGATTTCGCGCAGCTCCGAAACTTTGCATGTGGACCCGGACCGACCCCAGGAGTGCTTTGGTGCCATTAGTTTGCCAAGTTGCGACACGCGTCAAGCTGGGCTAACTAGTCAGCCAGCCGGCCACGCCTGGGGATCTGCCGGGCTGATTAGCATAGTGCGAGATTTTGCGCAGCTCCGATACTTCGCATTTGGACCCGGACCGACCCAGGGAGTGCTTTGGTGGTATTAGTTTGCAAAGTTGCGACGCGCGCAAAGTTCGGCTAATTAGCAAACGGGCTGGTTAGCATAGTGCGAGATTTCGCGCAGCTCCGAAACTTTGCATGTGGACCCGGACCGACCCCAGGAGTGCTTTGGTGCCATTAGTTTGCCAAGTTGCGACACGCGTCAAGCTGGGCTAACTAGTCAGCCAGCCGGCCACGCCTGGGGATCTGCCGGGCTGATTAGCATAGTGCGAGATTTTGCGCAGCTCCGATACTTCGCATTTGGACCCGGACCGACCCCGGGAGTGCTTTGGTGGTATTAGTTTGCAAAGTTGCGACGCGCGCAAAGTTCGGCTAATTAGCAAACGGGCTGGTTAGCATAGTGCGAGATTTCGCGCAGCTCCGAAACTTTGCATGTGGACCCGGATCGACCCCAGGAGTGCTTTGGTGCCATTAGTTTGCCAAGTTGCGACACGCGTCAAGCTGGGCTAACTAGTCAGCCAGCCGGCCACGCCTGGGGATCTGCCGGGCTGATTAGCATAGTGCGAGATTTTGCGCAGCTCCGATACTTCGCATTTGGACCCGGACCGACCCCGGGAGTGCTTTGGTGGTATTAGTTTGCAAAGTTGCGACGCGCGCAAAGTTCGGCTAATTAGCAAACGGGCTGGTTAGCATAGTGCGAGATTTCGCGCATCTCCGAAACTTTGCATGTGGACCCGGACCGACCCCAGGAGTGCTTTGGTGCCATTAGTTTGCCAAGTTGCGACACGCGTCAAGCTGGGCTAACTAGTCAGCCAGCCGGCCACGCCTGGGGATCTGCCGGGCTGATTAGCATAGTGCGAGATTTTGCGCAGCTCCGATACTTCGCATTTGGACCCGGACCGACCCCGGGAGTGCTTTGGTGGTATTAGTTTGCAAAGTTGCGAGGCGCGCAAAGTTCGGCTAATTAGCAAACGGGCTGGTTAGCATAGTGCGAGATTTCGCGCAGCTCCGAAACTTTGCATGTGGACCCGGAGTGATCCCAGGAGTGCTTTGGTGCCATTAGTTTGCCAAGTTGCGACACGCGTCAAGCTGGGCTAACTAGTCAGCCAGCCGGCCACGCCTGGGGATCTGCCGGGCTGATTAGCATAGTGCGAGATTTTGCGCAGCTCCGATACTTCGCATTTGGACCCGGACCGACCCCGGGAGTGCTTTGTTGGTATTAGTTTGCAAAGTTGCGACGCGCGCAAAGTTCGGCTAATTAGCAAACGGGCTGGTTAGCATAGTGCGAGATTTCGCGCAGCTCCGAAACTTTGCATGTGGACCCGGACCGACCCCAGGAGTGCTTTGGTGCCATTAGTTTGCCAAGTTGCGACACGCGTCAAGCTGGGCTAACTAGTCAGCCAGCCGGCCACGCCTGGGGATCTGCCGGGCTGATTAGCATAGTGCGAGATTTTGCGCAGCTCCGATACTTCGCATTTGGACCCGGACCGACCAAGGGAGTGCTTTGGTGGTATTAGTTTGCAAAGTTGCGAGGTGCGCAAAGTTCGGCTAATTAGCAAACGGGCTGGTTAGCATAGTGCGAGATTTCGCGCAGCTCCGAAACTTTGCATGTGGACCCGGACCGACCCCAGGAGTGCTTTGGTGCCATTAGTTTGCCAAGTTGCGACACGCGTCAAGCTGGGCTAACTAGTCAGCCAGCCGGCCACGCCTGGGGATCTGCCGGGCTGATTAGCATAGTGCGAGATTTTGCGCAGCTCCGATACTTCGCATTTGGACCCGGACCGACCCCGGGAGTGCTTTGGTGGTATTAGTTTGCAAAGTTGCGACGCGCGCAAAGTTCGGCTAATTAGCAAACGGGCTGGTTAGCATAGTGCGAGATTTCGCGCAGCTCCGAAACTTTGCATGTGGACCCGGACCGACCCCAGGAGTGCTTTGGTGCCATTAGTTTGCCAAGTTGCGACACGCGTCAAGCTGGGCTAACTAGTCAGCCAGCCGGCCACGCGTGGGGATCTGCCGGGCTGATTAGCATAGTGCGAGATTTTGCGCAGCTCCGATACTTCGCATTTGGACCCGGACCGACCCCGGGAGTGCTTTGGTGGTATTAGTTTGCAAAGTTGCGACGCGCGCAAAGTTCGGCTAATTAGCAAACGGGCTGGTTAGCATAGTGCGAGATTTCGCGCAGCTCCGAAACTTTGCATGTGGACCCGGACCGACCCCAGGAGTGCTTTGGTGCCATTAGTTTGCCAAGTTGCGACACGCGTCAAGCTGGGCTAACTAGTCAGCCAGCCGGCCACGCCTGGGGATCTGCCGGGCTGATTAGCATAGTGCGAGATTTTGCGCAGCTCCGATACTTCGCATTTGGACCCGGACCGACCCCGGGAGTGCTTTGGTGGTATTAGTTTGCAAAGTTGCGACGCGCGCAAAGTTCGGCTAATTAGCAAACGGGCTGGTTAGCATAGTGCGAGATTTCGCGCAGCTCCGAAACTTTGCATGTGGACCCGGACCGACCCCAGGAGTGCTTTGGTGCCATTAGTTTGCCAAGTTGCGACACGCGTCAAGCTGGGCTAACTAGTCAGCCAGCCGGCCACGCCTGGGGATCTGCCGGGCTGATTAGCATAGTGCGAGATTTTGCGCAGCTCCGATACTTCGCATTTGGACCCGGACCGACCCCGGGAGTGCTTTGGTGGTATTAGTTTGCAAAGTTGCGACGCGCGCAAAGTTCGGCTAATTAGCAAACGGGCTGGTTAGCATAGTGCGAGATTTCGCGCAGCTCCGAAACTTTGCATGTGGACCCGGACCGACCCCAGGAGTGCTTTGGTGCCATTAGTTTGCCAAGTTGCGACACGCGTCAAGCTGGGCTAACTAGTCAGCCAGCCGGCCACGCGTGGGGATCTGCCGGGCTGATTAGCATAGTGCGAGATTTTGCGCAGCTCCGATACTTCGCATTTGGACCCGGACCGACCCCGGGAGTGCTTTGGTGGTATTAGTTTGCAAAGTTGCGACGCGCGCAAAGTTCGGCTAATTAGCAAACGGGCTGGTTAGCATAGTGCGAGATTTCGCGCAGCTCCGAAACTTTGCATGTGGACCCGGACCGACCCCAGGAGTGCTTTGGTGCCATTAGTTTGCCAAGTTGCGACACGCGTCAAGCTGGGCTAACTAGTCAGCCAGCCGGCCACGCCTGGGGATCTGCCGGGCTGATTAGCATAGTGCGAGATTTTGCGCAGCTCCGATACTTCGCATTTGGACCCGGACCGACCCCGGGAGTGCTTTGGTGGTATTAGTTTGCAAAGTTGCGACGCGCGCAAAGTTCGGCTAATTAGCAAACGGGCTGGTTAGCATAGTGCGAGATTTCGCGCAGCTCCGAAACTTTGCATGTGGACCCGGACCGACCCCAGGAGTGCTTTGGTGCCATTAGTTTGCCAAGTTGCGACACGCGTCAAGCTGGGCTAACTAGTCAGCCAGCCGGCCACGCCTGGGGATCTGCCGGGCTGATTAGCATAGTGCGAGATTTTGCGCAGCTCCGATACTTCGCATTTGGACCCGGACCGACCCCGGGAGTGCTTTGGTGGTATTAGTTTGCAAAGTTGCGACGCGCGCAAAGTTCGGCTAATTAGCAAACGGGCTGGTTAGCATAGTGCGAGATTTCGCGCAGCTCCGAAACTTTGCATGTGGACCCGGACCGACCCCAGGAGTGCTTTGGTGCCATTAGTTTGCCAAGTTGCGACACGCGTCAAGCTGGGCTAACTAGTCAGCCAGCCGGCCACGCCTGGGGATCTGCCGGGCTGATTAGCATAGTGCGAGATTTTGCGCAGCTCCGATACTTCGCATTTGGACCCGGACCGACCCCGGGAGTGCTTTGGTGGTATTAGTTTGCAAAGTTGCGACGCGCGCAAAGTTCGGCTAATTAGCAAACGGGCTGGTTAGCATAGTGCGAGATTTCGCGCAGCTCCGAAACTTTGCATGTGGACCCGGACCGACCCCAGGAGTGCTTTGGTGCCATTAGTTTGCCAAGTTGCGACACGCGTCAAGCTGGGCTAACTAGTCAGCCAGCCGGCCACGCCTGGGGATCTGCCGGGCTGATTAGCATAGTGCGAGATTTTGCGCAGCTCCGATACTTCGCATTTGGACCCGGACCGACCCCGGGAGTGCTTTGGTGGTATTAGTTTGCAAAGTTGCGACGCGCGCAAAGTTCGGCTAATTAGCAAACGGGCTGGTTAGCATAGTGCGAGATTTCGCGCAGCTCCGAAAGTTTGCATGTGGACCCGGACCGACCCCAGGAGTGCTTTGGTGCCATTAGTTTGCCAAGTTGCGAGACGCGTCAAGCTCGGCTAACTAGTCAGCCAGCTGGCCACGCCTGGGGATCTGCCGGGCTGATTAGCATAGTGGGAGATTTTGCGCAGCTCCGATACTTCGCATTTGGAACCGGACCGACCCCGGGGAGTGCTTTGGTGGTATTAGTTTGCAAAGTTGCGACGCGCGCAAAGTTCGGCTAATTAGCAAACGGGCTGGTTAGCATAGTGCGAGATTTCGCGCAGCTCCGAAAGTTTGCATGTGGACCCGACCGACCCCAGGAGTGCTTTGGTGCCATTAGTTTGCCAAGTTGCGAGACGCGTCAAGCTCGGCTAACTAGTCAGCCAGCTGGCCACGCCTGGGGATCTGCCGGGCTGATTAGCATAGTGGGAGATTTTGCGCAGCTCCGATACTTCGCATTTGGAACCGGACCGACCCCGGGAGTGCTTTGGTGGTATTAGTTTGCAAAGTTGCGACGCGCGCAAAGTTCGGCTAATTAGCAAACGGGCTGGTTAGCATAGTGCGAGATTTCGCGCAGCTCCGAAAGTTTGCATGTGGACCCGGACCGACCCCAGGAGTGCTTTGGTGCCATTAGTTTGCCAAGTTGCGAGACGCGTCAAGCTCGGCTAACTAGTCAGCCAGCTGGCCACGCCTGGGGATCTGCCGGGCTGATTAGCATAGTGGGAGATTTTGCGCAGCTCCGATACTTCGCATTTGGAACCGGACCGACCCCGGGAGTGCTTTGGTGGTATTAGTTTGCAAAGTTGCGACGCGCGCAAAGTTCGGCTAATTAGCAAACGGGCTGGTTAGCATAGTGCGAGATTTCGCGCAGCTCCGAAAGTTTGCATGTGGACCCGGACCGACCCCAGGAGTGCTTTGGTGCCATTAGTTTGCCAAGTTGCGAGACGCGTCAAGCTCGGCTAACTAGTCAGCCAGCTGGCCACGCCTGGGGATCTGCCGGGCTGATTAGCATAGTGGGAGATTTTGCGCAGCTCCGATACTTCGCATTTGGAACCGGACCGACCCCGGGAGTGCTTTGGTGGTATTAGTTTGCAAAGTTGCGACGCGCGCAAAGTTCGGCTAATTAGCAAACGGGCTGGTTAGCATAGTGCGAGATTTCGCGCAGCTCCGAAAGTTTGCATGTGGACCCGGACCGACCCCAGGAGTGCTTTGGTGCCATTAGTTTGCCAAGTTGCGAGACGCGTCAAGCTCGGCTAACTAGTCAGCCAGCTGGCCACGCCTGGGGATCTGCCGGGCTGATTAGCATAGTGGGAGATTTTGCGCAGCTCCGATACTTCGCATTTGGAACCGGACCGACCCCGGGAGTGCTTTGGTGGTATTAGTTTGCAAAGTTGCGACGCGCGCAAAGTTCGGCTAATTAGCAAACGGGCTGGTTAGCATAGTGCGAGATTTCGCGCAGCTCCGAAAGTTTGCATGTGGACCCGGACCGACCCCAGGAGTGCTTTGGTGCCATTAGTTTGCCAAGTTGCGAGACGCGTCAAGCTCGGCTAACTAGTCAGCCAGCTGGCCACGCCTGGGGATCTGCCGGGCTGATTAGCATAGTGGGAGATTTTGCGCAGCTCCGATACTTCGCATTTGGAACCGGACCGACCCCGGGAGTGCTTTGGTGGTATTAGTTTGCAAAGTTGCGACGCGCGCAAAGTTCGGCTAATTAGCAAACGGGCTGGTTAGCATAGTGCGAGATTTCGCGCAGCTCCGAAAGTTTGCATGTGGACCCGGACCGACCCCAGGAGTGCTTTGGTGCCATTAGTTTGCCAAGTTGCGAGACGCGTCAAGCTCGGCTAACTAGTCAGCCAGCTGGCCACGCCTGGGGATCTGCCGGGCTGATTAGCATAGTGGGAGATTTTGCGCAGCTCCGATACTTCGCATTTGGAACCGGACCGACCCCGGGAGTGCTTTGGTGGTATTAGTTTGCAAAGTTGCGAAGCGCGCAAAGTTCGGCTAATTAGCAAACGGGCTGGTTAGCATAGTGCGAGATTTCGCGCAGCTCCGAAAGTTTGCATGTGGACCCGGACCGACCCCAGGAGTGCTTTGGTGCCATTAGTTTGCCAAGTTGCGAGACGCGTCAAGCTCGGCTAACTAGTCAGCCAGCTGGCCACGCCTGGGGATCTGCCGGGCTGATTAGCATAGTGGGAGATTTTGCGCAGCTCCGATACTTCGCATTTGGAACCGGACCGACCCCGGGAGTGCTTTGGTGGTATTAGTTTGCAAAGTTGCGACGCGCGCAAAGTTCGGCTAATTAGCAAACGGGCTGGTTAGCATAGTGCGAGATTTCGCGCAGCTCCGAAAGTTTGCATGTGGACCCGGACCGACCCCAGGAGTGCTTTGGTGCCATTAGTTTGCCAAGTTGCGAGACGCGTCAAGCTCGGCTAACTAGTCAGCCAGCTGGCCACGCCTGGGGATCTGCCGGGCTGATTAGCATAGTGGGAGATTTTGCGCAGCTCCGATACTTCGCATTTGGAACCGGACCGACCCCGGGAGTGCTTTGGTGGTATTAGTTTGCAAAGTTGCGACGCGCGCAAAGTTCGGCTAATTAGCAAACGGGCTGGTTAGCATAGTGCGAGATTTCGCGCAGCTCCGAAAGTTTGCATGTGGACCCGGACCGACCCCAGGAGTGCTTTGGTGCCATTAGTTTGCCAAGTTGCGAGACGCGTCAAGCTCGGCTAACTAGTCAGCCAGCTGGCCACGCCTGGGGATCTGCCGGGCTGATTAGCATAGTGGGAGATTTTGCGCAGCTCCGATACTTCGCATTTGGAACCGGACCGACCCCGGGAGTGCTTTGGTGGTATTAGTTTGCAAAGTTGCGACGCGCGCAAAGTTCGGCTAATTAGCAAACGGGCTGGTTAGCATAGTGCGAGATTTCGCGCAGCTCCGAAAGTTTGCATGTGGACCCGGACCGACCCCAGGAGTGCTTTGGTGCCATTAGTTTGCCAAGTTGCGAGACGCGTCAAGCTCGGCTAACTAGTCAGCCAGCTGGCCACGCCTGGGGATCTGCCGGGCTGATTAGCATAGTGGGAGATTTTGCGCAGCTCCGATACTTCGCATTTGGAACCGGACCGACCCCGGGAGTGCTTTGGTGGTATTAGTTTGCAAAGTTGCGACGCGCGCAAAGTTCGGCTAATTAGCAAACGGGCTGGTTAGCATAGTGCGAGATTTCGCGCAGCTCCGAAAGTTTGCATGTGGACCCGGACCGACCCCAGGAGTGCTTTGGTGCCATTAGTTTGCCAAGTTGCGAGACGCGTCAAGCTCGGCTAACTAGTCAGCCAGCTGGCCACGCCTGGGGATCTGCCGGGCTGATTAGCATAGTGGGAGATTTTGCGCAGCTCCGATACTTCGCATTTGGAACCGGACCGACCCCGGGAGTGCTTTGGTGGTATTAGTTTGCAAAGTTGCGACGCGCGCAAAGTTCGGCTAATTAGCAAACGGGCTGGTTAGCATAGTGCGAGATTTCGCGCAGCTCCGAAAGTTTGCATGTGGACCCGGACCGACCCCAGGAGTGCTTTGGTGCCATTAGTTTGCCAAGTTGCGAGACGCGTCAAGCTCGGCTAACTAGTCAGCCAGCTGGCCACGCCTGGGGATCTGCCGGGCTGATTAGCATAGTGGGAGATTTTGCGCAGCTCCGATACTTCGCATTTGGAACCGGACCGACCCCGGGAGTGCTTTGGTGGTATTAGTTTGCAAAGTTGCGACGCGCGCAAAGTTCGGCTAATTAGCAAACGGGCTGGTTAGCATAGTGCGAGATTTCGCGCAGCTCCGAAAGTTTGCATGTGGACCCGGACCGACCCCAGGAGTGCTTTGGTGCCATTAGTTTGCCAAGTTGCGAGACGCGTCAAGCTCGGCTAACTAGTCAGCCAGCTGGCCACGCCTGGGGATCTGCCGGGCTGATTAGCATAGTGGGAGATTTTGCGCAGCTCCGATACTTCGCATTTGGAACCGGACCGACCCCGGGAGTGCTTTGGTGGTATTAGTTTGCAAAGTTGCGACGCGCGCAAAGTTCGGCTAATTAGCAAACGGGCTGGTTAGCATAGTGCGAGATTTCGCGCAGCTCCGAAAGTTTGCATGTGGACCCGGACCGACCCCAGGAGTGCTTTGGTGCCATTAGTTTGCCAAGTTGCGAGACGCGTCAAGCTCGGCTAACTAGTCAGCCAGCTGGCCACGCCTGGGGATCTGCCGGGCTGATTAGCATAGTGGGAGATTTTGCGCAGCTCCGATACTTCGCATTTGGAACCGGACCGACCCCGGGAGTGCTTTGGTGGTATTAGTTTGCAAAGTTGCGACGCGCGCAAAGTTCGGCTAATTAGCAAACGGGCTGGTTAGCATAGTGCGAGATTTCGCGCAGCTCCGAAAGTTTGCATGTGGACCCGGACCGACCCCAGGAGTGCTTTGGTGCCATTAGTTTGCCAAGTTGCGAGACGCGTCAAGCTCGGCTAACTAGTCAGCCAGCTGGCCACGCCTGGGGATCTGCCGGGCTGATTAGCATAGTGGGAGATTTTGCGCAGCTCCGATACTTCGCATTTGGAACCGGACCGACCCCGGGAGTGCTTTGGTGGTATTAGTTTGCAAAGTTGCGACGCGCGCAAAGTTCGGCTAATTAGCAAACGGGCTGGTTAGCATAGTGCGAGATTTCGCGCAGCTCCGAAAGTTTGCATGTGGACCCGGACCGACCCCAGGAGTGCTTTGGTGCCATTAGTTTGCCAAGTTGCGAGACGCGTCAAGCTCGGCTAACTAGTCAGCCAGCTGGCCACGCCTGGGGATCTGCCGGGCTGATTAGCATAGTGGGAGATTTTGCGCAGCTCCGATACTTCGCATTTGGAACCGGACCGACCCCGGGAGTGCTTTGGTGGTATTAGTTTGCAAAGTTGCGACGCGCGCAAAGTTCGGCTAATTAGCAAACGGGCTGGTTAGCATAGTGCGAGATTTCGCGCAGCTCCGAAAGTTTGCATGTGGACCCGGACCGACCCCAGGAGTGCTTTGGTGCCATTAGTTTGCCAAGTTGCGAGACGCGTCAAGCTCGGCTAACTAGTCAGCCAGCTGGCCACGCCTGGGGATCTGCCGGGCTGATTAGCATAGTGGGAGATTTTGCGCAGCTCCGATACTTCGCATTTGGAACCGGACCGACCCCGGGAGTGCTTTGGTGGTATTAGTTTGCAAAGTTGCGACGCGCGCAAAGTTCGGCTAATTAGCAAACGGGCTGGTTAGCATAGTGCGAGATTTCGCGCAGCTCCGAAAGTTTGCATGTGGACCCGGACCGACCCCAGGAGTGCTTTGGTGCCATTAGTTTGCCAAGTTGCGAGACGCGTCAAGCTCGGCTAACTAGTCAGCCAGCTGGCCACGCCTGGGGATCTGCCGGGCTGATTAGCATAGTGGGAGATTTTGCGCAGCTCCGATACTTCGCATTTGGAACCGGACCGACCCCGGGAGTGCTTTGGTGGTATTAGTTTGCAAAGTTGCGACGCGCGCAAAGTTCGGCTAATTAGCAAACGGGCTGGTTAGCATAGTGCGAGATTTCGCGCAGCTCCGAAAGTTTGCATGTGGACCCGGACCGACCCCAGGAGTGCTTTGGTGCCATTAGTTTGCCAAGTTGCGAGACGCGTCAAGCTCGGCTAACTAGTCAGCCAGCTGGCCACGCCTGGGGATCTGCCGGGCTGATTAGCATAGTGGGAGATTTTGCGCAGCTCCGATACTTCGCATTTGGAACCGGACCGACCCCGGGAGTGCTTTGGTGGTATTAGTTTGCAAAGTTGCGACGCGCGCAAAGTTCGGCTAATTAGCAAACGGGCTGGTTAGCATAGTGCGAGATTTCGCGCAGCTCCGAAAGTTTGCATGTGGACCCGGACCGACCCCAGGAGTGCTTTGGTGCCATTAGTTTGCCAAGTTGCGAGACGCGTCAAGCTCGGCTAACTAGTCAGCCAGCTGGCCACGCCTGGGGATCTGCCGGGCTGATTAGCATAGTGGGAGATTTTGCGCAGCTCCGATACTTCGCATTTGGAACCGGACCGACCCCGGGAGTGCTTTGGTGGTATTAGTTTGCAAAGTTGCGACGCGCGCAAAGTTCGGCTAATTAGCAAACGGGCTGGTTAGCATAGTGCGAGATTTCGCGCAGCTCCGAAAGTTTGCATGTGGACCCGGACCGACCCCAGGAGTGCTTTGGTGCCATTAGTTTGCCAAGTTGCGAGACGCGTCAAGCTCGGCTAACTAGTCAGCCAGCTGGCCACGCCTGGGGATCTGCCGGGCTGATTAGCATAGTGGGAGATTTTGCGCAGCTCCGATACTTCGCATTTGGAACCGGACCGACCCCGGGAGTGCTTTGGTGGTATTAGTTTGCAAAGTTGCGACGCGCGCAAAGTTCGGCTAATTAGCAAACGGGCTGGTTAGCATAGTGCGAGATTTCGCGCAGCTCCGAAAGTTTGCATGTGGACCCGGACCGACCCCAGGAGTGCTTTGGTGCCATTAGTTTGCCAAGTTGCGAGACGCGTCAAGCTCGGCTAACTAGTCAGCCAGCTGGCCACGCCTGGGGATCTGCCGGGCTGATTAGCATAGTGGGAGATTTTGCGCAGCTCCGATACTTCGCATTTGGAACCGGACCGACCCCGGGAGTGCTTTGGTGGTATTAGTTTGCAAAGTTGCGACGCGCGCAAAGTTCGGCTAATTAGCAAACGGGCTGGTTAGCATAGTGCGAGATTTCGCGCAGCTCCGAAAGTTTGCATGTGGACCCGGACCGACCCCAGGAGTGCTTTGGTGCCATTAGTTTGCCAAGTTGCGAGACGCGTCAAGCTCGGCTAACTAGTCAGCCAGCTGGCCACGCCTGGGGATCTGCCGGGCTGATTAGCATAGTGGGAGATTTTGCGCAGCTCCGATACTTCGCATTTGGAACCGGACCGACCCCGGGAGTGCTTTGGTGGTATTAGTTTGCAAAGTTGCGACGCGCGCAAAGTTCGGCTAATTAGCAAACGGGCTGGTTAGCATAGTGCGAGATTTCGCGCAGCTCCGAAAGTTTGCATGTGGACCCGGACCGACCCCAGGAGTGCTTTGGTGCCATTAGTTTGCCAAGTTGCGAGACGCGTCAAGCTCGGCTAACTAGTCAGCCAGCTGGCCACGCCTGGGGATCTGCCGGGCTGATTAGCATAGTGGGAGATTTTGCGCAGCTCCGATACTTCGCATTTGGAACCGGACCGACCCCGGGAGTGCTTTGGTGGTATTAGTTTGCAAAGTTGCGACGCGCGCAAAGTTCGGCTAATTAGCAAACGGGCTGGTTAGCATAGTGCGAGATTTCGCGCAGCTCCGAAAGTTTGCATGTGGACCCGGACCGACCCCAGGAGTGCTTTGGTGCCATTAGTTTGCCAAGTTGCGAGACGCGTCAAGCTCGGCTAACTAGTCAGCCAGCTGGCCACGCCTGGGGATCTGCCGGGCTGATTAGCATAGTGGGAGATTTTGCGCAGCTCCGATACTTCGCATTTGGAACCGGACCGACCCCGGGAGTGCTTTGGTGGTATTAGTTTGCAAAGTTGCGACGCGCGCAAAGTTCGGCTAATTAGCAAACGGGCTGGTTAGCATAGTGCGAGATTTCGCGCAGCTCCGAAAGTTTGCATGTGGACCCGGACCGACCCCAGGAGTGCTTTGGTGCCATTAGTTTGCCAAGTTGCGAGACGCGTCAAGCTCGGCTAACTAGTCAGCCAGCTGGCCACGCCTGGGGATCTGCCGGGCTGATTAGCATAGTGGGAGATTTTGCGCAGCTCCGATACTTCGCATTTGGAACCGGACCGACCCCGGGAGTGCTTTGGTGGTATTAGTTTGCAAAGTTGCGACGCGCGCAAAGTTCGGCTAATTAGCAAACGGGCTGGTTAGCATAGTGCGAGATTTCGCGCAGCTCCGAAAGTTTGCATGTGGACCCGGACCGACCCCAGGAGTGCTTTGGTGCCATTAGTTTGCCAAGTTGCGAGACGCGTCAAGCTCGGCTAACTAGTCAGCCAGCTGGCCACGCCTGGGGATCTGCCGGGCTGATTAGCATAGTGGGAGATTTTGCGCAGCTCCGATACTTCGCATTTGGAACCGGACCGACCCCGGGAGTGCTTTGGTGGTATTAGTTTGCAAAGTTGCGACGCGCGCAAAGTTCGGCTAATTAGCAAACGGGCTGGTTAGCATAGTGCGAGATTTCGCGCAGCTCCGAAAGTTTGCATGTGGACCCGGACCGACCCCAGGAGTGCTTTGGTGCCATTAGTTTGCCAAGTTGCGAGACGCGTCAAGCTCGGCTAACTAGTCAGCCAGCTGGCCACGCCTGGGGATCTGCCGGGCTGATTAGCATAGTGGGAGATTTTGCGCAGCTCCGATACTTCGCATTTGGAACCGGACCGACCCCGGGAGTGCTTTGGTGGTATTAGTTTGCAAAGTTGCGACGCGCGCAAAGTTCGGCTAATTAGCAAACGGGCTGGTTAGCATAGTGCGAGATTTCGCGCAGCTCCGAAAGTTTGCATGTGGACCCGGACCGACCCCAGGAGTGCTTTGGTGCCATTAGTTTGCCAAGTTGCGAGACGCGTCAAGCTCGGCTAACTAGTCAGCCAGCTGGCCACGCCTGGGGATCTGCCGGGCTGATTAGCATAGTGGGAGATTTTGCGCAGCTCCGATACTTCGCATTTGGAACCGGACCGACCCCGGGAGTGCTTTGGTGGTATTAGTTTGCAAAGTTGCGACGCGCGCAAAGTTCGGCTAATTAGCAAACGGGCTGGTTAGCATAGTGCGAGATTTCGCGCAGCTCCGAAAGTTTGCATGTGGACCCGGACCGACCCCAGGAGTGCTTTGGTGCCATTAGTTTGCCAAGTTGCGAGACGCGTCAAGCTCGGCTAACTAGTCAGCCAGCTGGCCACGCCTGGGGATCTGCCGGGCTGATTAGCATAGTGGGAGATTTTGCGCAGCTCCGATACTTCGCATTTGGAACCGGACCGACCCCGGGAGTGCTTTGGTGGTATTAGTTTGCAAAGTTGCGACGCGCGCAAAGTTCGGCTAATTAGCAAACGGGCTGGTTAGCATAGTGCGAGATTTCGCGCAGCTCCGAAAGTTTGCATGTGGACCCGGACCGACCCCAGGAGTGCTTTGGTGCCATTAGTTTGCCAAGTTGCGAGACGCGTCAAGCTCGGCTAACTAGTCAGCCAGCTGGCCACGCCTGGGGATCTGCCGGGCTGATTAGCATAGTGGGAGATTTTGCGCAGCTCCGATACTTCGCATTTGGAACCGGACCGACCCCGGGAGTGCTTTGGTGGTATTAGTTTGCAAAGTTGCGACGCGCGCAAAGTTCGGCTAATTAGCAAATGGGCTGGTTAGCATAGTGCGAGATTTCGCGCAGCTCCGAAAGTTTGCATGTGGACCCGGACCGACCCCAGGAGTGCTTTGGTGCCATTAGTTTGCCAAGTTGCGAGACGCGTCAAGCTCGGCTAACTAGTCAGCCAGCTGGCCACGCCTGGGGATCTGCCGGGCTGATTAGCATAGTGGGAGATTTTGCGCAGCTCCGATACTTCGCATTTGGAACCGGACCGACCCCGGGAGTGCTTTGGTGGTATTAGTTTGCAAAGTTGCGACGCGCGCAAAGTTCGGCTAATTAGCAAACGGGCTGGTTAGCATAGTGCGAGATTTCGCGCAGCTCCGAAAGTTTGCATGTGGACCCGGACCGACCCCAGGAGTGCTTTGGTGCCATTAGTTTGCCAAGTTGCGAGACGCGTCAAGCTCGGCTAACTAGTCAGCCAGCTGGCCACGCCTGGGGATCTGCCGGGCTGATTAGCATAGTGGGAGATTTTGCGCAGCTCCGATACTTCGCATTTGGAACCGGACCGACCCCGGGAGTGCTTTGGTGGTATTAGTTTGCAAAGTTGCGACGCGCGCAAAGTTCGGCTAATTAGCAAACGGGCTGGTTAGCATAGTGCGAGATTTCGCGCAGCTCCGAAAGTTTGCATGTGGACCCGGACCGACCCCAGGAGTGCTTTGGTGCCATTAGTTTGCCAAGTTGCGAGACGCGTCAAGCTCGGCTAACTAGTCAGCCAGCTGGCCACGCCTGGGGATCTGCCGGGCTGATTAGCATAGTGGGAGATTTTGCGCAGCTCCGATACTTCGCATTTGGAACCGGACCGACCCCGGGAGTGCTTTGGTGGTATTAGTTTGCAAAGTTGCGACGCGCGCAAAGTTCGGCTAATTAGCAAACGGGCTGGTTAGCATAGTGCGAGATTTCGCGCAGCTCCGAAAGTTTGCATGTGGACCCGGACCGACCCCAGGAGTGCTTTGGTGCCATTAGTTTGCCAAGTTGCGAGACGCGTCAAGCTCGGCTAACTAGTCAGCCAGCTGGCCACGCCTGGGGATCTGCCGGGCTGATTAGCATAGTGGGAGATTTTGCGCAGCTCCGATACTTCGCATTTGGAACCGGACCGACCCCGGGAGTGCTTTGGTGGTATTAGTTTGCAAAGTTGCGACGCGCGCAAAGTTCGGCTAATTAGCAAACGGGCTGGTTAGCATAGTGCGAGATTTCGCGCAGCTCCGAAAGTTTGCATGTGGACCCGGACCGACCCCAGGAGTGCTTTGGTGCCATTAGTTTGCCAAGTTGCGAGACGCGTCAAGCTCGGCTAACTAGTCAGCCAGCTGGCCACGCCTGGGGATCTGCCGGGCGATTAGCATAGTGGGAGATTTTGCGCAGCTCCGATACTTCGCATTTGGAACCGGACCGACCCCGGGAGTGCTTTGGTGGTATTAGTTTGCAAAGTTGCGACGCGCGCAAAGTTCGGCTAATTAGCAAACGGGCTGGTTAGCATAGTGCGAGATTTCGCGCAGCTCCGAAAGTTTGCATGTGGACCCGGACCGACCCCAGGAGTGCTTTGGTGCCATTAGTTTGCCAAGTTGCGAGACGCGTCAAGCTCGGCTAACTAGTCAGCCAGCTGGCCACGCTCTGGGGATCTGCCGGGCTGATTAGCATAGTGGGAGATTTTGCGCAGCTCCGATACTTCGCATTTGGAACCGGACCGACCCCGGGAGTGCTTTGGTGGTATTAGTTTGCAAAGTTGCGACGCGCGCAAAGTTCGGCTAATTAGCAAACGGGCTGGTTAGCATAGTGCGAGATTTCGCGCAGCTCCGAAAGTTTGCATGTGGACCCGGACCGACCCCAGGAGTGCTTTGGTGCCATTAGTTTGCCAAGTTGCGAGACGCGTCAAGCTCGGCTAACTAGTCAGCCAGCTGGCCACGCCTGGGGATCTGCCGGGCTGATTAGCATAGTGGGAGATTTTGCGCAGCTCCGATACTTCGCATTTGGAACCGGACCGACCCCGGGAGTGCTTTGGTGGTATTAGTTTGCAAAGTTGCGACGCGCGCAAAGTTCGGCTAATTAGCAAACGGGCTGGTTAGCATAGTGCGAGATTTCGCGCAGCTCCGAAAGTTTGCATGTGGACCCGGACCGACCCCAGGAGTGCTTTGGTGCCATTAGTTTGCCAAGTTGCGAGACGCGTCAAGCTCGGCTAACTAGTCAGCCAGCTGGCCACGCCTGGGGATCTGCCGGGCTGATTAGCATAGTGGGAGATTTTGCGCAGCTCCGATACTTCGCATTTGGAACCGGACCGACCCCGGGAGTGCTTTGGTGGTATTAGTTTGCAAAGTTGCGACGCGCGCAAAGTTCGGCTAATTAGCAAACGGGCTGGTTAGCATAGTGCGAGATTTCGCGCAGCTCCGAAAGTTTGCATGTGGACCCGGACCGACCCCAGGAGTGCTTTGGTGCCATTAGTTTGCCAAGTTGCGAGACGCGTCAAGCTCGGCTAACTAGTCAGCCAGCTGGCCACGCCTGGGGATCTGCCGGGCTGATTAGCATAGTGGGAGATTTTGCGCAGCTCCGATACTTCGCATTTGGAACCGGACCGACCCCGGGAGTGCTTTGGTGGTATTAGTTTGCAAAGTTGCGACGCGCGCAAAGTTCGGCTAATTAGCAAACGGGCTGGTTAGCATAGTGCGAGATTTCGCGCAGCTCCGAAAGTTTGCATGTGGACCCGGACCGACCCCAGGAGTGCTTTGGTGCCATTAGTTTGCCAAGTTGCGAGACGCGTCAAGCTCGGCTAACTAGTCAGCCAGCTGGCCACGCCTGGGGATCTGCCGGGCTGATTAGCATAGTGGGAGATTTTGCGCAGCTCCGATACTTCGCATTTGGAACCGGACCGACCCCGGGAGTGCTTTGGTGGTATTAGTTTGCAAAGTTGCGACGCGCGCAAAGTTCGGCTAATTAGCAAACGGGCTGGTTAGCATAGTGCGAGATTTCGCGCAGCTCCGAAAGTTTGCATGTGGACCCGGACCGACCCCAGGAGTGCTTTGGTGCCATTAGTTTGCCAAGTTGCGAGACGCGTCAAGCTCGGCTAACTAGTCAGCCAGCTGGCCACGCCTGGGGATCTGCCGGGCTGATTAGCATAGTGGGAGATTTTGCGCAGCTCCGATACTTCGCATTTGGAACCGGACCGACCCCGGGAGTGCTTTGGTGGTATTAGTTTGCAAAGTTGCGACGCGCGCAAAGTTCGGCTAATTAGCAAACGGGCTGGTTAGCATAGTGCGAGATTTCGCGCAGCTCCGAAAGTTTGCATGTGGACCCGGACCGACCCCAGGAGTGCTTTGGTGCCATTAGTTTGCCAAGTTGCGAGACGCGTCAAGCTCGGCTAACTAGTCAGCCAGCTGGCCACGCCTGGGGATCTGCCGGGCTGATTAGCATAGTGGGAGATTTTGCGCAGCTCCGATACTTCGCATTTGGAACCGGACCGACCCCGGGAGTGCTTTGGTGGTATTAGTTTGCAAAGTTGCGACGCGCGCAAAGTTCGGCTAATTAGCAAACGGGCTGGTTAGCATAGTGCGAGATTTCGCGCAGCTCCGAAAGTTTGCATGTGGACCCGGACCGACCCCAGGAGTGCTTTGGTGCCATTAGTTTGCCAAGTTGCGAGACGCGTCAAGCTCGGCTAACTAGTCAGCCAGCTGGCCACGCCTGGGGATCTGCCGGGCTGATTAGCATAGTGGGAGATTTTGCGCAGCTCCGATACTTCGCATTTGGAACCGGACCGACCCCGGGAGTGCTTTGGTGGTATTAGTTTGCAAAGTTGCGACGCGCGCAAAGTTCGGCTAATTAGCAAACGGGCTGGTTAGCATAGTGCGAGATTTCGCGCAGCTCCGAAAGTTTGCATGTGGACCCGGACCGACCCCAGGAGTGCTTTGGTGCCATTAGTTTGCCAAGTTGCGAGACGCGTCAAGCTCGGCTAACTAGTCAGCCAGCTGGCCACGCCTGGGGATCTGCCGGGCTGATTAGCATAGTGGGAGATTTTGCGCAGCTCCGATACTTCGCATTTGGAACCGGACCGACCCCGGGAGTGCTTTGGTGGTATTAGTTTGCAAAGTTGCGACGCGCGCAAAGTTCGGCTAATTAGCAAACGGGCTGGTTAGCATAGTGCGAGATTTCGCGCAGCTCCGAAAGTTTGCATGTGGACCCGGACCGACCCCAGGAGTGCTTTGGTGCCATTAGTTTGCCAAGTTGCGAGACGCGTCAAGCTCGGCTAACTAGTCAGCCAGCTGGCCACGCCTGGGGATCTGCCGGGCTGATTAGCATAGTGGGAGATTTTGCGCAGCTCCGATACTTCGCATTTGGAACCGGACCGACCCCGGGAGTGCTTTGGTGGTATTAGTTTGCAAAGTTGCGACGCGCGCAAAGTTCGGCTAATTAGCAAACGGGCTGGTTAGCATAGTGCGAGATTTCGCGCAGCTCCGAAAGTTTGCATGTGGACCCGGACCGACCCCAGGAGTGCTTTGGTGCCATTAGTTTGCCAAGTTGCGAGACGCGTCAAGCTCGGCTAACTAGTCAGCCAGCTGGCCACGCCTGGGGATCTGCCGGGCTGATTAGCATAGTGGGAGATTTTGCGCAGCTCCGATACTTCGCATTTGGAACCGGACCGACCCCGGGAGTGCTTTGGTGGTATTAGTTTGCAAAGTTGCGACGCGCGCAAAGTTCGGCTAATTAGCAAACGGGCTGGTTAGCATAGTGCGAGATTTCGCGCAGCTCCGAAAGTTTGCATGTGGACCCGGACCGACCCCAGGAGTGCTTTGGTGCCATTAGTTTGCCAAGTTGCGAGACGCGTCAAGCTCGGCTAACTAGTCAGCCAGCTGGCCACGCCTGGGGATCTGCCGGGCTGATTAGCATAGTGGGAGATTTTGCGCAGCTCCGATACTTCGCATTTGGAACCGGACCGACCCCGGGAGTGCTTTGGTGGTATTAGTTTGCAAAGTTGCGACGCGCGCAAAGTTCGGCTAATTAGCAAACGGGCTGGTTAGCATAGTGCGAGATTTCGCGCAGCTCCGAAAGTTTGCATGTGGACCCGGACCGACCCCAGGAGTGCTTTGGTGCCATTAGTTTGCCAAGTTGCGAGACGCGTCAAGCTCGGCTAACTAGTCAGCCAGCTGGCCACGCCTGGGGATCTGCCGGGCTGATTAGCATAGTGGGAGATTTTGCGCAGCTCCGATACTTCGCATTTGGAACCGGACCGACCCCGGGAGTGCTTTGGTGGTATTAGTTTGCAAAGTTGCGACGCGCGCAAAGTTCGGCTAATTAGCAAACGGGCTGGTTAGCATAGTGCGAGATTTCGCGCAGCTCCGAAAGTTTGCATGTGGACCCGGACCGACCCCAGGAGTGCTTTGGTGCCATTAGTTTGCCAAGTTGCGAGACGCGTCAAGCTCGGCTAACTAGTCAGCCAGCTGGCCACGCCTGGGGATCTGCCGGGCTGATTAGCATAGTGGGAGATTTTGCGCAGCTCCGATACTTCGCATTTGGAACCGGACCGACCCCGGGAGTGCTTTGGTGGTATTAGTTTGCAAAGTTGCGACGCGCGCAAAGTTCGGCTAATTAGCAAACGGGCTGGTTAGCATAGTGCGAGATTTCGCGCAGCTCCGAAAGTTTGCATGTGGACCCGGACCGACCCCAGGAGTGCTTTGGTGCCATTAGTTTGCCAAGTTGCGAGACGCGTCAAGCTCGGCTAACTAGTCAGCCAGCTGGCCACGCCTGGGGATCTGCCGGGCTGATTAGCATAGTGGGAGATTTTGCGCAGCTCCGATACTTCGCATTTGGAACCGGACCGACCCCGGGAGTGCTTTGGTGGTATTAGTTTGCAAAGTTGCGACGCGCGCAAAGTTCGGCTAATTAGCAAACGGGCTGGTTAGCATAGTGCGAGATTTCGCGCAGCTCCGAAAGTTTGCATGTGGACCCGGACCGACCCCAGGAGTGCTTTGGTGCCATTAGTTTGCCAAGTTGCGAGACGCGTCAAGCTCGGCTAACTAGTCAGCCAGCTGGCCACGCCTGGGGATCTGCCGGGCTGATTAGCATAGTGGGAGATTTTGCGCAGCTCCGATACTTCGCATTTGGAACCGGACCGACCCCGGGAGTGCTTTGGTGGTATTAGTTTGCAAAGTTGCGACGCGCGCAAAGTTCGGCTAATTAGCAAACGGGCTGGTTAGCATAGTGCGAGATTTCGCGCAGCTCCGAAAGTTTGCATGTGGACCCGGACCGACCCCAGGAGTGCTTTGGTGCCATTAGTTTGCCAAGTTGCGAGACGCGTCAAGCTCGGCTAACTAGTCAGCCAGCTGGCCACGCCTGGGGATCTGCCGGGCTGATTAGCATAGTGGGAGATTTTGCGCAGCTCCGATACTTCGCATTTGGAACCGGACCGACCCCGGGAGTGCTTTGGTGGTATTAGTTTGCAAAGTTGCGACGCGCGCAAAGTTCGGCTAATTAGCAAACGGGCTGGTTAGCATAGTGCGAGATTTCGCGCAGCTCCGAAAGTTTGCATGTGGACCCGGACCGACCCCAGGAGTGCTTTGGTGCCATTAGTTTGCCAAGTTGCGAGACGCGTCAAGCTCGGCTAACTAGTCAGCCAGCTGGCCACGCCTGGGGATCTGCCGGGCTGATTAGCATAGTGGGAGATTTTGCGCAGCTCCGATACTTCGCATTTGGAACCGGACCGACCCCGGGAGTGCTTTGGTGGTATTAGTTTGCAAAGTTGCGACGCGCGCAAAGTTCGGCTAATTAGCAAACGGGCTGGTTAGCATAGTGCGAGATTTCGCGCAGCTCCGAAAGTTTGCATGTGGACCCGGACCGACCCCAGGAGTGCTTTGGTGCCATTAGTTTGCCAAGTTGCGAGACGCGTCAAGCTCGGCTAACTAGTCAGCCAGCTGGCCACGCCTGGGGATCTGCCGGGCTGATTAGCATAGTGGGAGATTTTGCGCAGCTCCGATACTTCGCATTTGGAACCGGACCGACCCCGGGAGTGCTTTGGTGGTATTAGTTTGCAAAGTTGCGACGCGCGCAAAGTTCGGCTAATTAGCAAACGGGCTGGTTAGCATAGTGCGAGATTTCGCGCAGCTCCGAAAGTTTGCATGTGGACCCGGACCGACCCCAGGAGTGCTTTGGTGCCATTAGTTTGCCAAGTTGCGAGACGCGTCAAGCTCGGCTAACTAGTCAGCCAGCTGGCCACGCCTGGGGATCTGCCGGGCTGATTAGCATAGTGGGAGATTTTGCGCAGCTCCGATACTTCGCATTTGGAACCGGACCGACCCCGGGAGTGCTTTGGTGGTATTAGTTTGCAAAGTTGCGACGCGCGCAAAGTTCGGCTAATTAGCAAACGGGCTGGTTAGCATAGTGCGAGATTTCGCGCAGCTCCGAAAGTTTGCATGTGGACCCGGACCGACCCCAGGAGTGCTTTGGTGCCATTAGTTTGCCAAGTTGCGAGACGCGTCAAGCTCGGCTAACTAGTCAGCCAGCTGGCCACGCCTGGGGATCTGCCGGGCTGATTAGCATAGTGGGAGATTTTGCGCAGCTCCGATACTTCGCATTTGGAACCGGACCGACCCCGGGAGTGCTTTGGTGGTATTAGTTTGCAAAGTTGCGACGCGCGCAAAGTTCGGCTAATTAGCAAACGGGCTGGTTAGCATAGTGCGAGATTTCGCGCAGCTCCGAAAGTTTGCATGTGGACCCGGACCGACCCCAGGAGTGCTTTGGTGCCATTAGTTTGCCAAGTTGCGAGACGCGTCAAGCTCGGCTAACTAGTCAGCCAGCTGGCCACGCCTGGGGATCTGCCGGGCTGATTAGCATAGTGGGAGATTTTGCGCAGCTCCGATACTTCGCATTTGGAACCGGACCGACCCCGGGAGTGCTTTGGTGGTATTAGTTTGCAAAGTTGCGACGCGCGCAAAGTTCGGCTAATTAGCAAACGGGCTGGTTAGCATAGTGCGAGATTTCGCGCAGCTCCGAAAGTTTGCATGTGGACCCGGACCGACCCCAGGAGTGCTTTGGTGCCATTAGTTTGCCAAGTTGCGAGACGCGTCAAGCTCGGCTAACTAGTCAGCCAGCTGGCCACGCCTGGGGATCTGCCGGGCTGATTAGCATAGTGGGAGATTTTGCGCAGCTCCGATACTTCGCATTTGGAACCGGACCGACCCCGGGAGTGCTTTGGTGGTATTAGTTTGCAAAGTTGCGACGCGCGCAAAGTTCGGCTAATTAGCAAACGGGCTGGTTAGCATAGTGCGAGATTTCGCGCAGCTCCGAAAGTTTGCATGTGGACCCGGACCGACCCCAGGAGTGCTTTGGTGCCATTAGTTTGCCAAGTTGCGAGACGCGTCAAGCTCGGCTAACTAGTCAGCCAGCTGGCCACGCCTGGGGATCTGCCGGGCTGATTAGCATAGTGGGAGATTTTGCGCAGCTCCGATACTTCGCATTTGGAACCGGACCGACCCCGGGAGTGCTTTGGTGGTATTAGTTTGCAAAGTTGCGACGCGCGCAAAGTTCGGCTAATTAGCAAACGGGCTGGTTAGCATAGTGCGAGATTTCGCGCAGCTCCGAAAGTTTGCATGTGGACCCGGACCGACCCCAGGAGTGCTTTGGTGCCATTAGTTTGCCAAGTTGCGAGACGCGTCAAGCTCGGCTAACTAGTCAGCCAGCTGGCCACGCCTGGGGATCTGCCGGGCTGATTAGCATAGTGGGAGATTTTGCGCAGCTCCGATACTTCGCATTTGGAACCGGACCGACCCCGGGAGTGCTTTGGTGGTATTAGTTTGCAAAGTTGCGACGCGCGCAAAGTTCGGCTAATTAGCAAACGGGCTGGTTAGCATAGTGCGAGATTTCGCGCAGCTCCGAAAGTTTGCATGTGGACCCGGACCGACCCCAGGAGTGCTTTGGTGCCATTAGTTTGCCAAGTTGCGAGACGCGTCAAGCTCGGCTAACTAGTCAGCCAGCTGGCCACGCCTGGGGATCTGCCGGGCTGATTAGCATAGTGGGAGATTTTGCGCAGCTCCGATACTTCGCATTTGGAACCGGACCGACCCCGGGAGTGCTTTGGTGGTATTAGTTTGCAAAGTTGCGACGCGCGCAAAGTTCGGCTAATTAGCAAACGGGCTGGTTAGCATAGTGCGAGATTTCGCGCAGCTCCGAAAGTTTGCATGTGGACCCGGACCGACCCCAGGAGTGCTTTGGTGCCATTAGTTTGCCAAGTTGCGAGACGCGTCAAGCTCGGCTAACTAGTCAGCCAGCTGGCCACGCCTGGGGATCTGCCGGGCTGATTAGCATAGTGGGAGATTTTGCGCAGCTCCGATACTTCGCATTTGGAACCGGACCGACCCCGGGAGTGCTTTGGTGGTATTAGTTTGCAAAGTTGCGACGCGCGCAAAGTTCGGCTAATTAGCAAACGGGCTGGTTAGCATAGTGCGAGATTTCGCGCAGCTCCGAAAGTTTGCATGTGGACCCGGACCGACCCCAGGAGTGCTTTGGTGCCATTAGTTTGCCAAGTTGCGAGACGCGTCAAGCTCGGCTAACTAGTCAGCCAGCTGGCCACGCCTGGGGATCTGCCGGGCTGATTAGCATAGTGGGAGATTTTGCGCAGCTCCGATACTTCGCATTTGGAACCGGACCGACCCCGGGAGTGCTTTGGTGGTATTAGTTTGCAAAGTTGCGACGCGCGCAAAGTTCGGCTAATTAGCAAACGGGCTGGTTAGCATAGTGCGAGATTTCGCGCAGCTCCGAAAGTTTGCATGTGGACCCGGACCGACCCCAGGAGTGCTTTGGTGCCATTAGTTTGCCAAGTTGCGAGACGCGTCAAGCTCGGCTAACTAGTCAG
>CAXHUQ010000681.1:0-17000 GCA_964020085.1 Micromussa lordhowensis | reverse complement strand
GGATTAATTTGGAATTGATAACAGATGTAGATCAACAACTCTTCATTGAAAAAGGTATGCGGGGTGGTATCTCTTATATAGCTCACCGACACGCAGAAGCAAGTAATAAATACATGAGAGACTACGATCCTGAAAGAGAGTCAAGCTATATTATGTACTTAGACGCTAACAACCTTTATGGCTGGGCTATGTCACAATCACTACCTTGTAGTGATTTTAAATGGTTAGATCCTGAGAGTGTAATATTAGACCATTACATAGATACCAGTAAAAAGGGTCTTATATTAGAAGTAGACTTAGAATATCCCCAAGAGCTTCACAGTTTACATAATGACTATCCTCTTGCATCAGAAAAACTTACAGTCACTGAAGAGATGATCTCGCCCTATTGTAAAGAGTTAAAGAAGGCTAAAGGTATAAGTTGTGGAAGAGTACAAAAACTAGTACCTAACCTGTCTGATAAAGAAAAGTATGTCTTACACTGGAGAAATCTGAAGCAATATTTAAGTCTTGGTTTAAAGTTAAAAAAGATCCATAGAGCATTAGAATTTACCCAAAAACCTTGGATGGAGAGTTATATACGTTTTAACACTGACAAGAGAAAGCTTGCTAAAAATAGTTTTGAAAAAGACTTCTTTAAGCTGATGAATAATAGCGTATTTGGTAAAACCATGGAAAACCTACGAAAGAGATCAAATATTCATTTAGTAAGTGATGTTCAATTTTTACAATCCTATACTAGTAAGCCAACTTATGTCTCTTCAAAAATCTTCAGTAAAAATTTAGTAGGTGTACAAACTATTCGTGAGACTTTATTCCTAAATAAACCATCTTATGTTGGATTTAGTGTACTAGAACTTAGTAAAACTTCATTACGGCTATATCAGAAAAAAGTATCCTGAGGCACAGCTACTTTTTACGGATACAGATTCATTAGTTTACCATATTAAAGCAGAAGACGTGTATAGTGACTTTTACTCAGATAAGGGACTATTCGACAATAGTGACTATCCTGAATCTTCTAAGTTCTACTTCAAAGAAAATAAAAAAGTAATTGGGAAATTTAAAGATGAAGCAGCTGGGGTACCAATCGTTGAGTTTATAGGCCTCAAAAGTAAAATGTACAGTTACAGGACTGAAAAGAAAGAAAACAAAACAGCAAAAGGCGTCAAAAAGGGTGTTATCAAACGAGAATTAAGCTTTTCAGACTATAAAGATACCTTATTTTCTAAATGTACTATGAGGCATACTATGAAAAGTATACGATCAGACCATCATCAGATTAAAAGTTATGAAATAAATAAAGTCTCACTATCTCCTTTTGATGATAAACGTTACATTTTAGATGATGGTATTAGTAGTCTTGCCTATGGTCATAGAGTCTAATCCATTTTTTTAAAAAAAATATTTCACTATAATATATGTCTGATTACAAAAAGTTTTTATTGGAAGATTCACTTGACGATTCTTCTGATTCATAGTCAGATTATGAAATTAGTAGTCCAGATAGTAGTCAAACATTAGGTTCTCAAGATACTTATAGTAGTAGTAGTAGTAGTAGTAGTAGTAGTGATGAAAGTACTTAAAAAAATTGAAAATATTAGTAAATCATAGATGTCATTAGCCAGAGCAGAAGAAAATGAACTAGCTTGTGCCTTCACTAAAATTGACAATAGAAAAACTAGACGAATATTACATGAAGCAAATTTAGATCTCCAAAAGAGAGATATAGAGATTGCATCTAAATATATCCCACGAGATCGAAGATTTGAAAGGATTCAGGTTATGAGCAGACTAAGGGCTAAGTTAGAAGATAGGAGGAAGTCACGTTTATAATTTTTTTACACTAACCACACATCTTAGACGGACTACGCATTTTAGCGTACACTAAAATGGACTAAAAATCAGCGTACACTAAGAATCAGCGTACACTAAAAATCAGCGTACACTAAGAATCAGCGTACACTAAATAGCGTCTGTGCTCGCTTTCCTAATTACTACACTACTCACAGCTTCTTTCTTCCATCGTGTCGGCCCCATAGTGTCCGTAGCCAGTAAGTTTTTAATTAATTACTTTTAAACAATAGCCGCTAACTTCGTGGATACATTTTTCTCCGCACAGGAACAAGAGGAAGTGCGATCAGATCTGGACTCTTACCCTAAAATGGCTCGCAATCTCAAGGTAATTACAGCTTTTAGTGGACATTTGATGCTGGCATATCTACGTAAAAAAATTATATAGTAAACACATAGATCATGAATAGTAGATCAGAAATGTAAATTCAGGTTCAGTGATAACTCAGGTTATTGATCAAAGTAATCATGACAATAGAATTAGTGACAATTAATAGCAATAATGATAATAATAGTGACAACTATGGTGATGAACTTGTCGCTCTGGGCACTGGGAGCCAGTTCCAAACTGTGAATGTGTGAATCAATACCAGTTTAAAGAAAGCATTGGTAAACCTATGGAATCCATATTCAGCCACTGTGTTGACGTTGCAGGTAGTTCTTCTAATTGCTAGCATAAGAAGGTGACCTTTTTTCTTTTTTCTACATAGGAGCTTGAGGCCCTTTTGAAGCGATCTCATGACGCTGAGGCTAAATTGCAGGGGCGGAAGAGCTTTAGAGACCAAGACAAGGAAGACCACAAGTCAGGTAAATGATTTAGTATTTGATTTGTGGATTTCTTCAAACCCTTACTAATCTCTTATGTGCTTCCCTGGATCTGCACCACTTCTGGTAATGTTTAAACAAGATCTTGATTTCGATTGTCACAAACTGTGCAAAGGTTTTATTATGATCACACTAACTTGCTTATTTAATTTTAGTTGCTCCAGGAGAGATTATTGATGGTACTGAGGCGCTGAAAGAAGTTCTCGATAAGCGCGCCAACGTGGCCCCCAGTGTCAAGATTGTAATTGCAAACTTCGGTTCATTCACATGGCGTAGTCCCATTAAAGTCATCATTTCTGGCACTTCGGTTGGAACCTTGCCTCGTAATGTTGCTCCAGGCGGTAAAAGCGAATTTTGCAATTGTAGAAGCTCGTTGGTATAATAGTAAACACGCTTGATCTTTGGTATTGGTTGTTGTAACACATTTCGTAACATAATATGCCCAAAATGACCGTTTTTCTTCGTTAGACATACATCAAACATTTTTTTCTGAGAAAACTTCTTGCTCAAATATCCCTGCAGCTGTTCACGTCAAATTAATGCTTGTTTTGTTATATTTCCCAAGAGATATTCCCGTTTACCAGAATTGAAGTCTCTTGAAAAAAACTGAGATTTTATGTAGGAAATAAAAGCGCAGACCAAAAAAACTCACTCAGTTCATAGCGCAATTTTCTATTTATTTACTTGTTTATTCAGTATTTATTTAATTTTCGAAGAGATTTCTTAATATTACTACTATTCATAGTTAGCATTCTTTGTTACCAACTTGATATAAAGTTGACAAAGTTGTATACGTCCTTGAGTATCCGAGACATGTTTTCTAAACTCAAACGTCGTGTTGTGTTTTTGAAATGTTTAACATCTATTCTAAGACTACGAAATTTCAAACATAATCCTTAAATGTGACTTACAGAAGCTGTGAACAAATGCCTTCAGTGGGGTTGTCATGTTTCCTTTAAAAGTTCAAGTTTTCTGCAAGGGAACGGTCTCCTTGTCAAAAGAGTCAAACATTCTCACTCGTTTTTGACTAAAGCGAATTTGTTTCCCACAGTACAACAAGTGATCTTCCAATCTCACGATCCAGCGTATCAGGCAGTAAAAGGAGTCCTCGCCTACGACATTAACATCATCGACAAACAAGTTGCTGTGATGTGGTGTGTTGATCCTACTCATAAAAATTTGTGGAATGTGAAGTTGTACGATAAAAGCAAAGAGATCAATATGGCAACTTACAAAGACATGGAAAGAGATTCCCCGTTCAACGGAGACGATAGAAGTTATATGAAATATCTCGGTTATGGTGTCTCATTTGAGGGCACTATGTCCGCCTCTAATGAAGCAGGGTTGCATATTCTATTCATGTGAGCACCTAGCATGTAAGGTCATGGAAGCCAAGCATGCTTGCATACCTTTTTCGCATAACCCGTTTTAAGGATCGCTAGAACAGGCTGTATTTTGTAGTAAGTTTAGTGAGAGGCTGATGTTTACCACGATAATCGTTCACTATATGAATGATTTCTAGTTGAAAATCTGTGAGATTTAGTATAAACAAGTGTCCTAGTAGGTAGTAAATGAGGTTTATCATTTATTGCTCTGTTCTTTAACAATTTTGAGGCCGAGCGGGCTAACGTTACTTTTTTCACAATTTGAGTCTAAAGCGAAGATGCTCCCAAGTTAGTTTGAAACAGTTGTAAAAAAACTGCTCGATTAATCGCCGTTTTCTATCGGCATAATGGCGTTTTGGTATGTTTTCATTAGTTCTAAATCAGCATTCAGAGACAAACAGGGATGCTCTAGAACGAACCAAGCGCTAAGAAAACCACCGATTGTTTATGTTCAACTGGGGAGTTAATTAGATGGCATCGACCAAAGTTTCATGTTTCATTTCACCCGTTTTCATACTGCTCAATTTAAATGGTTAAAATAAAGACGTTTTTCAGTGACTTTCAGCTTAAGATGGCTGTTTTAGTGTAGTCATAAATTGTTATTAAATCTCATCCTCATAAAAGCTTTTACAAAAAAGAAGCGTTAGCCAAAAGCTTTCATGGAACAACAACGCTAAGTTGCAAAATGAACACTGCATAACTACTTCTGAATTTAACTGTTTGATTTAGTTTTCATGAGTGTTCTTTTATTATTCGCGATTTCATATCTTTTGCCTTAAGGTTTGGGTTTGCTAGATGAAGAATTCAATTAACAAATAAACGTGCGGAAGAAACGAAACTGTTTTCATTGTTTTTTCTCTAGCGAACTTACACTGAGTAGTTGAATGGGCTAGTCAGGGAAGTCCTCTTAACAATTCCCTCCTTTTGCCCCCATCTCCTAACATGCAGGAAATTTAAACTGCCACAAAAGGTTTCTACAACACGGAGATAAATAACAAACTATCACAAGTAGAATTACTCGGCAGTCAGGGTTGAACCGTAAACATTCATTGAAGGAATTGCAGACTAATTCATATACACAGACTAATTATAAGTTTAGGACTCCACGCATTTCAAGTCTCTCTTGGCCGATGAATTATGAGTGACATTCAATTGTTGATCGATATTAAATTCTAGCCAAGTAAGTCTGGTTCCTTTCAACCCTTAACGTTTTCTTATTCGCTTTAAACTTTCCATGTTAGGCTTACCACTTTGAACTCAGTGCTTCTTAAATTGTTTTAGTCTGATGCCTTGTTGCAGCGCGTTAGCAAATGTCCACAAAAATCAAACAAAATCAAATTTCTCCGGCAAGGCTAGAAATTAACTCAAATTCGCTCGTCTGTTAGCCCATAGCAAGAATGCAAATAGTCTGTAGTTTTTTCTTTGAAATAGTTTTGTATCTTTTGAGAAAAACAACATTTTCGATTTTAACCTTCAGACTCAATTTAGTGAGTCCCAACTGGGCTGAGAATCGACCATTTTCATTGATTCCCATTTCGCAGCTGTTGAGTGCTGAAATGTTGTAATACAACCAGCTTATTGTAGATCTCTTTCTTGTCTAAAAAAGCACAACTTCAAGAATATTGGATTAATCTAATTATTTGCCGGTAAACAAGACCAGTGTGTTCTCGGGTTGAGTTAGTCAGTGGGTGAAAAGAATTGTCATTTTGACCATGTGCCATATCTCGGAATTCCAAAAGAGTTTAGATTCTAAATATACTAGGATAGGTCTCTTATTTATGTAAAGTTTAGTTTGGGCAATGATTAGGCGCTCGTCAAAAGATTATTCAAAATCGTTCAATCGTTCCTGGGGTGATAGAAATAACAAAGTATTAATGGACTCCCTTCAGGTGCTGCAGAACAGAGCTGCTAAGATTGTCCTTGATCGCCCTGCTTACTCTTCGTCCACTCAAGCGCTCTTGGATCTTAAATGGAAAGATCTTCGTGTTAGACGGCGCTTACATAGGCTTATTTTTGTTTTCAAATGCCTAAATGGCCTTTTGGATCATAATTATAATTTTACTACAAATTTGTCAGTTCATAATTACCAAACGCGCCATGCCAACGATTTGAGAATTAATAGGTCTCGGTGCGGCAAAGGTCAATTACGTTCTTCATACTTTTTATTTAAGGAATGGAACGAGATCCTTTAGATATCAGGAACAGCGAGTCTGTTGGGATTTTGAAAAACGCGTTACATCGTTTATTGTAATCACTAAAGAATTTATGAGACTTGTAATTTTAATTCTAGATGTTCTTAATCCTTTTTTACAGTTTTATTCTTTTTTAAATTTTGCTAACTTTGACAGGACTCGCTTGAAAACCACCTTCGAGTGACAGCGGCCTCCTGTATAAAGATTTTTAATTACTATTATTATTATTATAAAGATCCAAAATCATGCCAAAAGCTATCGAGTGCGTGACCAAAAGTATTATCACTGTATCGGTGTTTTAGTTCGAAACGTCAGCATTACCAAGCTATAAATAACAAAAGTTATGTTCACCTACTTCGGGTTTAATATCCTGTAGTCTTGTAAACTGTTTCTTTTCCTGCATACAGTTTCAGCGGCGTTGTCACTTGATCTCATGTTGCCCATGCATACCCGAATTTGAAGAAAAACAATTAAGTCCGAGATATGTAATATTGTATGTGTCACAATCTGTGCTGTTTGTGTCGTCTGATTTAGCCACTAGTAACCGCTAAAGCAATTTCCATTTTCAAAAGTAGCCTGCGTAGCTGGCGATATTCGCGAGCGACCGATATTTGGCGACGGAGCCGCCATTATTTTTCCTCGCGACTCGCGAGGAAATTTGCGGCCGGGGAAGCCGCGACTCGACTCCTCACCAATCCCCACGCGGCTTCGTCGCTCGCATCACGGCTTCACCACCAAAACAAAATAAGTCCGCAGTGCGTACATGTGTGGGATTTCATTGAGAGGGTAGTTGCAAGTGTTTTAGTGCGCAAGCAAAAATATGGCTCGCCGTGAGTCAACGATACTAGAGGGATGAAATTGGTATAGGTAATCATACTGTTTCGAGTTCAATTAGGAGTTAATTTGCACGAGTGAGATTTTGAAACTGCTGAAATTGCACAAGCCGCTTTGGCGATTTTGAATAACTGAACCGTGCAAATTCATGCCAATTGAACTCTATTGAAAGCGTATCCCTGATCACTCATTAATAATATAAACACGAGAACTTTGCGCGGAGGAAGTGCCGGAAGATGTTTCTTGGAGCCATTTGTTTACTCATTGGGGAAATTTTTTTCCGTTTCGTCATCATTTTACATGATATTATTGGTTTAGAAAATTTCGTATTGTCCTTCAGTCAATCATAATCCAGAATTATGTGTAATTTGCACTGGTGTTACACTTAAACTGCACTGGTCTCAGCGAATCAGAATCGAGTACTTATTCCATGTCTATTATTAGGCCTGGAATCAGTCAGTCTGGATAGTAATTTTTTGCGGGAATCATTTAAACAAATACAGATCCAGAGGAGGGATGTGGGGTATTAACTTTAACATTTATTAAGCAATGTCCTTGCCTCCCTCCTTGGAAGTTCTTTGGTGTGCTGTTGAATGTTTATTGTTTTCAACAGATAAATTACCTCTTGGTGGCTTAGGCTATTTGTATTGTTTGTATTGCAATACTGGAAATACTTGGAGCAGTAAATGTTTTGTAACAGTCACTCCAGCCATTTATATTAAAAACCGAACGAATTACTCGCTGCCACACGGTCCGAATTCTTTCTAGTGAAGCAAATTATGGTGGCTTTATAGATCGCCGTTCAGACACCTCGTAGATCACCACTTATTAAAATTCTATCTTGTAAACTTCTTTGTGGGAAAATCTTTCAGTTTCGTGGCCACTTCAGCACCTGAAACCAGCCTTTTTTCCATTTTGAATTTGAAGTTTTCCTTTCAAAAGGCACTGAAACTCAATCAAAAAAGTCTTTGGAGCCAAAAGCCAGATGGCGATAAAATAAGCGCCTGCATGCAAAGGAACAATTGTTGAAATACGACATCCGCTCACAGTGTAAACACAACCCACATTGTTTGTGCAGAAGAAATACGAACAGGGTATATTTTGCTTTCTAATGCGATAATTACATGAAAATATGCGTGTAATGGTAAGGATTGAAAACTGATCTTTCAATTTATTGTCTGTTAGGTTAATTGTTGTCCATTTTGTTCCTAGAGGAGTTATGACAGAAGGTAATGGGTTTTTTCACCCCGTGAGTTTCTGTTTTTTTTTTGTTAGCAATGGTGAAATTTGTCAGTTCAGGACCGGGAAATGTCTTGACACTTAAGCAAACGAAAGTAGCTGTTTGAGAACTTATGTCATCCATTTCTGCGAATGACATCCAGACCGATATAGAAACAGTTGAAACCAATTGAGCAATTCATTAGAACACTCGCTGAATACTGCTTTTTTTCCTCTTCATTACCTTGTAATTATTTTCAGGTAAAGTTCTGTCTCAAGAAAAGCCTCAAAATCTGAACATAATAGTTTTCTTTTATTTTCTAAAGTAAATGTTTTAAATAGTCTAAATACATAACCCATTTTCCCATAATGGCAAATGTGTTTGATTAATGGAACTAGACTTTATGTCAAAAATATCATCGCCCACTGGTGAGATCAAAGATCTGGACAGACGCTAAAATTGAAACCATCACAGTCTAAAACTCTGCCACATAATTTTCTGTGCCTGACTGGCAGTGAATACAAGTAAACAGAAAAAACAAACAAACAAACAAAGAAAACAAACCATTTTCATATCGGAAGACGACGACTTAAGTTTGTGTTTGTCTGGTTTTTTTTCCCTTACCCAGTTTTCCCAGTTGTTTGCCTTTAAAAAATGTGAAGAAAAACTATCTATTGCATTTCTTGAACTCACTGATAGATTCAGATTCGCATGACATCCGGTGAAATTCTGTTCACTACGGTCAAACGGTTTGCGCCGTGCGTTAAGCAAAACCATCCTAAACCTACATATCATTTTAAAGCGGCTTCTCGAACCAAAACTAATGAAAAAGCGCATTGGAAACTGATATCTGAAATAAATTGAACTGCATGCGAGCTTGTCAATTTTCACCTGGTGTTCGCACTTTCACGTGCCCACCGCGATGCACAAGTTGAAAGCTTGGCGTTCGTGGCCGAGGTTTGCTCCCGAAGTCGTGTAAAGTTCTGCGCCCATAGTCGCTCTACGTTCTGCACGCACAGTCGCTCTAAGGCGTTTCCGCGTTCTCACATGGGCATTTCAACATAATCGCAACTGAGTTATTGGCGGTGCGACAGACAGAACTTTATAATTTATGCTGATAAGAACTTCGGATTCATAAATATCAGCAAACTATAGTAGATGCAGTTTCCTCAGTATTCAGTATACTGTCGTGTTTTGCAACAGGTCACTTGTAAAAGATCACCACGGACTGGCTTTATCCACGACAATGTCAACCAGACTATTAAGATAACTCTAGATAAGTTTCCGTTTACCCTTTCTTCCCTAAATTATGGCACCGGTGCGTTCGCTGGGTTAGAATATATATCTGTCCTGGATAACGACAATTATTAAACAATTATTGGATGAGGTTGAGCATAATATCATGAATTATCAAAACCGAGGTCTGTGTTATCTGCCGAAGCCGAAGGCTGAGGCAGATAACACAGACACGAGGTTTTGATAGTTCATGATATCATGCGAAAACCGAATTCAATAATTGTTTTATTATACATTTATCATAATTCATACTCAGAAACAGAAGCGAAGCTCGGTCTTTACGGGAAAATCTCAAACCTCGGCCTTGCCGTATTGACCTCGCTAGCGCTCGGTCAATACGGCAAGGTCTCGGTCCGAGATTTTCCCGTAAAGACCTCACTCTCGGTTAATAAGTAGTTAATATTTTACTTGAAACTGGCCGCTCTTTTAATAATATATCACTCGCACTTTTTCATCATTTGGAAGTACCATATTTTGCTGTCAGACTGATTGTCTCGAGGGAAAAATTATCATTGCATGTTATAAATTGACAAACACTTTCGTTTGCCATCATTAAGTTACTTCCTACTTTCGCAGGTGTTCTTCTGGAAATTACACCCATACCGGGAATTACGCAATTTATTTTTTAGTGAAAGCGTTATTATCATATTTCATAAAATGCAGATAGATAACTTGACATACTTTTATCTTACGTCTGTTTAATGACGATTGATTTATAGACACGATTAAAAATCTACTTTTGGGGAAACATTATTCATAATTTTAAATAGGCCGACACCGAAACAAGAACAGAATTAACTTCCTATACACCTGTATACTTAACAATTATTCCACAAGCGCGCGTTGGATATGAGATGGTAGATAGCCAATGAGGCGCATAGCGCCGAGTTGGCTATAATCATCTCATATCCAACAAGGGCGAGTGGAATAATTGTTTTATTAAAAACGCCCCCAAAATAGAGTAAACTAAACTTCCAAAAAAGTAAAAACGCCACAAAAAAAAATCACGCGTACGCTTACCATATTCGTAGAGCATGGTACAATGGCTCATAGCCCATAGCATTATCCAATGATGCAGCTTTTAATAAAACAGTATAGGAGGCAGCGTGGCCGAGTGGGTCCAAGTCCCGTTCTGACAACTAAGCTGGAGTTGTTTCTTGGTAGACCCTAGTTCAACGCCTTAGCCACGTTTGTAAAGCTTCCTCTAGTCTGTTCACCGCCTCTCTATTTTCAGCGCACGCGAAAGAAAAAGTGAGCTAAGCAAGCGCTTAGCACGCGGAGAATGGGGCGGGGAGGCGGTCCCCACCCCCTATCCTGTCAAGCCTCCTATTTTGCGCTGGCGTCCAGTTCTCTCGCGATTCTACCGGCGCGTTCAACGACTGAACAAGAATACGCGTAAAAATAAAGGGCCGTGAACAGTCTAAGCTTCCTCCTTCCTCATTTCTAAAATGCTGGAACCGCTGTGAACAGTTTGCTAATAGGTTTTAAGTGAGATGAATAATATAATAAAGAAGAGCAGTTATATCTTTCTTTTTAGAGCAAAATTTCTTTGATAAGGGACATGCTCAGTGTTTTCACTACGTCTGTGAAACTCACGGTCAGCGCCGGATCGAAGGAGTGAATTACTTATTTCTGGAGGCTGCTGCATGTCAAGAAAAGAAAGAGCCACTGCCCCGCACCTCCCTGCATTTTTATGCCAGATAATGTACTCATGCTTTTTACTTGCACGACACTTTAATTGAAAGGCTAAGATATATCTTGCGCGCTCGGTTGTTGCGCAGCCAGTGTTACTTGACTTCGACCGGCGCAAGTTTAGTTTCGTCCAATTAATATGACGCATAGCATACAAAACGCTGAATGTTTTGAACGGAATAAGAGACTTTTGAACGTCATTGAAATTAAGTTAGCATTAGAACTGATAACCTGATTTTCACAATAAAAGCATTGAGGTCTGTATCAAAACAAGGTCAACTCCAGCCTCACTGCCATTCAAAGGCCAGGTCACTGAGCAGACAAGGGTCTATTTGTTGTTTAGTGTGGCATGGTTTTCCTTGGTCTTCGTTACCCCTCATAAGTGATTCATAAAAAAAAACAAAGACGGTGACTCTAAGCGACGTCGCCCCACAAATCGCTTTCGCTTCACAGAGTACAGAATCTCCATTAGACTAGGGGTATTTCCTCTTTCGCTTAGTTCGTTGAGCGTGACCGTAAGAAAACCTCGAGGAAAAAATGCCCGCGTGAAATTTTTTCCTTTTGCGTCACGCATGACGGACTAAGCAATAGAGGGACTACTGTAACCGGCAACCGTATTGCGCTGAGAATTTCATATGCTATTCGGTTTTCCGTGATCTTTTCGGCCTGCGCTCGGCTTTCCATCGCGGTCATGCTCTAACGGCCATTTGGAATTACATTTTATACTCCAAGCGTAGAAAATGTACATGCTACGTGTGACATTACTTTACAAGTGAAGTTTATTTACTTTAGTGTATTTAGGACTAAAGAGAGTTTCCTTTACAAAGACTATAACGCGTCCACAGTCACAAACCGAGCATGCGCGGCCTGTGCATGAACGGTCATCAATAACAAACACTCCGATATATAGCTGAACACTAATTTGTGACCAGAACAAAAAAAAATGCGAGTCAAAAGTAATTGCAAAAACAAGAATTGCCGGCTTTCACTGTCACACCATCATCAAAACCATTCAACAAATAAAGTCAAGAATCAAAGAAATAAAAGAAGATAAATATACAAACAGTCTCGCAAAGATTCAGGTCTGTGCGATGTTTCGTGCGGGAGATATTTGAGGAAATGTTTTACTCAAATTCATAAGGCTTCGTATGGAGACGCCATGTTTGTGTCCCTCTCTGAGGGGCACAAATATGGCGGCCGGAAGCTAACAAAAACATATGTCATTGAGTTTTGCTATAAAAAAGCCTGTAGTCGTCTGCTGAGAACTCATAAACATCTTTTTGATTACTTATTCTCATATAAGGACTGTTCAGATTGCAAAATCTCAGCGGATAAGTCACTTTTGTAACCTACGTGACAGCATTCTCGGCCGCCATTTTATATCGATCGTGTCACGCAAAAGCTTAGAAATTCAACCTTGCTTATCACAAGACGAAAAGCTCTATCAAACTGAAAATTTTTAAAAAAGATAAGTCTTCAGCTGTTCTAATAACTAACTAAACTAAAATCTCAAAAGGACTGTTAATTCCTTGCTTTTTAATTTTGATGACGTCACGCGAAAATCCAGAATAAGAAAAAAAGTACTCAGTGTGCACGGTCTACGTTTTGGGGTGACCGGCTCCGCTGCCGAATTCGCCGGATGAGTGTCGACGGAAGCCATATCCGGGAAAGAAAAAGTTGCGGATTAAAAAATACCCGGGTTACACGTGTGGACGGAGCCTTAGATCTTACCTATCAGCAATTAAACTAGATTTCTACAACAGTTTATTTCAGTACTCCTATATGAGTACATGGTATTACCTAAATAATAATACGTGTAAAACTAATAGAATGTACCTAAATTACAATAATTTAATAGATTAAGTCATAGTCCTCTATCTGTATTCATCCATGCATAAATGGATATTGCTGGTTTGCACTGCCACGCCATCAAAAATAAAAATCGTAACCATTCAAAAATCTGAAACACGATAGATGATTGTTATATAAACAACCTCGCCAAGATTAAGGTCTTTCCGTTTTTTCATTCGCGCGTTATTTGGAGGAGTTATTTGTATGGAGGTGCCCCTCGGAGGAACACAAATATGGCGGCCGTAAAGTAATAAAACTTCTATAGTATCTATCATTGAGTTTTGCTATTTAAGCGAAAATTTATTACTCTAGACCTCCTACACATTGAAAGTAATACTTCTTTTATTAAACTTACGCGATGATTCATCTTTTGTCCTTCGCAGGAGCCTCCTCGGACCCCATTGGAAAATGATGACGTCACATGGAAGCCGGCAACATTATTAAAAAATAAAATAATTTTTGATCTATCATCTAGAACATTAAAATGATTGTATTTTCTATTTATGTCTTTAAAAAATTTCACGTGGAAGTTATTGTGGAGGTGACAGGAAAGTATAAAATGCAATTCATGTGTTACTTCATTTAATTAAGTTGCAGCAAGGACAAATTCCGACTTTTCAGTGAGGTTTTGGAAATTGTATGTCTCCGAGTTTCAACCCGTAATCGATGATTTCCGAGACGAAATTTAATTATCGCTTTTTTGTGCGAGGGATTGTTTAATGTTATTCAAACAATCAGCTCTGTGAAAATCTGTTTTGGACCCTGCGTAAAATATTATCATTCAATAAACCTGAAGAAGTCTGGTGTTGGCCAGCCGAAATATTGTAACAACGCCTATTTTCACGTTGTCTTGACCAACCTTTGCAGTACATTTTCTATTATCTTCTTGCTATGGTTAAACAAATTTATTTGATGTTGAGTCATTTCTTTGTTGAGAGTTAATCGAACTTGAGAAGTAAATGACAGGGAATTATTTTCAGCTAAGTTTAATACATTTAAATTTGATTTTTTACAGAGGTCGGTAACTTTTAGCATAGGCTTTTCTTGCTTTTGTTTTCAGCAAAGCTCGCGCTTGAGGGCGTCCTTGTTTTGGTAAAACACATGCCTTGATATAAACCCCGAGACTCCAAAATAAAAATGAGGTGGGTGCTCTTCGTACCTTTTAGGGGTTTAAAACGTTTTTGGTACCTCTTTGGGTGGTCCACAGCGGGAGCTGTTTGACAGGAGGTAATTGGTACCTCTTAGGCGTGCAAAAATTCCAAGCCCCGCCCCACCCCGTTCCTGGCTTGGCGGCGAGGCGATAACCTCGTTCTCAGGGAAAAGGTCCTGAGAACGAGGTTTAACCACGCGCACAAAAAGGGATCTTAGCCAACGAGCACCACTGTCCTTTTTATATGGGGTCCCCCCTCGGATATAAACGTGAGTTAGAACCTCGTTGCTATGGTTACAAAACGTATCTGTCAAAAATGTCAAATTTCTAGGTGAAGCTATGCAAAACATGATGGCTATGTAGTGAATGACTCTGATTTGAAATTTCGCGTTTTAACTCCCCCCGGATCTGAACACTGCTATATCTAGGAAATCAAACATGAAAAAGCGAAAGTCCCTAGGGACATCAATGATAATGGCGAAACTCAGTTGTTCCTCTCAGTTGCACGAACAAGTCTTGATCGTGGTCACCTTCACGTGACGTCCTCCGATTGCCACATACGACTGTACTTTAGTTGCGTTTTTAGAACACCTGATCTCCCGCTGAATATGAAACGCCGCTGGGAAAGTGAATTGCCTGTGGGAAAACAAAGCCTGTGAGCGTTCCGTGGTAATGTAAATTCGCAGCTTTAGAAACGAAAAGAACTCTGGGGTTTGTCATCTCGCAGTCGCTTGATGGGATCACAAACCGCGCATATAGAATGGAAGAGGATGTTCGTCAGCCTCAGAAGGTGCGCTATGGGAGCTTTTGTGCTACGTTTTGGGGGTATTGATCCGAACAAAATGTGACAGGAAAGATAATGTGTTGTTTTCAAGCCACACCCACATAACAGGGTTTTGGTACCTCTAAGGGGTTCTTTTCAAAATTTCCGGGTGCAAAATACTTCGTCAAAGATCGATGCGAAGTCTTTGTACCTTAAGTTTTACCAAATTTTGATTGCTTCCCGTTTACGAGCCAAATTTTTCAGAGCAAGCAATAGACCATAATTTAGGGCAAGTTAGGCTCAGTTCAGACGTCGATCTTTGCACGAGCCGAATAAAAACGTGAAAAGTTCGGCATCTGAATCAATTAAGAACGGCTATTTGAGTTTGGAACGACTCAACCGTTCTTCCCGCCTAGCTCAGCCGAGAATTTCGGCTTTGGAACGGGTTTGATTCAGACGTCGAACTTTTCATGTGCAAAACTAATGCATAAATTATTACTAGTAATACCTACCGGTACAGTGCCAACGAGGAAAAACTGTCGCAATTGCGTGGGGAATGGAAATTACAAAGTAACTGGACTACAAGACATTGTGTAAACTGAATCATTGTTGAAAAAAGCACTGCAAAACTCACATGCTATTTTTGTTGTGTAGAATGTATACAAGAACGAAACGTTTAAGGTAGATTGGAGTTGAAATAAGCAGTTTCTTCATTCTGATGTGTTTTGACTCAAACTGGAAATCTAGCCACATCCTTGGTTTGTTTTTGTGTAATAGCCCTTTCGTGGCTTTGCGCTTTGGCAATTTTTGGGGCAGTATTACTTTGAAAGGCAACACATAACTGTGTAACGCGATGTCAACAAGCGATTCTCCAATATGGACTCCTTATATTTCTTTTTTGTTTTTCTTTGAAATTGATCACCGGCCGATCTCAGGCTACTCACCAAGGACGTTTGTCCGGGATTGGACAGCGGTTTTTGTCAACACACTTACCCATATCGATAAGCTGAAAATAATTGGAGAGAAAAGAGATCAACATCGTGAAAAGTTTCTCGATTGAATTATAATATCATTAGCGCGAACACACTTGAAAAGAAGTTGCAGCTGTGACAACGCGGAGTAATTCGGCGGGAAATAACCTGGAAACCATTTTATTTTGCTTATCACCTTTACGTTCTAATCTTTACAAAGGGAAAAGGCCTTTGCTATGTAAAATAACAGTTTAGAAAACCCTAAGAGGTACCAAAACCGCCTGTCCTACAAGGGGTGGGGAGTAATTTCCTCCCTCTTAATTGTAGCGTTTTCCCAGCAAAGTATTTCTCGTTTACCCAAGATATTTTGACACACACACCTTGGTGCGGACCGCTTTTTCTCCATTGGCGTCCGTGTACTGTTCAGCGAAAGCTTCAAATGATGACACTCGGTAACAATAAGGTACCGCACACGAGCAATTTTGGATGACTTCAATGCTTCGTTTACCTATGAGAACAGACAGTCTCCAGAAAATGACACAAAAAGTTTTAGTTTATGAAATGGCATCTACGAGGTTCTAGATGAGGTGCAGCCTGTGACCAGGCTCTCGACTGCGTTTAGGAGCAAAGCTATCCGAGAGTGGTCTGGGAAAGAAAAAATGGTACCACCTCGGCGCGCTTCGCTCGCCTATTATTTTTCTCGCGCTCGCCTTTCCGCTCGCTTCGCTCCACGAATTTTGTTCGAATTCCGCCTTCGCCGGGAACACGTTTGCAGGCTAGATGGGGTGCTGAAATCTGCGTTATCAGTTACATTTCTGGTGATCTCTCAACTATTAGTTTAAAAAAAATCCAGCCCGTCTCTCTACTTTTAAGCTCTAAATTTTGAAGGTGTCGTCTCAAATATCAGGGAAAAAACATGTCATTTCTAAACCCATACCTACAATTTTGACCAATTCTCGACCATCGGT
>CAXHUQ010000680.1:10000-23000 GCA_964020085.1 Micromussa lordhowensis | reverse complement strand
AGGTATTAAAAGCTTTTATTATATAAGCACAAGTGAAATACCAGGAGTTTTCCTTTTACTAAGAAATCATATCTTCATCGCGCGCAGTGACGGGATACTATTTTTATCTTTCACGTGTAAGGTAAAGTCTGCATACGAGCCTAGTGGCTCATCAGGCCGGAGCTTATCTCGGTTTCAGTAGCATGAAGCGACTAGGAGTATTTCTACTCCACCTGGATGGGATGCTAGTCCATCGCAGGGTTACCCCAAGCATCAAATTCGCCGGTACCCATTTATACACCTGGGTGGAGAGAGGCACTGTGAGACTGCAGTGTCTTGCCCAAGAACACAACACAATGTCCCCGGCCAGGGCTCCAACCCGCTCGCTCCGGAGTCGAGCGCACTAACCATGAGGCCACCGCGCCATGAGGCGCGGTCAAAGCTGAACAACACTCGAAGATAAAATTCGTATCCACGCGCGGGCATGTAACATCCTCTATTTAAATAAACACTCCGGCCGTTTTCTGCCCCGTCGTCTATTCGACGTCTGACGTTTGTTTGAGCCTTACCTAGCTTTATGGAATGTTTCACACACGAGAAAATGTTTTTTTACCAATCATGCCATGGCTGAATCGAAATATGACAAGTATATATGTACTATTCGAGCTTGTTACTCTCTCTTCCACGAAGAACCACGAGGTTGGTGAAACAAACCACGATTTGTTTTCGCTCTCGATTCTGCAATATATGCACGTTTTCATTTTACCTTAAGGACGTTCGCGCCCAAAAACTTCCCACGCACAGATTTTTTTAAAACTTTGACTGTAGGTAGAAAATGATAAGATTAGATTAAAAACGTAAAAAAAATCGGGGGTCACCGAACTCGTTTTGAAGATAAGGCGTATCACAGACCATAGCATTTCTAGGATTTCCAGTCATTCGAGGCGATTCTCGCCGGATTCATTGCTATCGGCATATGTTTAAGTTGAAGAATCATATCTAAGTTATGTGTCTTTAACGCAGCATATATAGGCCTATATGATAGATCTTTGCTACATATGTCATAAAATCAGCTAGAATTAGCCTTAAAAAATACAACTTAAAGTCACGCACACCTGTAATAGGCGTACCAACTCGACCCTATCTGAGTAGTATATGAGAAATAATTAAAACTTCCCACGCTCAGATTTTTTTTGTTTTTTAGTATAATGGAAAGAATCAGAAAAGGAATTGATCTGCCGAAAAAAAAGTGGGGGTCACCGAGTATCCAACAAAAATATTCGCACACAAAGTTAACGCAAAGGTCATCAGCTCTATATTTTGTTGAGTTTTGGACTCCGTGCGCGCGCTTGAAAATGACGTGGCACGTGCGTGACCAATGAATAGCGTGCGCACTGGAGATGCGCAGTAGCAATGGGCGCGAACGTCCTTAAAGTGCCCCTAACCCCAAAAATTTTTCTTAGCCGCCAAAAAGGTCCTTTTTGTTCTGATCACATTGGTGAAAAAATTATAGTCGTACGATTTTTCCTCGATTTTCTGTGAATTTTTAAAATACGAAAAATACGCGCCACTGTGGTTCACGGCCGAGTTACATGGAGAATGGGGCGAGTCGGTCTGTGACGTCAGCCGGGGAAGCCATTTCGCTTGGAGAGATGATGTGAGAGTGAAGATACTGCAGATCAGAGGTCACAGAGGGATTGTTCAGAGGAAAAAATTACTACAGTGCCTTATAGGTGTGTTGCTACGAATTGCCGTAATGTGGTGGATCTGTCTAAATGTATATTTGTACACAACATACCTTCCTTTGGCGATTAAACAACCGTTTCATGAAAATACAACAGGCCAAGTGGGAACCTATTCAAGCAACTGTTTCTCAAGAATATGCCTTGATGGAAACTGTTAACTAATGATCGTAGCGTTATTTTTTTATCGATCTTGTGATTACATCTCATATCTCCCTTGAACTAGCGAATACAGTCTGGCCGAAACTGAAAACTTGTGTTATATTGCAGTGTTTTGGTTGTCAGCCGCTCTGATTTCATTCAGTCGTTGTCTTCTTGTTTGTTGACACGAGATAAATAATCGAAGTGAAGCGCTGCGATCACGATCAGCTTCAAAATATTCAGATCCCATACCTTGAAGTAGATAAATATCATTGTACTCAGAACACTGCGACGAAAAAAACTATAGCTGCGGTTTATTACGTGAAATCTATTTATCCGAAAGACCGCGAAGCAAGTAACTTGCCGCTTTGCTATTTAACCGGCGGGTATTTAGAAAACTGTGTTTATTTTCAGATCGTTTTTTTCGCTCTTAGTGGTTGATTGTCAACTTGTAATAATTGCATTTTTGGTAAATCCATATTGGTGTTATTTGAAAGGCAGAGGAATGCTCGATCTGATCGGAAAATCTAAATTTTTCCTTGCCAGACTCGCTTCTCAAGCGAGGCGAGCGAGTTCTTTGTTTGTCTTGTAGCTTTGAGTGAAATTCTTTATTCAATTTATTTTCGAGCAAAGGGTACGACGCTAAGTAGGGTTTACCATATTCCGGGACCATATATATTAACACATACAACAAAATCAGCAGAAAACCGGCAAATTAAGATCGAAAGGATATAAACAAAAGCGTGACCTTAGCGCGTCCCGTTATTTGTACTTTTCAGTATTTGATTTCAAGCTGTAACAAATGTTATTTGATTTTTTTTATTTATCGATGCCACTGGATATTGGCTGCATCTTGGAGATTTTTATAGCTCTTCCTTTTGCTTGGAGGTATTTCTAATTCACGATGAGCGAAGCCATGAATGAAGGTCACTGAAGCGATGCAAAATAACCACCGTGTTTATTTCATCTTATTTCAGTTCGAGGCGTCCATTTACCATCATTCGCTTCAACTTTTGGTTTTCCTTGTTTGGTTTTCCTTTCATCTTGTTTTAACAACTCTTCATCAGCCATTGGTTCATTGGTATATAAAGCAAGTTAATCATTCTGACTTTCGATTCCTTGCTTTTACTTTGCGTCACTTCGATGTCTTCGATGCTATTCTCCGGGAGAGAACAGATAGTCAGAGACCTCTGACTCAATCGAATAATCCTAATTTGTATTGTCTGATGCCATTTCTTAGAGGTTTCAATGAGTTCGGTGGCTGGGATCAAACTTCACAGGAGTTGAAGGCGAGAAATTTCAGATGAAACCCAGCTGAACACACGATCGCCTCAAAAGGTCTCAAAAGCTAAGAAACCAGCTTCCCCCGCTGACGTCACATGTGCATTAGCCCCAGATCTCCTGTCGCGCGGCCGTGAACCAGAACATCACAACTTTAAACATTCGTAGTTTCGCGAGGATTTGATGGATTTACTCAATTCTTTTTTTAATCTTCACCAAATTTTGTATTCTTTTTGAAAATAAAAAGAAAAAAATTGGGGTTAGGGGCACTTTAACTAATCAAATTGCGGGAAATCATATATCCAGTTCTGGTTGTGTCCCGGACTGATCATGCTGTTCCAAAACCTGGGTCCAGGGTCTACTCCTAATTTAAACACTTCCATCCAAATCAAGTATTTTGTAAGTTTATATTTTAATTATATTATATATAAATCTTTAAAAAATAATACAAGACTTAAAAATATATATATCTTACTAGACGTTTTGGTGTGTAGTATCGCTGTATATTTTTACGAGTTGTGCGGTATTTTGACGAGCCCGTAGGGCGAGTCAAAATACAAACAACGAGTAAAAATATACAGCGACACTACACACCAAAACGTCTAATAAGAGATTTATTATCCAACGATTTCTTTTCCCAAAATTCTGACTTGCCAAGGTTTTGAACTTCACGCGGCCGGGAGGAATGAGACGAGTACAAATATCGTGTGATATTTGTACTCGTTTCGCGCGATATTTGTACTCTTCGAAGCAGAGTTGGATAATAAATATATATATAAGCAGTTTCTCCTTTGTATCCAGATATGAGAATCAAAAATATTCACATAAGTTTATGTCAATTTACACTATATTTATACCCTTTATGTAAGTTATATAGTCTATTCTCGGATACTCAATAATTTTACCGTGGTGGGGGTGGGGGCTAACCTTTTGCTCCTTCGACAACTACACTTTTCTCTAATTAATGTAATTTTGCGTTTCTTTTTTTCGAAATTTGTATTATAAATGAACTGAATTAAATTGAATTATTCATTTTTTAATCGTGTGTATATTTGAACACAGGCTAACCAGAGCGCTCTTATGATCATACCAAAGATATCAATGACGCCACCTATTATCGAGAATGGATTTATTGGATTGCATTTAAAAGCTGTTACACACGTGCTCATGGTTAGGGAAGGAAGTCAAGAGGGAAGTTCGTGGATGGAGCTACAAAAAGCGCCGTTAATGCTATTAAACAGTTATTGGATGAGGTTGAGCATGATATTATGAATTATCAAAACCGAGGTCTGTGTTATCTGCCGAAGCCGAAGGCTGAGGCGGATAACACAGACACGAGGTTTTGATAATTCATGATATCATGCGAAAACCGAATTCAATAATTGTTTTATTATACATTTTTCATAAATTCATACTCAGAAACAGAAGCGAAGCGTTCAGCCATTTTGTTTCTGAGGAGAACACTCCAAAGGGCCTAGTAACCAGGCAGACGTTGAACCATTCTCGTTCCCAAAGCCCTTTTCTCATCTCTTAGCCGGCGGAGCCTTGGCACGAGAATCGAAGGGCTCTGGGGACATACAATTTTCGAATTAATTTCGAATTTTTTGATTGGCTGTTTGAAAACAAAGAAATCTTGAGCGGAAGTCAAAATGTTCGCGCGGACTGTGCTGGTGCGAAAACAGCTGGAAGATTTGGGAGAAATTTTCGAGTTCACAACTCAACACTTGTCCCTGTTCTAACAAAACAGCTTTTTGTTGGTTGATGGCAGCAAGTAGCTGGAATTTTAAAAGTGCTCGAGTTTTTAAACGGATAAGAAATTGTGTTTGGTGATGGTTTCACAACGAAACCGTGCGAACCATGTAGAGAAACTTGAAGAAAATTAAAAGATTCCGTTCTTTGTGGCTGGCATCACTTTCTTCCACCTCCTTCGCAGGATTTGTCGATTGTTATGTAGGGTCTTGTGAGAAAAGAGTTTTGTGGCTCGCAACACTGAGGTTGAGGCGAAAAAGAGTAAACCGCGAAAGTGTTGAAAGTGGTCGTATGTGTCTTTTCGTCGAGGGCGATCAACATCACAACAAAAATCTCCTAAGTTTAGACCTATTGCTTCCAAGAATAACACGACTGCACTACAGCGCTTTCCACTATTTTTGAAAGTCGTTGGAACTGTTTATCAATAGGGGCTTAGGGTTGGTGTTAAAATATGTCTAAAATGTATGACCGTATTGCCTTTCAAGGAAAACAGTGTGTTGTCAGCATATTTTCTTTGTTTTGGTATTAATGAAAGGCCAATAATATGGATTTCTACTTTTCGTTGCTGGCCCCAATCTCCAAACAGGGAAGCGAAACTGATAATGATGAGTGGATAATGTTTTTAAAGCTATATACTGAGGCAAAAAGTTAGGAAGTGTTCCTTTTGCAGGCAGGTATAATTCATTGATTTAGGCGAAATTAGGTTTTTAAAAACCAGGTCTCAGCAAGGCATCAATTTCAAAAACAATCTGTCACTGTATAAAACCTATATGTGCAACTGATTATGTTGACCGCCTGACAATCAGTGACAGACTCACAATCAATTCCCCAAAATGAAGACACCTTTTTACCAACATTCAGGGTAAAAAATGTATCCCTTTCTTCTAGCCTCAGATAAAACATTTGGAGCAATTTGAACTTTTACAAATTACATGACTTGATTTTTTCATTTAATGGGTAATAAAGAACACATAAACAATAATATTCTTATGGATAAAATTTATAGTGAATTAGAAAATGTACAATGTGTGTTACAAAATAGGCACAAAGCAATGAAATTTTCACTTTTCGCAAACAAGACAATTTCTCAGTTTACTTTAGTAGTTATGCAAATCAAATAGTCAGGTCAAGTTAAGAAGATCCTCAACCAAGGGATACTAATTTAGGTCAAATGTTCCAATTGTATTGTCAATATACAATGTTCACAATGACAGTAGGTAAATCACTGTAGGAGGCATCATCTTTCTCATAACTTGCAGTTTTGCTGTGTATGGAAGAAGCAGCACTTTGACTTTGTCATCAGCAGTGTGTGGTCGTGTTGAACATGTGTAGAAAATGTTCTGCCATTGGGAATCACTGTAATGATTTCTGGATCCACAATTCCAAGGGAAATTGATGTAATTTGTTTGCTCAGCTACTGTTGCAGTTTGTGCGACTGCAGGCACCACCTAGCATACCTATTATAATATGCAGGCCTTAAACTCTTCCTGTAAATACAATGTATGCAACTGTTTGCTGATTTAACAATGATTATAATAATTAGTTTGTGATCAGTGGTAAACATGCAAGCAGCTCAGCCAATCAAATTTCCACATTTTGCATAAGTACATGCTAGTATATCAAATTGTTGCAGACTAATTTTACTGTTTGAAAGACTCTCATACAGGATTACAAATGATGATCACACAAGCAATACCACTACTCACTGTAATAATTTGAAACCTAATCAGAAAATTCCACCCTCAATTAGAGAATGTGGAGCAAGACCAAATAAAGAGGCTAAGTTACATTTCTTGTACACAGAAAGACACATTGACTATCTCAAAAAAGCTTAAAATTTTATTTGTCACATTCTTTGTCCCCCAAAGCATATTTGCTGAGAAAAACTCGCTTCCTTACAAATCCCTATATTTAACTGTAGTAAATGGGAATAACTCAAGACAGATATGAAATACTTGCCATTCTACCACGAGATGTGCTTCATCAATTTCAACAGCCCTCATATTTTGTCTCACATCTTCACAATTCAATAACTTCCTTATTATAATTAAATTTTTCATCAATTGCTTCCGGGTGGCTAAAAATTATTGCATACTTCAATTGCTTGATATCTTTAATTTCAACCTCGAGGCTCAGTTTTCCGAACCATTAGACAGCTGACTTGCACACCTTTTCGCTTCATGGTCTGATCTCGCATTTAAAGGCGAAGCAACCCAAATAAACGATTCAGTCGATCCAAGTCGGGAGTCAAAAACAAAGGGCAATGTAATAAACAGAAAAATCAATGACTTGCCAAAGCAGGTAAAAAATTAGCGTCTTTCTTTAAAACGACAGTGTTCTTTATCACCTCTTTCTGACAGAGACATTCGCCAAAGTGATACCATTTAAAGCGTGAAAAAAGATTCCTCGAATCCTGCCTCGACGGCCGCCATTTTCACTCCCACATCCTCCCACACAGTATATAGAAACATCACGACTGCATACATGAAGACCGGAAGTCCTAGAATCTAGGACTGGAAAATTGTATGTCCCCAGAGCCCTTCGATTCTCGTGCCAAGGCTCCGCCGGCTAAGAGATGAGAAAAGGGCTTTGGGAACGAGAATGACGTTGAACTTGACATGATAAATGCATTATCTGCAGCAGATAATACATTTATCATGTCAAGTTCACAAGCTATTGTGAATTGATTGAATGCTCTCGACCAATCAGACTTTTCATAGTGAGTCTGATGTATAATAATATAAATTAAAGTAAACAGGAAATGAAATTTAGTACGGCTTGTGCAGGAATGCACGCGCTTTCCTGGAAACCGGTGATGCCAATGCCACTCAGTTTCTCGGAATCGAAAACTGATGACTGAATGAATTCTTTGAAAAACTCGAAAACTTCATAATATTCCGAGAAAAAAAAAGAACCATATTATTGCCCTGTCGGGGTAGCTTGAGTAGAATTTGGTTAGGTAGTAGAAAGCCACTTAGTTTGCCTTCATTTCATTTCATTTCACCCTCCCCTCTCATAGCACATATAAGGACTACGACTACCATGCGATGTTAATTTGTTATTACAGACTCTACTTCATTATGGCGGGCGGCTGGTTGCTATTTGCGTGTGTTACTCTTTCTATTGCTCTAAGAGGTGAGATCAGCTCTGTTTCTCAGATCTTCCCTAATTGTGTTGGTTTGTTATTCTGTTGTTAGGGCAGTTTCCACAGTGGAACAGTGTTTAGAACTTTAAACTGGAGCTAGTATTGTTTGTAAAAATCGTAGCCTGAAGCGACTTCGACACTGTTCCCGGAGTATTATTAAACGTATTATTAGTATGTGTATTATACATGTAAGTAGTAGTATTACTCACTGATAATGGTTCTTGTCTTCAGCCGATCCGTTGGAGCGGCGCAGTATAAATTGTTAACTTAGCTGCTTATTTGATAATAGGAGTTATCGACTACTAAATCAAAACGATAACCACCGTAAAATACGGGGAAAGAAATGTAAAAATGCAGACAACTTCCATACTATGTTATTGAGTTTTAGTTTACAGGATGTCGGTCAGTAATAGCTGAAAGTCTTGGCCATTGACATCGCAATATCCTTGTAAAGAATAGGAAATAAAATTTATCGATTAGCCGCGACGTTTTTATAGTTTTCGCCTTAGAGCGAGACGAGCAAGACGGGAGGCAACATTAAAAATTATATATTCGATGTTTTCGCTTGAATGATAAACAATCTTCAGAATCAACGATGCAAACCAACGAAAACTCAGCAAAAATATTCCAAAAAAATGTTTGTTTTTATTCCTAATTCCATATGCAATTGTTTCTGTGGGACGTCTCCAGAGTCTCTCTGGCTCTCTATTATATTATGGATAGAAACTGAGAAGTGAGAACATAAAAAAAATTAAAATTAAAATGTCGAATTGAACTACATCACATAGAACAGATTATTGTTCTTAGAATTTGTAATTCGCCAAGATAAACCTGACCTGCAGTTCATTTAGCTCAATGTAGATTAATTTAGTATTTCACAAATGTTTTAAGCGAGGAGTATATATGAAATCAAGTTGATTTCTTTTGACAGCTGCCACTCAAGAAGACGACAGTGACAAGAGCGCCTCCCTTATGTCTTTCCTAAAACATTTCAACCAAAACAGACACCACGTGACTAACCCTGAAGGTAAACAGAAAGCTCGAGACTTCATCAAGAAAACATTTCAGGATCTGGGCCTCATTACATGGCGTGAAGAGTTTCAGCCAGAATTTCCACAGGTGATAATTTATGGGAATAAATGCTAATTAAACTAGCCCATCCATTCCTCGGACATCAATTTGTCGGTCGGTCACTCAAGTCACGTCAGCCAGCCAGTCAATCAGTCAGTCAAGATAATTTGGTTTTATCAACTGGGTTGATAATGTGAATTGTCCACCGTAAAGAGATTCGGAAGCTGACGTTTCGAGCGTTAGCACTTCGTCGGAGCGATTCCGCCCGAGCGATTCGCTCCGACGAAGGGCTAACGCTCGAAACGTCAGCTTCCGAATCTCTTTACGGTGGACAATTCACATTATCAACCCAGTTGATAAAACCAAATTATCTTGTAATACTCCCACCGACGCAGCACCACAGTTTCTTTAGAAACTTGCCCCCTTTAATCAGTCAGTCAGTTAGTCAGTCAATCAGAAAACCAACTAGTCAGTCAGTCGGTTAGCAAACCATGCACTACTGTTAGTCAGTCAGCCAGACATATTGTGAGTGAGTTATTCAGGTTGGTTTTAGACTGATTTTTTAGTTGTGTTTAGGTTCAGCAGAGCTATGCAAGTAAATGTAGCTATGTGGCGACCGAACTGAACTGCCGAAGAATTCGATATTTATTATTGACCTATTCCATGGAGTCATGCAACGTTTTCAAAACTGCTTTTTTTTCCAGTATGCAACTGGAGTTAACTTGGTCGGTAAACTCCCAGGAACTCTTTCGGGTTCACGTAACGACAGGCTGATTCTGATTGGCGCTCATTACGACACGATTCGCACGACTTCACACGGCGCTGATGACAATGGATCAGGCGTGGCTGCTATGCTGCAGGTTGCTAAGCAAATTACAGCAGGTGTGTAATGTGTAGTTTTGTTTATTTTCTCGTTTTCCCCCGCTCTCTGAGAAATTAGCAGATGTAAAGATCTAGTCATCCCAGAATCTACGGTTTACAAATTCTTCCTAAAGAACAAATCCGGATAGCAATAGCGTGGGGGATTTGAACTGGGGACCTCCAAATTTCAAATCCAGTCCCCTAAACCTCTCGGTCACGCAGACTCCGCCTCCCGGAGCCAACACAAAAGCAAGTCTCTATAGACTTGCTTTCCTAGCCTGTAAATGACCAAGGACATAGTGTTACTGCGACTGTGACTGCTTCATTAGCAGTTCATCAGTGTTTTTTGGTAGATGGTTTCAACCCGGAAGTATCTGTTGCCAGATTGACTTTCACCCAGGTTGTCGAAACGTCAGTCACCAACAACAGTTCACCTTCTCAGAGTGTGCCTCACTCAGACGATCACGCTGCATAAAAGAATAACAATTTGTTTTTTGCATTTTTCTGTTGCAGATTTCTCTAAATGCGCCCGTAGTTTCAGCGTTTTGTTTGTAGCGTTTGACTTCGAGGAATGGGAAGATTGTTCTAACACGACACTCAATCCGCGCTGTGCTTGTGGCCAGATCGACTGCGGGAGCAGGGCTTTTGTTGCAAACTTCTCTCGCTTTTACAACGGATCTTTGCACTCAAACGGGAAACTTCAGGGAGCTATTATAATGGATACTGTGATGAACTACAACAGCACTCCTAACACGCAAATTCTCCCATCTTCGATAGACCAGGTTTTGCCAGAGATTTACCATCAGATCAAAGAAGATAAGTTTCGAGGCAATTTTCTTTCTGTGGCTGGGCGACTAGTGGATGACGCAGCGCTGATGGATTCGTTTTGGTATCATTACAATCAAGTCAAGTCTGGTGAGAATCTAGACTTTGGAGGCAACAGGCCTCTCTGTGCGCGCAAGTCCGTGAATTATATTTTAGCTGTACTCTTTAGACCTTTCGCGACCTATTACTGACCAGCCAATCAGAGATCATTGCAGGAATTTCGTAGCTGCCTACGTAATACTGACTGGCGTTTTGGGCATGCGCGGAGAGAGGGCATAAGCACGCATAGAGAATTATGTTAGAGTTTGAGATAGACAGTTAGGCGCCTTTTTGATCAATCTGGTCAGGATGATAAATACAAATAAAATCAGCACGAACCACTAATAGTGTTTATATATCTTTCCGAATTCAATTCAACGTAATAGAGGTGAGCTAGTTTTTTCCGCTGGATGATCTTGCGGACATTTTTGGTCAGTGAAAATAATTTTATAGCTTAGTAATTAAAACAGGGCAGACATATGGTTTACAATGAACCAACCAGACTCTCTTCAAGCAAATCACGTGGCCGGCACTAAGCCCAATAAAACGCGTATGACTAAATTATAATATTTATTGATCGAGTTGATGGCACGAAGTTTGAGACTAATTATCTTTTTTTTCTCTCACGTTATTAACCCCAATCTTAGCCCTAAAAAACAAAACTACGATGTATGCAGTTAACCTCCCATTCCACGGACCGCCTTTTCAACTGCCTCCCCATATGCGGAATGCGATGGGTGACTTTTTGAGAAGCGATCACCTGGCTTTCTGGAATAACTTGAATAACTTCCCTTCACTCAGCGCCATTTTCCTCAGTGATACAGCAGACCACAGAAGCTACATGGTTTCATGTTACCATGCCAACTGTGACAATATTGATCGTGTGACTCCTGAAATGCTTCAGTTTCTTCAGAAGACCAGTGACACCATTTTGGCCACGACTAATGACGTCACCAAGCTTTCTTGTCCGGAAAAACGCGAGGGCCTGGTAGTGAGTCAGACAGGTAAGAACAAACTCGGCTCAGGCTGGTTTCGCAAGCCCTGTGGAAAAGAAAATAAGTGTGATATGTTATGAGAACCTAGACCACAAGTTATCCCTCTTTCGCCTACTCCGTACTGCATGACGCGAAAGAAAACTGCGGGGAAAAAATGGCCGCACGAAGTCTTGTGGTCGAGAAACGCACTCCTTGCCTCCAGGATTTTGCGCAGCCATTTTTTTTATCGTAGTTTTCTTTCGCGTCATGCAAGGCGGATTAAGCGAGAGAGGGACTACTTGTAGTCTAAGAGACCTTGCGAGTCTAGTTGTGCCACTAATTCTTTTCTTACTTTTTTGCCAGATAATTGTACAAAAGCTTGGAAAGTTGCTCTGACTGGAGTTGGAACCTTTTTGTTTGGAGTGCTTATAACAGCTGCAGCGTTCGTGTTTTATCTTCGACGAGTATCTCAAAACGACTCCCTGGTCACGCGAGATCACTTGCAGTCAAGCTTCAATGCAGATAACACTGGAAAGGTTATCTAGTTTTCTTTTCAATCTGTTCTCTTAATCATAGTTAAGCATTCATGCTAAGAGGCCTATATTCCATTTTTTGAGTTTTTTTTTACTTTTGTGTTCGAAATCTTTCAATATTCTTTTCAACGGTGATAATAGTTAATATATTTTAGAGCTCAACGAACTGTGTAGTTTTAAAATTTACGCTATGCGGTATCAGACAAGGGTATTTAAGTACTATGCTTGCCAGATTTTTCCCGTGTCAATCACTTTGTACCGTCTGAACGGTTCAATCAGTACACGCTGCTCAATGCGACTTCTTCAGTAGATCATGTTAGGGGCGTGTTACAAGAAGCACGAGGTTCTGACAACCAAATAAACTCGAATAGCGAAAGCGATAGAAATCCTGGAGCGAAACTATAGTTGTTTTGCTTTGAAATCAGATTAACCAAACAATGCTATCTGTTCTCTGATTACTAGTCTTCTAAGCTCATACACTGAACGCCTCTACTAGTGTTACATTGCGAAACAGCGTAGCTATGCAGGTGTGCGTGGAACAGATATGTTTACATGTGGTACTGAATTTGGAAGAAGGGAAACAATACTATGAAAACAGTACAAACTTTTCTATCAGTTTCGCTGCCTCTCAGATCATGTATAAGTGACGAAAGTCAAGTG
>CAXHUQ010000680.1:0-5000 GCA_964020085.1 Micromussa lordhowensis | reverse complement strand
GTAAGATTCACGTTTCCTGCGAACGGCTAACCGCTAAGGATCACGTGACCGGAGCCAGACGCGTTTGAGGTTTTCAACTCGCGTTTTGAACTTCAACAGGTGGGTTTTCACGTAAGACATTTACCTCAAGCTATATTCCCTTGAATTTAATTTTATGCCACGTATAACTGCCGAAATCGAATAAAGTAACCTTTTTTTCTAGAAAACGTTTTTTTTTTTCACTTGGCGTTATTTTGACAATTCTATTGCACTGACAGGGTGATTTCTATTCGCTCGAATTTACTCCAATCTAAATCGACTGATGTCGACCGAACGGCGAACGGCAAACTTCTACTCAAACCGCAGTTTGAGGTGTGCGGTAAACGTGGATCTAAAAATAACGTTTCGCGTAATTCTCGCGTGAGAAACGTGTCGTGCAACGTGTCGTGCGTGAACTGTCACATCTGTCAGCGGCTTACTACAACCAAAACAAGATGGCGTCCGCAAGCTTGGAAGAAGAGGAGACAGAACTAAACTTTGGAAAGCTTCTCGTGAGAACATTTAGCGCAAGTGCACCACCAGACACAAAAAGAGATGCTCAGTGGAAAGTGGAGAGATTAAACCTTTTGAACATCGCAAATCTTTGCATCAAAAATCTCATCGATTCGGCGCTAAAACTTGGAGGAGTTATTGGAGACGAGCATTTTGAACCATTTCAGCAGTTTTTTGTCGTGCTCGAGAGCGTTCTACGACATGGATTGAAATGTAAGTGGATAGTTAGCCTAGTTTAATTTTTTCAGACCTCTTCAAAGTAACTTTTCTTGACATAGTGGAAGGATTAAAACTTATTTCCCGTACGCGTAGAAGAAAATAACGCAAGGAAACAATTAAAACGTGTCTGTCACATGACTAATGTTATTAAAATCAACGAAATAAGCCTATCCCTTCGTTTTGAATTAATTGCTCCATTCAAAACAACTTTATACAGCATCTCGGATGCAGATGATTTCCCAACAATTTTGTGTATCTATGTCCCTCGATTTAATTGTTGAAAAGATAAGTGAGGATACATGTAAGTGAAGTCTTTGCTGATCATTTTTTTTGCCACAACCTTAGAGGCTTAAATAATAAATGAAACCCAGAATTGTCCTAAATTTTTATCTTTCTTTATGTTACGTTTAGTAAGACATCCCATTAGTTAATACATTAAAGCTTGTTTGATTTAATTGGTTTAATTCTCTTTTGATTTCTCTGTAAAATTTCTTCTGACTCTTCGCTATTTTTTGCATTTATTATCTATATTTACATAAGTTGCCCTTATGGTAAGTAAAATATTTTTTTATGAAAATATAATTTATGAATGCAAATCTTCATCATCTAGCCAAAATATTTAATCTCAGAATACCATAAACTGTTGCTTATAAGATCTCCTGCATTGATAAGCTCCCCTGGTTATAGGCTCATCTACCTGTAAACCAAAAAGGCCCAACAAATGAAGAAGCCTAAGTCGTGTATTACACTGCGATAAAACACGACGGGTATTTGAGAACACGAGGAAAATGTAGAAAACGTGAGCCACAGGCAAGTGTTTTCTACATTCAGTGTTCTCAAATGTCCAGATTGTTTTATCACAGTGTAATACACGGCTTGGGCTTCTTCATTTGCTTTATGATAAAGAGATAATGTGGCGAAAAACAATAAAACACGATATTTCCATGTTTTATACTCTGATAAAATATGGATCTTCAACCAATCAGAGAGTGCGCAAGGTCCATTCTATATTATAAATCAATAAATAAGCCCCTCTCTACATGTAGCTTTCCTTGTTTTGAATTATGTTGTAAGCTGGTTCTACGACTACTTAATGGTGAATTATTTCAACAAACTAAACAATCAAAAATGTTCCACATTCAGCAAGTTCTCCATGTTAACTCACGCAGTCGCTCATGTGCGTGGCGACCCATAAAAGGTCAGGGAACCACAAACCGTGGGGGGTCCCCACAGGTTCATCAGTATTACAACAAGTTTGTTTTATTAGTGTAGTTTTACAGCTTAATTGCCAGTAAATGAAAAACCTGTTTCGATCAACATGTACAGCTACATTAAAAGCTTGTTTTCGAAATGTTTCTTTTTTATTCCAGTTATCCAGCTTGGATATGTACATGTAAGCTCCTCCATTTATAAGCCCATTTAAAAGCCTTTATACGGTTCTATAGGTTGAAGGCTTATAAGCTGCAGTTTGCAGTATCCTAAACACTGTCTAAGCTACCCCCTGATGTTATCTGGCATTCTGGTCTCTCTGTTTGCATCTTTGTCTCACATTTGACTTACATGTGTAGCCTTCAGTCTAGAAAGATCATTTTGTTTTAATTTGGCTCAATAGAAAAAATATGGGAAACATCTTACATTTTGCATTCAAAAATGCGTACGAGCTCTGACTGGCTCTTGTGAAGAACAATTTGCTTGTATAGCGAATCTCTCAACCATATTACGACCTGGCAAAAAATGCAAAGGAACTCATGCATGAATCTACGATAACAAAGGACTATCAGCAAAAATACTGCAACTGTAGATTCTTCTTTATGTTTCAGATATCATCTAGATAACTCCTGTGACCTTCTGGCAAGAAGTACATAATGATTTGTATTTATTATTTTGTTCAAAGTAAAACGCAATATTCTTGGCCACCGGAAGGATTATTGGGGGCCTTTAGAAGCACTAGAGCAAGTTGCACCAGAGTCATCAGAGATTGTAAAGAGTGTCCAGAATCTTCCAAACATTAGGTATGTGCATACTTTGAAACGTTTTGCCCCCTTTCAGAGGAACATGAACTTTAGAATACAGCATTGTCCAAAATGAAAACAACCTGTTAGCAAATTTGAAAAGCTTATAGTTTCTTACATGTACGTTACCATCAAAAGCGGAAATAAGCACTATCCCAAACCATTCTTTTTGGTTTCTTTATTGTTTTGTTAATTTGGTGGAAACAAAATTTCTTGCATCAAGTGACTTAGCTTTCTTGATGAATATACATGTAATTGCATAATTATACACGTATATCTTCAATCTTCCCATAAAATCAATAGGATCTCAAGAGATCTTATTCATCTTAAAGTTGTATTGGAGATAAAGATAAAAGCTTCACTGTTTGCAATTCCCACCAGTAATTGGATTGAGTTATTAATGGTGTTTATACTAGAGTTGCTCTATGTATTATTTTTGAGTTATTTTTTTGTAAAAAAAATATCTCTTAGTCGGCGCGACGAGTATGTTGTGGACGGGTCAATGGATCAGTGAGTCAGTGAGTCAGTGAGAGATGTATGTATGTCACACCAATCAGATCGGATCTACTATAAACAGTCAATCAAATTTCTTGTTTTAAAAGTAAATGGTATATGAGAAGATTTGATCCCGATACAGTTCAGAACTGCCATATTTATTCTTCTATAAAAGAGGAGGAAGTATTCATATATTGGGTTTACTTCGGCATTTTCTGTGAGTTAGGCTTAGGATTTTAGTTATGGAGGAGATAAGCCTTGAGGTATGAAACAGTGCGTTGAGGTAGTTGTATATGGCGTTCCATCCCCGCCAAAATTCGAATTGACAATACAACATTCAATCATGCAATGCTATACATGCCCAAGAGCATTACAACATTCCCAAACACTCTGCGTTGTTCTCGATACGACTACGATATGTAATAAGTTACAATACAACATCTTAAATCGCAATACAACATGTTCACATACATCGTACAACATGTGACTACTGACTTTACAACATGTTGCCGATGAATACTTTTCTTGATTGACTTTTCAACCTTGTATCATCACGAAGCGAACGCCACGTCTCTGTTTACGTTACAACATGCCACGGGCTCGATCGATGAACTTCACAAGATTTTTCCAAACGCGACTTTATGCTGCATGTAACGATCGGGTTACAACATAGGTTTACAACATGCCACAATCGGGTTTACAACATGGGTTTACAACACGTCACGATCGGGTTTACAACATGCCACGATAGGGTTTACAACATCCGTCAAACTCAATCGATAATCAATCGATTATGAACTCTTAAAATGTTAACCGCTGACCCGGTTATTTCGCTGTCCAGCGCCAGGTCCTGCGCGGTCTGCCAACAATCATGGCTGACAACATTGCTCGTATCCTATCGGTGGTGCAGGATACGATAGAAAGGCTCGACAATTTTCAAGGCCCTGACGACTGTAGCAGTTTAGTTCTCCGTTTGGAGTATTTGAACAGATCCATTGTGAACAACGCGGAACTTCCGGGGTCGTTTGTATCGGACATTGGTGTGGCAATTAACCACCTGAAGGAAGCAGACATATTAGACGCTCATGATCAACCTAACAATTGTAGTGGTTCGAAAATTTACAGTGGTAACCCAGGACGTCCTTACTTCGATATAAAGGAAGAACAGCTGGTTTGTCTTGTTGAAAGTGGATTTAATGTTCCACAGATTGGCCAGTTGCTGGGGGTGTCAACAAGAACAGTAGAGAGAAGGATGTCTCGTTTTGGTATCAGCATTACAGGTAAGAAATAAAGTGACATCATTATTTCAAGTTTTACTCTGTAACCATAACTTAAAAAAAATCATTGCAGTTTAATTATTTTTTCATACCTGAGGAAAACACACAAGCTTGTAAGTAATGTTGCCTACCATATCATTGTCTGTTTTTGGGCAGGGGGAGGGGCCTAGGGGAGACTGACACCCTTCCTTTTTTTAAAACAAACAACAACAAAAACATGAGACCCTTTAGGGAGAAACCCTACACCTTTTTGGAGCAGTTACACCCTTCTTTAGCCATAAGTGCCACCTCTTCCTCCTCATTTTAGTAGGCCATTTCCAAGTTCTGCATCTGTTTCAAAACGAGGGCAAGTGCGAAACCTTTCATATGAAAATGAGTTTGATTTACATTTGAATGAGTTTTACTCACAAGTTCATTCAAATGTAAATCAAACTCATTTTCATATGAAAGGTTTCGCGCTTGCACT
>CAXHUQ010000679.1:0-18758 GCA_964020085.1 Micromussa lordhowensis | reverse complement strand
AAAAGTTTCAGCTTTCTTATCTGTAACGGTCTTGAAATGCATAGCTCCACAAATTCGGCAGAAAATAGAAAAATGGGAAGAATACGGAAATCGATGTAAATCAGAAAACTGTTTGACATACTGTCAAAAGTTTAATAACAGGTTTTATTTACGTTTTATCAATGTTGAATGAAAGCATCCTGGCACAACGTATCTTCAACTTGTTATATATGTTATCAATATATGTTTTTTTAGATCATAATAAAATGTCAAAAATTAACATTTTCTTTACTGTTTTGTACATGTTTTATAAAAGGTTTTTGTCTAACATTTTAAAAATATGTTAAAAATGTTTTCACCGATATTTCCTATCATCGCAAGCCGGAAACAGCCACCAATGAGCGATATCTGAGATATTTTATGCTAAATATTGTGAATTTAGGTAGAGGGCTGTTTTTATCTTAATTTAATAGAAAGTTAGACATGAAATTGCTCATGGTAGTAAAACCTTTATGATGGGATTTGTTTTAATGAGTGTTTTATAAAGGCCTTATATATGATATGTATATACATTATACACGTGGTCAATGCTCATGATCAAGCATAATATACATATTGGGGCATAAAGGCACTTGAATGGTAATCATACAGGTGTAGCATATAACCACTTCATTCCGAAAAAAGTTTGAATATGTCTTAAATATAACGAAAATTATATGAGAGATTTAGAGAATGCTTTTTGAAAAACATTTCAAAAATATTTATAAAACGTATTGTATATTTGAGTCGTTATCTAAATGTATGTTTAATATTCATGGAATGTCCTTTATCTAACTTGATATTCCATAGATGTTTCATTCCTATATATTATTTCAATGACATATTTTATTGATACTGTAAACATGTTTTTTAAACATGTTTTTGAAAAACGTTTTGAAAACATAAAAAAGGTTTAAAAATCAGTCGCCATAAAACTTCTTTTCAAAACATGTTTAAAACGTCACTTGGACATTTTAAGAACATTTTTAAAATGTCAAATTGTTAGCTGTAAAATAACTACTTTCCTAAAGTTCCAAACTCCAACTCCCACAAATATTCTTAATATATTTGATTAAAAACATAACTATTTTAAAGATGCAGACCCTGAAGGGTCCAGATTGTAACGCTCAGATTATTCACGAACAAACTCAGCTTATTCCGCCGATCAAATTCCAAGGTCGCTATTGTCAACAGACTGCCAATACCATATATGGAGGCAATCAATAACTCTAGCACATCTTATGTGCGAATTGCCACTTCAACTGTATGGGCATTTCATATAAACGTTTATGCATGTTCATTGATAAGAACTGAATTTAATGGAAAATATTTATCAAACTTTATAGAAAACATCAATGTGTATTTTAGGTAAATGTATGTATATGTATATGTGCTATATAAATGTGTTATCCTCCCTTTAATGCGACGCATAACATTTTATGAAGTATTCACATCCGTATATATCTACATGTGGATCCACAATACATCTTCCCCAAACATTTTAAAAAGATTCCCATGTATGTGAAACATGTGATCAACAGTTTTAGCTATGGGAATATGCCACATACCCTTGCCGAAGGGACTGTACCACTCGCCCTGATCACAGTGCCACGCCTTCTCACAGCAGGTGCGCTCGCGCTCTGGGTAGGCGTGTGAAGGCTGAGTGTCGTATGTAATCGCGGGGACGGATGACGCTGGTGCAACTGCGTTCTGTGACTGCGCAACTCTGAGACATCAATTTGGTACAAGATAGAAATTTTGAATTCTAGGTTACGATTAAGGTAGATGCACTTGCAACGTACCCAACTAAAACACTACCCACTGGGCACAGCACCTAAACCGAACGTCCTTGGACGTTCAAAATACGTCCGTTGGACGTCCAGCTGACGTTCAGATCACGTCTGAACGTATTTTGAACGTCCAGCGGACGTTCAGTTTAGGTGCTGTGCCCAGTGGGTAATTTCGTTAAACTGAATTATTTTTTGAACAAATATTATATTCAAGACGTGTTTGATGCATTATTGACAAATTCAGCTTTTTTGTTATTTCCGATGACGTCACAAACCCCTGTTGAATATGACGTCATAATGCAAAAATATTAAAAAAAAATATTTTAAAAATCGCAATTGAAATCAATTTTCTCAAAATTGGTTGGTTTGATTTTCTTTATAATTCCAGCAAAGTTGTATGTGTTGGTAACAGTCATCTTATCAAATTTGTGCCAAAATCATATAGATAGTTTGTGAAAAATAAAAATTAACAAGCAAATTCAAAACCAATTTCCCATAAGAGCCCATGTTAAAGCACCCTGATAACACCCCAACTTTGGCTGCGTATAACAAATAACTGATCGCTTAGATTTTCTTCATTTCTTGTGTAATGACCACATATGACCTTATTTACGTATAGCTCAAATTTCATTAAAATCGTATAGATATTTCATTGTAAAGGATAATTACCTTTAGCTATTTATATGTAAGTAAACAAGATAGCTGCTTAAAGAAACACGAGACTAACATATGGATTATTCTCATTAACGTTATGCATTGGTATATATATATATATATATATATATATATATATATATATATTATATACTTAGGGACTTTTAAAACGCAACCGATAAAAATTCAAATATTTTGTATTTTTAAACTTAATATTTTCCAACACATTACTAGTCTATTGAACTAATGTCCAGCTACAATGCGTTTACACTTTTTTACCAATAGTCTGTATCAAGGTGTGAATTCTCGATCTATTGTGATATACACTACTCAGAGCCCTGTTGCCCAAACAATGGTGTCTATGGCTTTGATTGCCCTATCGCTATACAGTATTACAAAAGCGAATGTAAAGGCATGGAAAATTTTTGAAATCCATATAAAATTAGAGATGCCGCGACTTTCCGCAGTTCAACGGGAACAAGCGATAGGTATGCTGATGGGCGGAATTTCACAAACCTGCAGTGGCAAGACATTTTAATGTAGCCAAATCAACAGTTTTACGTCTAGTGAGACGTTTAGAAGAAACCGGATCGACCCGCGATCGCCCACGGCCCGGCCAGCCGCGCGTAACGACCCCAAACCAGGATCGCAGAATTCGCTTAATTCATTTGCGAGATCGTTTTCAAAGTGCTGTTCAGACAGCGGCGATAATTCCGGGTCGCCATAACCCGCGAATCAGCGCCAAGACGGTTTTACGGCGTTTGCGCGAACACAAGTAGGAAAAAATTGAAAATCGACACTTGTATAGGTGCGTGACATTATGTTAATTTGTGGTAAGCATACTTATTTGTCGACTTTGAAAGTTTGACAGAATATTGTAGACATATTAGTGCAAACATGGTGCAATTTTGAATAAAATCCAAACGTCGATTTATCTTTATATGATGTTTTATTTCCGCGGTTGCGTTTTTAAAGTCCCTAAGTATAGTATATGGCATTAGCAGGCTGTGGAGGAGGCTGACCTTGGTATTGATCGCCAAAAGAAAAACTGAGTTTGTTCGTGAAGAAATGTGAGCGTACCCACTGGGCGCAGCACCTAAACTGAACGTCTATCGGACGCTCAAAATACGTTCAGACGTAATCTGAACGTCATTGGGATGTTCACTGGGCACACAGACGTATTTTGGACGTCCAGCAGACGTTCAGTTTAGGTGCTCTGCCCAGTGGGTAACTATCTAGACCCTCCAAATTCCACAATCTTTAAAATGTTTATGTTTTCAATCAATGAGAATAAGATTACAAGTGGGAGTTGGAGTTTGAAACTTTAAGAAAATAGTTATTTATATGTCATCTCTCAAATGTGTTGGCAATGTGTTGGTAATTTAAGCTATAAATGATTTAGCCTCCCTTTTATCATGTGGCTCCACATAATAAATAAAATATAATAACCGCCTAACATATGCCAACTAAAACTATTTTCAAACCTGGCGCGACACAAAAACATATCACCAAGTAAAAGTTATCTCACACGCCAATGACTGCCGTCTCTTTTTGGACGCGAGTGCCGTAGACCCCGGGGTCGAGTTCCACTGTCACCACCTGTGCTTTTTCAGCAAGGATCACGCGCTCACCCCTCCTGTAACAGCAACCATTTTTAAAGACTTATGTCTTTATTTCATAACGCAGTTGTCGTCCCTCTGTTATGATAGATAGTAAACCAATTGTATAACTAGAAAAAAATGACCTGGACCACAGGTCAAAGCTATTTTTGATTTAACATTAAGAAATCTTTTTCTTTTTTTTTTAATTTGACAACAATAGTTATCCATTTTAAAATGGTCAGAGTTGAAATGTACGATACTATTTTGTGACCATCAAATCATAGAAAGGGATTTTTGCTTTAAAAAAATAGATCAACGTTATTATTCAATATATTTTACATAGCGTATCCCACCAGTCAGACGGTAGAATGAACAAAAAAAGAGGAAGGGGTTTGGGCGGGACTGTTAACTGATTGTCCTCAAGAACGCTAAGTCATTGCTAGACTGGTTTGCAGTAGCGATATATATATATATATATATATAAAACAAAAAAAACATCGAATACACTATCTTTGAGCCTTGCTCTGTGATTAAAAAACCTCTTTGTTAATACATTCGCACCTGACTAGGTACTGGGGGAGCGTCCACTGCAGTTAACATGCACAGTGTAGGATTTTGTGACTTTTATACAACGTTTTATGAGGGGGGGGGGGTGCATAATAAATTCTAATGAACAATTATGTTCTTTATTGCAATTTATGTTAGGATTAAACAGGCGTACAATCCCAGTATTTGATTGTTTAAGTCAAGCTAAGCCACTGCATTGCAAAAATTTGTTTAAGTCCAGCCTGGCCTTAAGCAAACCTGGCTCATCTACAACACCAATCCTTGTAAGTACCTTTACTACCTATATGTAAAATATCTGAGCAATCGATCCAGAAATGTAGGCTTGAGTGTGTTAGCAAGCTCATTCAAGTGCTTAGGCATTGCGAAAAATTGCAAAGTCCAGCTAAGCCATTGTTCTTGGGCAAGTCTGGCTCATTTACAATCCCGATCCTTGTTAGTATCCATATTGCCTATATGTAAAATATCTAAGCAATCGATCAGGAAATGTAGGCTTGAGTGTGTTAACAAGAAAGTGTCGACAGACGGCTAGACTGACGAACGGACAGACAGACTCGAAAACTATGGTCCCCCAAAGCCGCGCTACGCGGCAGCGGGGGACTAAAAATACATATTAATCTAGACATAAAGAGAGCGCTTCCTATTTTTTGTATTTAATTTATTTAATTTTTATTCAATCTTTTTGAAATTTTGTCTGGCAGAATTAGACAATAAATTCTATAACCTGTTCAAATTTTTGCAGAAAGCTTCATACGCGTTTGGACGCTGTAAAGACAATAAAATATTTTTGCTTACAACAAAAATAGCTTTATCGTGATTCTTTCTGAGGTGATATACTTCCTTTGACCGACTAATAAAAGTGTTTTATGCTAAAAGTATTGATTGGTACAACATAAATCTTAATTCGTTATAACTATATTGATTCATTCATTTATAAATGAACTGACTGAGTAAGGCCACTGGGTGTGGCCCTGACCACTCGTAGCGCTTTATGCAACACGCCGCCGTCAGCTAGATTCTGAATGAGGAACCGGTTGTGCATTGAAACACTGCTGATTCATTACTAAAGCGGTTTCTCAAAATGCATTTTAAGTTGTTTTACAGTGCAGTACAGAATACATTGCATTGGATTCAGTAATGATATGCTTCCGTGTCATTTTGGTATTTTATCCAATGTAAACTCTGGCTTCTTTTTGATTTAAATGTCACACTGGTATAGCATTTTATATTTCTAGCGTTTCACCTTCCATTTTTTAGGGTAGAATTTTACCCCTTTCCATATTTTCTTTTAAATTTTGTACACTTCACGCAGAACTAGATATCAATATCAATGTTGTGTCCAAATATGAAATCTCTAAGCATTACCGTTTTTGCAGAATGTTTCATACGCGTTTGGACGCCTGTAAAGACAATAAGATAATTTTGTTTACAACAAAAATAGCTTAAATATTTGTTACGCGGTCAGTGTTTTACTATTTTACATCAGTTACGGATTGAGGGGATAGAGGTGTTCAAACGGTCGTGAACAAACCATAAAATTTGTTTTAAAAAGAATTGTTCAGAAATTTCCAGCAAAAAGCTAGACTATTTGTAGAACTTTTTTTTTTCATTAACATGATTAAGGTGCTCCTGAATTATTCCAAGTCAGGGGTTTGTTATGAAACATTTGTTAGTCAGCTGTGAATTGATAAGGAACACATTTTGAGAGGAACACCTCCTGGGGTGCTCTTCTTAATATGTCGCACAAAACTACTATTTGCGATAACTATAGAGTATACTGTTTTGTTTACACTAAGCTTGTTTTCAATATTGCTTGACCAATGAGGAAATGAAGATGACAATGCAGATTGCCATTTTTTTTTGTGCTATTCCACATTAGAGTCAATTTATCAGCTATTAATTGATGTATGAGCGATTCAGTCTTAAAGGTGAAGGTCACAACAAGGTTTGCACAACAAAGTCCTTAAACGGTTCGAAAAATGGCCACTTTTGAGCGATATTACGTGTTTAAGCTGATATTTGAAAGCCTTCCGTTTACGTAAGATTTATTATATTTGACACATAGGTAGGTGTATTATACTACTTTAAGGCTGTATATTGTTGAAATAAGAAGCTTTTAAAGTTGTATAGATAAAAGAGGTTTTGTAAACTTTTCTGGAAAAATGACGTGTTTAGAAAAATTGCCACTTTTTAATATGGTATTATATTACTCATATTTTTAGGCAAAACATTTTGTTATTGACAAAATATTGTCATTCTGTCGTTTTACACAAAACTACAGTATGGTAATCATGTTTTTAGGAATGAGAAATTGTTCCATTTTTTTGTTTAAGGCCAACCAGTGTATTTATTATAGTTAGCAAACAATAGTTTTAAATTTGTTCTGAAAAACGGTTGCGCAACAGGGTACACGGTATCCAAAATTAATTGCTTGACAAGAAATGTTGGTTTCCGTTAAGATACTTATAAACATATTAAACATATCTCATCTTTTGGTTACTCAACAAGGGCAATTATTGTACATAAAATCTGAAATCCTACTTTATTCATGTGGAAAATTGTGTTTATACAACACCTAAACAATAAGATTTCCACATAAACTAAGTTTCTGAATGTGATATGCAGATATGATTATTGGAAAAGGTGTTCCTTTCTTCTCCAGGCTGACTACAGGATGGGAACAGCTCAGCTGGCTGGTAAAGAAAAACATCTATTTTCCAAAAATAAATATTTAATATTTATTTAAAATATTCACTATATAGACCTTTTTCAATGCAAATAAATACTTTTTCAAAAATGTGTCGTGAGGTGCTCTTCTTTATAAACAAAACTATTAAATATCTTGGGGCAAAAGCCTAATCGCAAACAGTTAGATCCGCCCTCTGGAGGTCTACTGTTAAAACAATGCAAATCATTGATTATTTTATGAAGATTGATATATACATCGCAAAACAATTACCATGTTCGGTGCGCCTTATTGTTACGTTACCATCGATCAATCCAAACATCACTCAATCAACCAATAAAACCTTATACACAGAAACTGCATTAGACCGTTAGATTGCCAAACACGCTTCGTTTCTGACCGTAAGGGAAAATAAAAGCGTAAGATTTCTCATAATATTTTGCAAGATGTTATAGACATATGTGTAATGATTAAGATTTAATGCTCCAGATCGAGTTTATATTATCTCAACACAGTCGTGTTAAGTCTGTTCAATAAAATACAACTGACTAATCATACAAATTTAATGCCATGGGCGTGGGGTAAAATTATCAATATGTAAGCACCATAGTATTGCAAAATGCAAGTACTATGAACAAATGAAGAGCACCCTACGATCTGTTTCCAAGAAAAGTCTTCCTCTTCAATTTTCAGCTGGCTGGGAGATTTTTCAAAGTAAGCAGCTGGCTGGGAAAACATGAGGAACACCACGTTTAAAAAATCGAAATATGCTTTATAAAGTCTGAAATACTACTTTACTTATGTAGAAAATTACGTTTACGCAACAACCAAATGATAAGGTTTCAACATAAACTAAGATTATTGCAAAATGTGTTCCTTTTCTTCTCAAAGCTGGCTAGAGGATTGGAACAGTTCAGCTGGCTGGTAAAAAAAGAACACCTTTTTCAAAAAAATGTTTTTTTCCAAAGGGCTCGATTCTTTGAAATCTACGCTATGTAGGCCTCTTCCGATACAAATAAGTACTTTTTCAGAAATATGTCGTGAGGTGCTCCTCAAAAATAGAAGTTCGTTATTATTAAGTACAACAGAATATTGTGTTAAGACATTAACTCTCTCACTAGGCACACATACGTCAATATGACGTTTGATGAACGTCCGGTCCGACGTTCAGTTTACGTGCTTCTATGGTTCAGAACGTAATTCAATCTACGTAATTAAACGTTCATTGAACGTTCAACTTACGTCGATATGACGTTCAATGATACGTTCAGTAAATGTAATTAGAACGTCCAAGCCTAATTTTAAATCAACGTTACATGGACGTTAATGTGAACATTCATTGGACGTTCCATACACCTTACGACATTACCGATGGCCAGCCTACCACGTGTTATCATGATTATTACTATTTATACATAGTGATTAAATAACATTTTCCAAGCTTTCATTTTTAGTGAAAATGGTATTTCCATCTCTACATTTAAAAGCTGCCCCCCCCCCCACCTCAATTTTTGTACCCTTGCAAAAATACAAACTTAAAACAACTATTTATTGAGTTTTCTAAAAGTCATGCTGTCTTGCTCCACTTCCCGTAATATGGCGTACTTTTGAAAAAAGTACTTATTTGCATTGAAAGAGGCATATAAAGTGTATATTTCAAATAAATGAACCTTTTTGAAAATCTATTTTTTCTTTAAAAAAGGGTATTCTTTCTTTACCAGCCAGCTTAGCTGTTCCTATCCTTAAGGATTTAGCCAGCTTGTAGAAGAAAAGAAACACATTTCCAATAGTCATACCTGGATATTACATTTGGAAAATTAGTTTATGTGGCAACCTCATCATTTAGTGTTGTATATACACATTTTTCCACATGAATCAAGTAGTACTTCAAATTTTATGGACCACAATTCGATTATTTTTTTAGGTGTTCCTTATGTTTTCCCAGCCAGCTGTTTATTTTGAAAAATTTCCCAGCTAGATGAAAATTGTTGAAGAACACCTTTTTGAGGAACAGCTCGTGAGGTGCTCTTCTAATATTCAAAACATGACGTTCATGTAACGCCAATTTCGAACGTTCAATCTACGTCTTGACACAACGTCCACCCAACTACTACAATTCATCCTTACAAAAGATACAGGCCCAAAGGACGTTGAGATTTTGCTATTGTACGTCTTTTGAACGTTCAAAACTGGTAACGACGATGACGGAACGTCTGCATTACGTCCAAAAATGACGTTTATACGACGTAGATATTTGAAATTCACATGGCGTTTTTCAATAGTTTTCATCGGACGGACCGGACTACGACGTTAATTTGACGTTCACTGCAGGTCTTGTGCCTAGCGGGATAATTCACTTATAATTTTGAATATGAATGAACTCACTCGTTGACGATCTCCCTGAAACGGGTCTGTTCTGCCACCGCTGTAACAAAGTGCGTTAAGCAGTGCAAGAGTTTAGTGAAAAAAAACTTACTATGCATTACGCGTATCGCTGTATCTCAAATAAATTTAGTTTTTTATCAATGAGAGTCAACGCGCATCAAACAGTGTATGTTTGCACTATCTCAAGTAGAAAGTCTATATAAATTAGATTTTTAAAAATAAAACTTTTGAAACAGGATTTTTCTGTTAGCTTAACACACAGCATACTGGCTTGTACACTGGTATGAGACTATGGAATTACCTATCACCAATCGAAAAAAAAATTAATAACAGCGATTTGTACCTGCCATTTTTATCCGTTATGTTCGTTGCAGAGAATATTATAACATATGCAAAAAATAGTTTCATTTTTCGCCATATGTTTACGATTGATCATAAAAAAATCATCGTTTTGCATAGATTTTTTAAGGTCAAGGGCATAATAAAATTCATACGTATACTTTAAGTTAAAAGGAAGTCAAGTTTCCCAATCAGGTTAAGTAAAACCTATCTAGACTATGTAACTTATAGATGCACCAGCGCATCTGTTCATACAAAAACTTGTTCTTATGGAATCTCTTGCTAGCCAAGGGTTTCACATTTGACTTGACAACCTGTTGCCTGCGTGAAATCAGTATTGCATCAAATTGAGATGGTCCAAGATATTTTGGTTTCTCAACAAAATAAATAACATACGATATATCGCAAAATTTTAATTGCCCTGCCGGGCAAAAAGGTGTCAACTTGGATACTCGACAGAAATAAATGGGCAATTTGGGAAACCGGTTAAGTGAACTCCTGTAGCTGGCAAAAAGGAGCAAATATTTTTTTCTTATTTCGGGCAATTCTTCCGAAATTTTGTAATTTTTATCAGCAAAAGTTGTAATGATGTTCAAATACAATTTTTTAATATAAATGGATGCATGCAGATGCAGATCTATTACAAAATACAGCAACAAATGAGGACAAAAACAGATATTTCACATTTTGTAGGATGTTTTGACGGAATTCTATAATCTTCACGCATCATGTTTAAATAATCATGTTAACAAATAGAAATACAAACAGAACAAGTTTATGATTATGAGACATGCAGCAGATATTTAGAGCTTATAAAAGAAACTGGGCTAGTTGGATGCCCCTGAACTTATATAGCATGATTCTATTGGTGTACTCTTGTAAGCTTATTTCTGTTTTATGTAAGCTTAAATTCATCTAAGATAGTAAACGTATATATTGTGAAGAGCCTTTGTGGTATAGCAGTTAACAGTTAACAGTGTAACAACTGTTCATAAAATACAAACATAACTAAATTATTAAGGCGCTCGTGTTTGCTACTTGAATGATGAGTAGGTCTGCGTAGTAAATCATGAAACTATGTTAGCATACGTTGAATGTAAGTCACTAGAAAGATTCTCTTAAATCATTAAATCAACAATCGCATTTCTTCGATATTTTTTAAAAATCATGTCATGAAACGAAAACAAAATAAACACCTCTTTTCTCGGATCACTCCCTTTCACCAAATTTACACACATGTCATTGAGAAGAAAATTTTCCAATAGATGATAATGATATGGCGTGAAAGTACTAAAAAACGATTTTTAAAAAGTTCATGACCTCTTTAAACTGCATTTTTGGCCTATACAAGTGTTCAAAGAATTTTGAAAAAAAATATGGATAAAAGCGAAATTTTTCAAATGGTACTATGGTGTCTTTTAAAATTTTCTATAATTTTTCAAGTTTTCTAAATTTTGATTTTACACGTATTTTGCCTGCACTTTTTTGAAGCGTTTTGTTATGCATTGCACAAGGTGTTTGCATAGATTCCCTTATGCGTAAACAATGACAGTCTATGGAGGGATTTGTTTATGGGTGGTGTCAAACATGTTTCATAGAGTGTATACATATTCCACACTGAATGGCCGTGAATGCATAGAAATAAACTATAGATAAAATAAATATTTGAAATTATCCCCATAATAGAATATGTATTGTATAAATCCGCTAATCAAAACCCAGTCTATATTTGACACGAAAGCAGAGACATTGGTTTAAATATCAAAGTAAAGTCATATGAACAACTGACAAATCTTATCAATATCATGATTCGCTGAGAATCTTGCTGTTCTGTGTTGTATGCAAACAGTTTTGCAGCACATCATTGTGTGTACTCCATTATCGCTCAAATTTTACAAATGAATTTGTAACAATAAATTTCAAACAATTTCTAGGAGTTATTATATGATCATTAAAAAAATTTAAACTTAAAACATACACGTTCTATCTCTTGTGTCTGTTTGTTCGTTCGTTGCTTGGGTCATGAACTTCTTGGGCTACTTTTACTATATGGTTATTGCATGTTGCCATTTATTTTATCAAATATATTCTAGTGATAATGTATTCAGAAACAGGAAGAACTCAACACCTCGACACAATCATGAATTAGTTACTACAGAAAAAGTGCATCATAGACATGGGAGAGCCAGAAGTTTGATATTTAGACTGCATCTGGTGCCTATCAAATCAGGAGGTAAGAGACCGCTAATCGATCTGTCAGAACTCAAAGAGTATCTAATCCCGAAGCCGTTTGAGAAGACCACACTGGTAAAAGTTAAACAAGGAGCAGATGCTTGCTATTGAATTTCAATCAAGGAATCCAAGAATCGTCGAGAATATATCTGTGTTTTCAGAATTCGAGGAAAGAAGTACATGTTTAGACTAGCTGGCGACCAGAAAATGTTATATCTAGCGTTTGGATTGAAGACGGCTCCATGGGCATTTACGGAGGTAGTCACACAAATCAAGAGATAAACAGCGCCTTGATATATCTTGTTGCCCACCAAAATCAGGACACTCCTCTACGAAATACAGCGATATAAGTACAGCTATGACAGATAATAGGTTAACGTGTGAGCATGGACAATACCGAGTAAAACCCGACCTAGTCGATTGTGTTTCACAAAGATCATCTAAACCTGGTAGCAGACAGCACATTTTCTCTAAAATAAAAAGTTGGGATATCGACAGCAGTCATCGAACAGGCAATACTAGTTGCAATGTCCATAAAGATATCACTTGGAAAATTACATTTGTGATCAATAGGGTCAGTGTCTTTACACATGCAGTTCTATTCTAGATCCCTCCTCACAATACACATGATTCATGGGCGCATCAGAAATGGATAGAGGAATAGCATTCAAAGACTAGACCTGGCAAGGAGAGCAAAAGTTAACCAGCCATCACGTCAGATTGGCTTTAGTTGTTAATTGCCTTACAACTAACGTCTACAAATGGGACAGTGTCCATATCCAGACTGCAACACCACAGCGGTTGCACCTCAAGGAAACCAAGGAGCACACGCTCTTAATCCTTAATGAACTATGCTACCTGTGGACAAGCTGGGCGTTGCAATTGATTCCAAACACATAACGGGATATCTTAACGCAGCGGACCTTGCTCACGCCGGAAATATGTTTCATCATGGATAGGAATTTTGAAGTAAGTAAAATTCAATTTTTGAAAAGCAGGGTACATTTTCTTGTCATATATTGGTAAACAATGTGTCATAGAACCTAAACGGTGTCGTAGATTGCGCGCCGATTGCCCGGCGTGTTGCTTACACTACATGACAGATCATACCATCAGAATGCTGTCTGGGAAGAACAGCCTTCTGATGGACAATGGACAAAGTCACTCTGATGCCCTGATAAAGTAGACGTATTTGCCAACAGCAACAATCACCGACTTCTAAAGTAATCTCAACATTCCCGGGTGACGAAGCATTAGGCGTAAATGCTCAAAGTTGCCATAGCCAGATCTACCCATCTTTATGTTTCTACCAACGTGTTTCCTGGCGAGATTCCTGCAGAGAATCGAATAAGAGTTGAAACCGTCTCATGGTACAGGCATCGCCGAAGTCAAAGTGGGTACAGCTGCAAAACAGCATACCGAGAACATTTGAGTTATTTCTTTCCAGCGTTTCCGGATCTGGCACATCAATCTCATAAGAGCTACGTTAACCAGTCACCGTACGTATTAAATATGTATATGCGGATAAACAATACTTAAGCAGGAATATCACAATAGTTTAGTTGAGTCATGGGCAGTACAGAGCCAGCTCACTCCATTATATGCAAATCTTCCTCTACCGACCTGATTTTAAAACATCTCTTTACAGTAAGATAGGAATGTGCGTGCAATAGAGAACTAGATATCAGCAATTGCACAGTATTAAAAAACATGCGTTGGATATGAAATTTCAAAGGTGAATCTTGTCTTAAAGGATGTATATAAAGAATTTGCGAGAGAAAACTGGACTGAACGTGACATTTTAACATAGATTGAATTGTGGCTTCAGCCTAAAAGCAGGAAAACTGAACGTTATATTAAACGTTAATATGACATCATATGGACGTTTGTTTACCCTATGGACGTGTACTTTAGTATTGTGGGCCATCTATAAAGTACGTACTCAAAATGTTCAGGATTTTTGACCCCACTCCCCCCCACCCCTGTACGCAATTTCTGTGACGTCATCCATTTACTAATACATTAGCGTACGCATTGGCTCAGACCCCCCTTCCCCTCCCCCTCCGTGCGTACGTACTTTATGGATGACCCCTTACTTTATAAGCATGATTATCCTGATTAAATAGCTATACAACACAGCATGAAGTGCAAACGTTTATAAACGTTTTCATTCAGTCATCACGTGACAGATGCTTCTGTTTCCTATCAGATGCATTTAATGGTTATGCAGACTATGGGACCCATTACAAAAGTACTTGTATTGATAAGGTAAACTAAAAATAGGTAGCTCTACCGACCAATTAAAACTTCCTGGTCTAAAAAACCTGATTATTACAATAAATTGCTCCGATTTGAAGTTAGACTGTGCTGGTTAAAATTATAATCTTATTGAAACATAAGCATAACGAGCACTTAATGATCATTGCTGTAACATATGTAATTTTTATCATAGAAATGACGATATAGACAATATATATAAAGTTCACTCATGCAAAATTGCGTCATTTATCTGTTCGTATTTGTTCACTCACACTTCCAGACGAATTAAATTCAAGTTTGGTCCCAATACGTAAAGGCAGGATTTAAAGGACATCTTTAAAAGCAAATATTACCATGCGAAATACCATATAAACACGTGGATCCATACAAATCGTTTATCTTCAAAATTACCTGCCTTTTACGCGTATCCAGAGCATAATATTTGCTGATCTCATTGGTTTCAAAAACCAATCTAAATAAATAGATATGGATTAGATTTCAGTGACAAAATTTATGAAAATTTAAAATCTAAATTAATAGATATTGATTAGATTTCAGTGACAAAATTTATGAGAATTTGCCCTTCTAACGCGATATTCTCTCGAAATTACGTTTTAAAAGCCGATTTACTTCCCCCCCCCCCCACCCAAAAAAAACCAATGATGCAATTACACATCGCAAGAGAAGGATAGAAATTGAATCGACATAAACAACTATTGTATAATGTCAAAATGTTCATCTTAGACCTAGAGACAATAGTTGTTGACTTAAGATCAATTGGTGCAAACGACAAGATAACTGCAAGATAAATGAAAGATGAATATGTCCTTATCATTGTTCTTGCATTGTATTTTATCATATCATAGTATTAATAGCATTTGTGCTATGCTCTTATCAGTAAAATGACGTGTTACGTGTTTGTATAAAATGCAATTATCAACGTTTAGATATTATTATGCTTATTGGATACCGCTTGATGAGATATTATTTACTGTTATATCAACGATACCACAGTGAAATGAATATGCAATCTCTCGCTCTTTTAGTGACTATAGCAACTATAGTAACTATAGCACTTGCTCAGACTGAAGATTTGCAAAAGGTATATCATTTACTCATGTTTTAAGCGTTTTTATCTTAAACTGATGTAAATACAATTTCTCAGCACAGAAGCGTATCATAAGAAAACGCTTCACAATGTATTGATATAGCAAAAATCTCAAAGCGTTGCATAAAACTATACACTCAAATTAAGCAGTGTTTGAAAATCTTAATAAGGGAAAATAGAAAATTAGATTCTTAATCAAAGGGTTCATCTTGTCAAATGTTTGGGTCTAGGCAACACGCTGTGACCCTCTGTTGCCCACAAAAAAAATGAAAATTAGAACCCTGTGAAATGTCGGTCAGCCTTATCCATCATTCTCACCAGGTTTTTCTTACACGTAGCCTTTTTTATAAAGCTTTTTTTCGCCCTGTTTTGCACTTTGTATTTGCTCACACAGATAATTATGCAGCCTCGTTGGTGTAGTGGTAACGACCACACTCAGTATTCTTGAGATCTCGGGATCAATCCCATCTTAGGATTGTGACTATTTTATTAACCTTTATTCATTAGTCATATATATATATATGCTATTTAGCACTATGTATTTGATCACGCTCTTTATCAACAAGCAGAGTAGAATGATGGGGACCTTGTGATTGTGAGCTAAACTAATGTTCAGTAAATGTATAGTAATGTCACGTTAACTTGAAACTTACAAAAAAATAAATGAGTTTTTACTGTATCACATGTTAGAAAGTAGTTCGTCCCTCCGACAACAATGTAGTTCTAAAGGACACATTGACCAAATTGACAGTTTGACAGTTTGTTATCAGGTTACCTAGGTACATGTTATTATTTCAAGTCTTTTTGTGAATTTATTAATTACATTGGGTCACTATGACTTCAACTCGAGGTACAGTTTACGGCCGCATTTGAACAGCATACAAATTCTAGTTAAAATCTTATTATTTTGTCATATATTGGAAATCTGTGATTCCTAACTAAAAGAAATAAATATTGATAAGAGACATTCGAAAGTTGAATGTAAAGAAAATGATTAAGGATATGTTAGCTACATCCTGTAATTTCCTATGCGTCAAGCTATTTTGTACAGAATATAAATATACAGCGTTTTAGTATTCATATATAAATGCATGCTTAAAAACAACTGTTCTACTATTATTGCAGATGAATAAAACGTCACAGTAGCAACTTAGAATTAAGTTAAGAAACTTGAATGATTGTAGTCCTAAAATGAACTTGAAAACAGTCACTAAAAACATGGTTAAAATCCAGATGCATCGGTCTAATCGTAGAACAAATAAGTGATAAATAAGAACCGTATCACGCCATATCACTATTTGGATCCAGAACTATATTTCTTTGTTTAGCGTAAGAATATTGTAATCGTCAAAAAATTGGTCGGCCACACAGGTTATATAAACCCTGTGCGGCTGCTCGAAAGGTAGACTGGCAGCGGGAATTCTACTGTTCATAAACTAAATTCGGATACCTTGTTAGAAGTAAGTGTCAAAATCAAATTGTGTTGGTATTACAACTTGTAGGTTTTTATTGAAGTTTTAGAACAGCTTTTGGGTTTTATTTAGACTTTTAGAATTTTGTCAAAGCTGGTGAAATGTAAAACAATTGGAATTGATAATAATAATAATAGTTTGATCTTAAAAGTGATGTTTTACTTGGCCTTCCACGATATAAATACAACTGAAAGAAGTTAGAAAGCGCTTAGCGGAACACTAAGCTAACTCAAGATCATGACAGCACATCAAAACATGCCGAAGCACACCGATGCTCATTTAAAAGCTAATTAAAGATCGCAAAATATCATCAAACCACATTAATGCTCACATGATCAAAATTCATCAAAATCCATCGAATCTCATCAAAACTTCAGCTCTTCAGTTAAGTTCGAGCAGTTACTATTTTTCCCACACACCATCCTTGATTTTTGCAAATATATGTTGATCTTCTTATCACCATACAAATTGCCAAAACAGTATGTCAGTTAAAAGGCATATATTGTTTTGTTATAAAACATACAAAGCTCATCAAAACTTGCGAAAACTCACCGACGCTCACTGAAGAATGAAACTCACCAAAGTTCATTGAAATTCACCAAGCTGAACATGGAAGTGAGCCAAAGCTCATCATAGCTAACTGAAGCTCACAAAACCAAATAAATCTCACCCATTTCACTCACGCTCATAAAAACTAATGAAAGCCATTTCTTTTTAACTTGATGTTTCAACTATAGATTGGGATTGGCCATCTTCTGATAATACATGATGCTAATTGATTTCACAATAACAATGATATAGCGCATATGATTAACATTGCACTCAATTCTACATAATGTCTGAGGGTCATAGGGCTCTGGCGGACATGTTTCCTGGTGGCAAGAATGTTAGATTATTTATGATATCACTTTTATTTATATTAAGTACATTGTTCTCCTTTGGCGGGGAGCAGTATCCAGTCTCACTGGTTTTACTTGATTTGATTTGATTGCTAAGCATTATTGCATCTCAAAACCAACACTACAGAAGAAACAAAAAGAATATGTAACAGCCCACAAAAAAGAAAGAGTTAAGATTCTGATATTTCTCTTTGCAAGGTTTATAAAAAGGTCACATAAGCAATAAAATGGTCTAATTATTGAACAAAAAGATAATAACAATATGTTTGTTAGGATTTAGGACATGCGTCAAAGCATAAGGCTAGTGTTTCGAAAGAAGTATCACCGCTCCGTGAAGGTAGTACTCTAAATTTAATGTATTAAAATAAGTTGTGTTTTAAGCCTTTAATGTTAGTTTTTGCGTTCAACTTTCAACGTTTCAAGATAGTATGTCGCATTATATATTTTTGTTGTTAAAAACGTTATTTATGTTTTGAAATGCACCTGCTGAGATTATTTAAAATGTTCAGGTTAAAACAGTTCCCAAAATTCAAATATCAAACTTTTTTTCAGAATTTCTGTTTAGATGTTTTCCTTTAAAAGTGAGTGCATAATGTCTCCCTTAATTTTGACAAGTTATGCAAAATAAACATCGCAATTATTTATGTGTTTATTGCAGCAATGAAGCAACTAGAAGAACGATTTACAGAATATGATTCCCAACTGCAGTTTCAAAATTCTAAAATCCAGCAGCAAGAATCTAGAATCCAAC
>CAXHUQ010000678.1:7500-12000 GCA_964020085.1 Micromussa lordhowensis | reverse complement strand
AACCGGGGTAACATTAAGAACACATGGGAAGGGATAAATACCATTTTCAGTAAAATACCGCACCCCACCAAAATTCATAGTCTAAAAATTGGCGATACCATTTATACTACTCCTGATGAAATCAGTAATGGGCTAAATCACCATTTCTGTAGCGTGGGGCCAATGTTAGCAAATGAGATTCCTCTTACAGATTCAAAGTTTACTGACTATGTTCTTCCTCTGCCACATGTCTTTTCCTTAACTAAAACGTCTAATGATATCATACTTAAATTGATTCAATTGTTACTGCTGAACAAGGCTAGTGGTCTTGATGGTATTTCCGCTAAACTGTTAAAAGAGGAGGGATCTATCGTCTCTGTATCCTTGACCTACATCATAAATCAATCTTAAATTAACAGCATTTTTCCTGATGACTGGAAGGTAGCCAGAGTCTCTCCTATTTACAAGGATGATATCAAACTAATCCAAATAACTATAGACCTATATCTGTTTTGCCGATTTTCAGCAAACTTATTGAGAGAGTAGTGGTTTCTTAATGAGGCATGATTTACTTGCAGATGCTCAGTTGGGTTTTCGACCTTGCCATTCCACTTTGACTGCCCTTCTCGATATAACCAATGATTGGTTTTCTAATATGGATAATGGCTTACTAAATGGAGTTCTCTTTCTCGATCTTAAGAAAGCTTTCGATGCTGTTGATCATTAAATAATACTTAGAAAGCTCCAATTCTATGGGGTTAACTCCATAAGCTTAAAATGGTTTCAATCATATCTGACCGATTGTGTAAATGGCTTTCTTTTTTATTACGGCTCCACTGTTTGTGGTGTCCCTCAAGGATCCATCTTGGGAACATTATTATTCTTGATTTATATAAATGATCTTCCTGCGAGTAGCCTATCCTCGACACCAAGAGTGTATGCTGACGATACTTGTCTCACCGCTTCTTCTCATGATGCTACTGATCTACATGTACAAATAAAACTGAACAGTGATCTAAACAAAATCCAGTCCAGTGATGTAATCTAAAACTACATGTAAATATTCCATTATTGCCACTCAACATAAGATCGCTCATTTAGTCGATCATAAACCTGATGTAAGAATAAATGGACATTCTATTGATAGAGTCAGAGCCCACAGACACCTAGGGGTCGAAATTGATGAAACTTTAAAGTGGCACTCTCAAATTGATCAGATTGTTAAAAGTGTCAGCTGGCCTGGCAATTCTAAAGCGGGCCAGAGCCCTAGTTCCGCAAGATATCTTAATTAACATTTACATGTACAATGCCCTTGTTGTCCCAGATTTCGACTATTGTAGCCCAGGGTTCTATCGGAAGATGCTAATCCGGGAGACTCCAGAAGCTACAAAATAGCTATAAAATAAATAATAACAAATTCTGATTATATGACCCATCTTCCTGTTTACTACAAGACCTTGGCTGGGATACACTTGAAAAAAGGCGTAATAAACAGTTAGCGATTACTATGTATAAGGTGGTCAATGATCACTTTCCTCTTCGGCTTCATGAACTTTTTCAAACGACATCCAAGTTCATACCTACAACCTGAGGGGCTCGGCTCATAATCTCTTTATTACCAGACCACTCTCTGGGGCGTGAAAATGTAGCCTGCACTATCGAGCTGCTACACTGTGGAACAGCTTTTCAAGCAAAACCCACATCACTTTTACTGGCTTTAAAGAATCTCTGCTGACATAGCAATCGCTATCTGTTACAAATTATCTTAATAATGTTTTTTTTTTTACTTAAAACTTAATAGCGTTTTATTATAAATTTAATAAGAACTGTGAACACCGGTGTATTAGCTGCACTCACAGATAAGCCGCACTCATAGATAAGCCGCACCCCAAATTTGGCAACTTAGATTTTGGATAAAAAAATTTGAAAGAAATTGAAATAAATCAAAAGTGGAGTCTTCACAAAGATGTCTTGCATGTAAAAACATTGTTTCTTGCACATGTCAACCCGCGTATTAACTCACTAACATTTAAAGAGAATAATAAAACTCTTACCTATAATTTTGGCTCTCTAGTAGTATGAAAATCCAATTCAGACATAAATTTGATCTTTTTCTGGAATTTTTAATCCAGTATTTTTCATTCCTTTCCATTTCTCAATAAAATTTACCTACAACAACACCTCACAAACGTTTTGCTTCGTTTGTAGCTTAGTAACCAGGCATTTAATTTGATTCTGTTCAAAGTGAGCAGCCATGGTCGACTTTGTAAACAATTTTGTGGTGGAATGGAGATTCCCTGCCGAGTGAAGTTCACCTGCTCAATAAAGGCAATGTTAAACCGGTTAAAAGCTCTTTTAATGAAGAAGGTTTAGTCATTGTGTAAGCTCACACAAAAACAGCTCTTTTGGGAGCCACCAAACTCAATGATCAATGCGTAATGTGGTATAGTTTTATGAAGCTCTTATTAATTTGATGCACAGGTCTTTACAGACTGTAGAATTTTTACTAAAACTTGTTACTTAATGCAAATTTACGACATGGTGTCTAGATGTTCTCGCAGAAAATTTTGAGCAGAAAGGTGCGGCTTATATGCCAGTGTTTACGGTAGTAGTACTAGTTTTAGTATTGGCATTGTTATTGCTATTAGTATCAGTATTAACATTAGTATAAAATGTATAAGCTGCATTAGTATAAATAGTGCTCGCGATAGATTACTTATAAATTGTTATTTTTATATTTATGTAGGTTAGACAAGGCTCGATGGAAGAGCATATTTTGTATGAATTGATACCGTGTATAAATAAAAGCTCATGCTGTGGTGCATATTTTCAAAACTCTTCTTGGTGTTTTGTGGTCAAACACAGTCTTTTGTGTCTGATATTATTACGTCCATACATATACAGCCAGTTATCACAGTTAGTGGCTTTTTGTATGTTTTACTAACCTTTGTTGGATCAAGGACAAACTCTGATCTCATTCCTTGAAGCTGTTAAGAGACAAAGGCAAGCAAACCATGGCTCAATTGCATTGCACTTGTGAGTAATGTTCATGTTTGTGGAAATGATAAATACCGGTAATAATAAACAAGCACACTTCTATACAAATCCAACAAGACAGTGCAAAGATGAGAACATGTCCACAATCATCTGATGATAATTTACAGTGAAAGTGAAGTAGAAATGAATTCAATCAGCCACTGATATGTTCTCACCTCAAGTTTAATCTGATGTTCAAGTTCTTCATAGTTATCAATCTCCATAGCAATTTCGTTATTATCAGGAAGTTGTGTCTTTTCATGCCGAGTTTCATAATTGCCATTTTCAAAACTCTGCCAAGACACTTGACTGTCTAACTGCATGTCTTCCTCTAGCTGTGCTTGATATGCCGCAGCACTTGGTAACTTTCGTCCAGTGTCAGTCTTGTCAGAATTTATTCCAAGGACAGTTGGGTGATGTCGTAAAGGACTAAATGGTGTATGAACAGTACTGTTCACTGCTGTTGTTTTACTACTTTGCTTCAGACTCTTTGAAACATTGTTTCTGACAGGTGCATGTATATCAACATCACCAGAAAATGAGCCTTTCTGGTTATGTTGTGACGACGGCCCAGAAAGAATTCTCACATTATCATTGCATTTGTTACTGCTAACTGTTCTCTTACACTGTTGAGTTGATGCAAGCCCTGCAGTGTTTCGTACTTGTGCAGGCCTGCAGTAAGGATGCTTTGTTGGAAATTCTCCAACACTGTGGTTCAATTCCTCACTTTCAGCTCGACTTACACAGCTTCCTGGTTCACTAGGTACATACGATGTATCAACAGACCTAACCCAAGCATTTATACGATGAACTTTAGAATCACCACTTATGTGATGTTGTCCATTGACAGCATCTGTTGGCATTTGAGGCATCTTGTTATTTTTGTTTGTCCCTCCATATGGTTGTAGTTCTTTGCTGCTACTTGAGTGTGCTGGACTGTGTACTTTATGTTTCTTTGAGGATTTAGACTTCTTCTTTTTTTTACTAGACCCTTCACTTTCAAAGCTTCTTTTAGATCCACTTTGTTTGCTCTGCAAGAACATACACACACACACACACACACACACACACACAAAAAAAAAAAATGAAACAGTCAGCAATGATTTAGTTTACAAGGTAAGTACAGTTACAGGTAATTAAAGTTATAAACAAAAGCATCTCTTTGATGTGTCTGAATTTTACTTTTGGGGGAGTTAAGCAGCTGTTTTATCACCAATATGAAACACTTTTTCTGTGAAGAAAAAAGCTCTGATTCTGCAGAGGATGCAGATGTTAGCGAATTATGTGGACCCATACCACTGCATGCTGTCAGATGCCCTGTCTCTCAAAATACATGAAATTTGTGAAGAATTCCATACAAAAACAACAAATGCTCACATGCAGTATTATACAGTTAGCTACATATAGCTCCATGTATAGCCACAGTTTTGAGCATCTAAATTTCAATGTCACTTGTTTGTCAGTATCTAGCCTGCGAGTAGGCTC
>CAXHUQ010000678.1:0-2500 GCA_964020085.1 Micromussa lordhowensis | reverse complement strand
TAATGCAACTTATACAACTTGTACTAATATTAATACTGACTGATACTGATAGCGATACAGTGCTAACACTAAAACTAGTACTACTACTTATCAAATTTATAATAAAACGCTATTAAGTTCTAAGTAAAAAACATTATTAAGATTGTAACAGATAGCGATTGCTATGTCAGCAGAGATTCTGGAGTTAGCCGTCTGACCTCACGGGTGTGCCAAAAAAGTAAAAGAAGCAAAACAGAAATTAGAAAAGCATTGGTGATCACAGCTGTCTGAACTGTGACCGTGTTATAGATTATACTCACGCGACGTCATCAAGTGCTACAATTCTACAGAGCCACCAAAGTTCTTATCTTCACCAGGCATACAGAGGCGCTAAATTTCTATTTGTTTACAACTTTTCAGTGTTATAGTGTCCATCATCCACTTATGACCTACTTATGGCCAGGATTGAACGCAAATGAGATGCTGGCTCCTTATGATAAAGATCACAAAGTGTCATTCTCTCTTATTTCATATTTGACAGAATTATGCGTTTTGGCGACTTTTTACGAATAAGGACACTTCCTCTTTGTTTGGAAACTAGCACATTTGTCGAGTTTCAGAGCCACTCTGTACCTCGACCAATACTACTGAATATCTATAACTCACTAATTCATCCTTATTTAACCTATGGTCTTGCTGCCTGGGGTCAGGCATGCAAGACTTACCTTAACAAAATTCTAATTCTTCAGAAAAGAGCTCTTCGTTTGCTGTACTTCGCAGACTGGCACAACCATTCAATTCCTTCATTTCTGGAAGGTAACGTGCTTCCAGTAACTTTTCTTTATTATGAGTCCGTATCAGCCTTAATGCACGATATCAATAATAATAAAGCCCCAGCAAACATGTCAAATTTATTTCAGAAAACGTCTAATATTCATTCTTACAATACACGATCGTCTACGTCTGGAAAATTTTATGTTAAAAATTCTAGGCTTGAAATACAAAACAATTCTTTCTCTCGGCTCGGAGTAAAGCTGTGGAATAAGATACCAAGCTATATATCGAATCTTCCGAAGAAAGCTTTCAAGAGAGTTCTCCGCAAATCGCTAAATGGAGGATGACTATATTGAAATCCTCCTGACCCCTGATTATTAATAAATTAGGGTATCAGATACGCTTGTTAAAGGTTTTAATATTTGCTTTTCTTGTCTTCTTTTCTTGTCTTTATGCATTGTTCTTCTGTAAGTGCTGCCTTAACTTAATCACTTAACTTCTGTATTCTATTTATTTTAGCTGTAATCTGCAAGGTTTTCTATTAGTTAAATGTTTTTGACCTTATGGCTGCGCAGCGAGCGTAGTGAGCGAGCAGCAACATAAACAGGATTTAAGAAGAATGTATAGAATCGAATAGAAGGGGTTACGAATTCTCGAATTCATTACTTTTTACCAGAACACATTGCATTTAACCAGAATGCACTGCGTCACTTTTTACCAGAGTGCATTGTGCCACGAACAACACAAGGATTTCACACCGTCGAGCCGTCGTCTTAATTCGCGTAGATTTTAGTGAGAAAGATTAGTGGTTTGTTTTGCTCTGATTTACCTGTGAAACGATGTGAAGGACATAATTTGGTTTTATCAACTGGGTTGATAATGTGAATTGACTCCACCGTAAAGAGATTCGAAAGCTGACGTTTCGAACGTTAGCCCTTCGTCGGAGCGAATCAAGGAATTGTGGGTTGTGTGTGGTTTATATACAGAAATATGAAGCTACGCTATTGGTTGGTGCCTGGCAACGTGAAAAACAACAGAATGAATTAGTTGAATGAAAAGCGTTCGTTGATACCGTGAGGATTAAGAGTGCCGATTTGAAAAATAAATCTTTGTTCAAGAGTTTTGCGGCTTTCTGTGTTTCCTTGATGTAGGGAGAGGCCGCAGACTGCCATATGTTGCTTAGAATGATTCGGCAGATTAAAGTGTCTAGCAACCGGTTTAGAAGCGTCTTTATCGTCTTTCTCTACGTCACGAAGGTGTTCTCGGAAACGGTCGCCTAGTCGTCTACCTGTTTCGCCGATATATAACTTTTTGCAAAGAGTGCAAGTTATACAGTAGATGATATTGGCTGAGGTACAGGTAAAATCGATCTGTGATCTTAATGGATCGCTTGGGTCCCGACAATTTCTCAACGTTGTAAATGAAAGGACATGTTTTACATCGCGCGCGTGCGCATTTAAAAGTTCCAGGTTGTTCACTCGTTTTGAATGCACTGCTAACTAAAAAGTTACCTATGTTTTTGTCGCGTTTGAATGAAATTAATGGCGGTTGCGAAAAGATTCTATCAGTATCGGGATCATTTTGAAGTAATTTAGAGTTTTTGAGAATGATGGATTTTACTGCGTGATTGTGAGGGTGAAATGTGAGGGTGAATGGAATTCTATTATTATTCTCCTTCTGAGACGTTTGTAGTGCTGACTGTCGATCAATTTGTTGGGCGCGATGATGGCCTGCTTGAACAACAGAG
>CAXHUQ010000677.1:0-16979 GCA_964020085.1 Micromussa lordhowensis | reverse complement strand
TACACAAGTTGTTTGTTTCTGTCTAAGTTTACAGTGTGCACAATTTGAGGCGCGTACGTTGAATTTGTCGTTACTGCGCATGTACCGAATTTTTTCATACATTTCTTCTTATTTTACGATAGTCGTAACTTTGAAAATCGTAGAGCAATTGACAAATGCTTTGAAACAGAAAAACTGTGCATGATATTTACCTATTCAATATACGCAGAAGTTGTCACTGTCTTTGATAAAGTACTGCGCATGCCCTAAATATCGTCAAGTTTTCATAAGACATTTTCAGAATGCTCTATCTTCCTCATTTTTTAAAGTTTGACAACAAAATTCCCAGTACTTGTTTAGAACTGTTCATCGTTATCGCCTGCCTAATATGAAGTGCTTAAGTTAAATATTTCACAAGGAAAGTTACTCGCGTGTTTCAAAGTAGGACACTTAGACGTATTCCATGATAAGCAAAACATGACTATTCGAAGCGCGTTTTTTCTATGATACAATTACCAATTGAATTTTGTAAACCGGTCATATAACGCATAGTTATATACTTTAGAAGAATTCAGAGCGATTTCTAGTAACAATCCAAAGGACAGGACACACAGACAGAACGTGTACCATCATTTCACAAGTGCGAAACTTTACCTTATAACTGAGCACTTGTTTAAATATCGCTGTTCAACATTTCAGTATTAGGACCTTCTGTTGTACGTTTTCTTGTTAGTCACCTGTACGAAGGTAAGAAAAAAAAAGCGGGCATTTTAAGCTTTCGGATGAAAATATTTTAGCGTCAATATTGTCCGCTTTTCATCCAGGAACGTTTTTAACCGCAGAATAAGGTACCTTTTCCGCGCTTTTAAAGAGATCGCTAAAAATTAATGCGGAAAGTTAAATTTTCTGCTCTTTTCAAGTGGAAGAGTTGATCTTTTTCTAGAAAAGTAGAATTGCTGGAACCTTTCACTGAGTCCATAGCCCTCACTCAACACCTTTTTAGCGTATTTAGTATTCTCTTCGTTCGAATCCAACGACTTCAAATCACCGACTTCGAAGCGATATATCTCTTTAGAGTTAATAGCTACTATACATCGGCAAAGACTAAATATGTTTCTTAGCAATCCATCTTTATTGTGTTAAAATTTCAGAAAAATCGAACGAAACCAGAGTTAATTAGAATTTTTTTTGTGAGTCCACTATGACTTCCCTTGTGGACTAACAAAATACGCAGCGGTCAGTCATAGAATGATTCCGGCAATTCTGCTTTTTTTACAAAAAGATCAACTCTGCTAATTGAAAAGAGCAGAAAAATAAACTTTCTGCATTTATTTCTCATAGAACAAATGCAAAATTGTTACCTTATTTGTTAATGCGAGTCGATTAGTTGAAAAGTTAAAAAAGGTACCTTTTAAGAAAAAAAAAGATTTTTAACCGCAGAATAAGGTACCTTTTCCGCGCTTTTAAAGAGATCGCTTCAACCTGAAAAAAGGGTACCTTTTTCGCGCTTTAAAGCTTTGTTTGGTAAAGTGAGAAATGCATGAAAAGTGGACAATATTGGCTTCAAAATATTTGCACTCGAAAGCTTAAAATACCCGCCTTACATAACAGAAAGCGACGTTTCGGTCAAAAAAAAAGCTAGAATTATTGCCTGAGAGCTGACAATTGAATTCTTCCCACTCCACAAGAGCTGGATCCTTTGCTAGTTTCCAGCTCTCCTGGGTTAGAGGCCTCAAAAAGGGATATGGGAACGAGAATGAAAAAATTCCCGTCAGCCATTTCGTCAATGGATCTCTGTTTTGACCGAATGACCACGAAAAACTCTGTGAACTTCGATCTTTTTCACCTCTTCCCTCGGCGCCATGCAGTCCATCGTTTCCTACCGGCTGACTTCTTCAGACGAGTCGAGCTCAGATGAATCCGATATTCAGCTCCAAACGCCTTCTAAGAGGCCACGCACGAGCAATTTCATGTTGCAGACAGAAACAGACGTTGATTGCGACGATCTGATCGAAGAAGGAGCAACCACGTGCACAGAAGAAACGACAGCAGAAGAATCACCAGAAAAACCAGAAGAATCACCAGAAAATCCAGAAGAATCAACAGAAGAAAAACCAGAAGAATCAACAGAAGAAGAAAGCAACTGCGTCGTACCCATGACCGAATTCAAACTTCGCAAACAGTCATATGCATTGGACATTGGACAATTGCCGCTGGAAATGCAGACATTTCTGCGCGAACTGAAAACCTTCTTCACTCGTCCAGTCCAGCTGGAAAGACAAGCAAGACCTTTGGCAACATCGACATACCAGAAAACCCAGGAAAGAATATTATGTGAGTTTATTGTCTGAGTTATTTCGCTCGCACAGTGTTGTTCAATAATTTAACGATTTTACGATGTGCAAACGAATTGATTTTCCCTTTTCATGCCCTTAGGCTTTCTGGATTCTTGAGGTCTCGCCCTGGTGTGATACTGCAACCCGACGTCTTCCTACGTCAGTCTCTGTTGGAATCTTATCTGGATTTTCTCAAGGTGACGTGTAATGAATTTTTTGACGTTTGCGTGGGAACTGGGCCGAAATTGAGCGGCCATGTTGTGACGTGTCATTTATGTTTCTAGTTTTGAAATCCATTTGTAAACATCTGCTCAAAGGAGACTAAAGTCTTCAGAAAGATTGTGTTTTCTGAACGGAAACTACCACAGTTTCCGTTATAAAAATTTGTGGAATCAGTTCATACTGTAAAGTTCAACGAACGTTTCAGCCTGAAATTTGCACGCCAGACACAGTCGTGTTTCAGGGTATATCGATTACAGTATCTGATGCGTGAATTCATCTTATTGACTGCAGAATTTGTTTTCCTGCAAGTACGTGAGGTCAAAATTTCACTTCTAAAAAGTGATATTTACAACTATTGTTATTCTTGTTAAAACCGTACTTCCCGGTGTACGAGTCGAGCCCTGCATTTTTTTGACCACAAAATTGAGCTTGTAACAGTTTAAGGCATGTTTACTGAACAAAAATATTTTTTTTTAGTCGTGGATACGCGGAGCGTAGAAACGACTAATTGTTAGGGGGCAGAATATGTGTCACTCGCTCAGATGTAAACAAATCAATATGTCGACGGTAAACCAATTGATATTGACTTTTCCAAACTTTGCGGAATGCCCAATTCTACCATCGAGATTACCGTGGAAGAAAATTCTGAACTTATTTACCACTGACAGTGATCAGCATTAGAAAAAATTTTATCTCAAAACCAGAAATATGTGTATATGTAAACCAGTTGGAATCACTCGTGCAAAAGGGTGAAAGTTGTATTTTGCTCTTGATTGTGTTTGTTTTCAAAACAAGAACTGCGAAACATAAAAGGGCCGCTCAAGTGTCAGTTGTCTTTGATGATGAACTTGTACATGTTGTTCAATATGAAGTGTAAGAAATGAAATCATAGCTATTGTGCTTCAAGGGCAAAGTTATTTACTTCAGGTGATATCGACTTAGACCCGGAACCTATTGTTACTCAGGGAAATAATCCAAACAATCTTATTGCATTGTTACAATTTCGATTTGCACAACATGGGATTAGCTGTAATTGTTCCGTCACCTGTAACAATTTTCCGTACACAGCTTTTTTTTCTTATTTGATTTTTCTAAATTTAAGAAATACTTGTTGCTTGTAAACATTCCAGTTCTTCAAGGTTTTCTTTCGACGGGTCATTTTCGCAATTTTTGGTACAGCTCTGTAATTTTTCATCCAAATCTTGGACCTTGGCTTTGCTGCTGTGGCCTTTTTCTTTGCTGTACTTGATAGTTATTTTCAAGTTTCAAGTTCAAGTTCAAGTTTATTATTAAATCAACAAAATTTTACAAAAACAACGCTAACCCGCAAATAGCTGAGGCTAATCTAGGCGGGTAGCGAGTAAGACTGTTTAAAGAGTAAATCAAATGTTAGTGTTACATACCAGTAAAGAGATGAAACAAATGCACGTCTAGCAAATAAATAAATAAATAAATAAATAAGTAGGTAAATAAGTAGGTAAATGAATAAATGGATGAAATAGAAATCGCAATTAGACAAAGCTATTTTGAGTATTTATTTTGAAATTTATCGATTAGAAAAGATGTGCCAACATAATCGTCCTCTTCCATTAAAGCTTGTTAGTTATTGTTTTCGACTGACTGTTCAGGGCTACTTCCTGAATCTTGATAAACAGTGTAATGCTTTTTTTCTCTCTCTCTCTCTCTCTCTCCTTTTGCAGGACCAACGAAATTTGTCAGCTGCCACCATATCCAACCACTGCTCTTCGCTTCTGTATCCTGCGAAATTCCTTCACCGGGAGAGCGCACCCGTTTACCAGGACATCCCTGTCATTAAGCAGCTAAGAACACAGGCAACACTTCTACAGCGTCAAGGCGATGTCGAACGTCCTCAAACTAAGGAAGAGCTGACGCTTCTGAACCGTTGGCTTGACTGGTAAGCGCTAGTAATATTATTTTACTGCTTTGTGTTGGGTGACAGGAGAGCTTGTCATGCAGTTTTAACGTGTCACCTGTCCTGCGAAAACGTACGGCCAAGCCAAATGGCAACAGACATGAAATAACTTTTAGGTAGAAACACACATAAGAACTCGCACAGTTATGACTCAAAAACATGCAGAACTTTGTGCTGAGAGAATGCCTTTTCCATCCTTGACAGTACCTCTGCGTCCTTTCAACTGAAAATTAAGGAGGCCATGTCAATTTAACACTTTCGTTGTAATTTTTTGACACTGCAACTGTATTCGCAACTGACGACGGATGTTGATTATCCGAAACATGTTTTGTAAACTTGGAAGTGCGTGTTTCTAACTAAAAGCTATTTTTGACATTGTAAACAGTATAAACCTTACTGATTGTCATCAGAGGGTAATTAGAATTTAGTGAATTGAAAATTAACCAACTCTTGAGACTTTGTTGAAAAACGTTTCACTTCTTTGTCATTTAATTTTAAAAGAGGATAGAGTAGTCCTCTCTACCCTCTGTGTATCCATGTCTGAAACCTACATGTATGAATAACTGCAGCCTAATATCACTATGCAACATTTTGCAGGGAACAGATTGTGAATGCGTGCAGCGTGCAGAGAGATTACTTTGAGATGGCTGTCAACAAAAGAGATAAGGCCCGGGAATGCTGCGACTTGGTTATCTTGGCAATGTATGTTTTCATTCCGCCGGGCCGCGGCGTCGAAGTTCGCACGCTAGAGATTCAAACCAACTGGCAACAATTTCATCCTGCGCAGGTCAAAGATAAGAATGTCCTCTTGGTGAAGGGATCAGAAGAGGTCACGCTTTACTTCCACAACTATAAGACTGCAAAGTTCTTTGGCCGCCAGGAGCTTACTCTGAAGGTAAGACAATGCAGCAGATATTTAGTACGAATATTCAGTTGTTTTTTGTTTCTTTTTCTCTCTCTCTCTGGGATAAACCAGTAGTTGTTTCATAGTCCCATATGCTGTGATTATTTTTCTAATGATATCACGATACTTCCTAAGATGTTGCACTTAAAGGGAAACTCATCCATACCATTTTCTTCTGACCATAGACAGATCATGAGCTGTGCAAAATACTCCTCGACTTTGTGAACAATCACCGTCCCCAATTGGTTGGCAAAGAAAGTGGCGACATCTTGCTTCTGGTAAGTAGTCTCAAGCTATAATGCAGTAACTTGCTGTCAATCCATTAGGTGTGATTAAAAGGGCAAATTCACCCCCGATTCTACTAGAAATCTAAACCCTAACCCTGCTATTGGAGCAACTGTGGCCAAGTTTCTGGGATTTATCTTCAAGAATCCTGAAGTCACCTCCAAAAACCACGCATTCACCCTCAAAATAAAAGTTGGGGACTTGTAATAAAGGCCAATCACCCTGCCAAATTTGATGCAGGAATGTTTTTTGGGTTGTGTTGGGGTACATTGCCTCGGAGTTTCATTTTCATTTTCAGTTGTGGGGTGGTTTAGTTCAAATTAGCATTCTCGGCAGTCTAGACGGGTGAATTTACCCGATTCTTCATTCCACAGGAATGAATCTTTCAAAATTCAGGGGTGAATGTCAGTATTTCTTAACCCCACTTGGGGGTGAATTGTCCTTACACTCATTCTCCTTGAGATGTACAAACAACAACATTCACCCTAACTTTGGTTCTATTTGCTTCATTGCAGAACAGAAATGGAGCAATGTTTAGCAGTTCCTCCTTTTCAAGCCACATTAAGAACCTTTTCCAGAAACTGACAGGGACTGTGGTATCCATCAACATGATTCGGAGTTCATTTGTGACCTGGGCTTATGGCAGAGAGTAAGTATTGAATAGTTGACTTCTTTATTTGTAGAAAGCCCAACATGAAGAAAGTGTACACTTTTGTTTAGGGTTAGGAGATTTTCATCACAACAAGCTTCAGAACTAGAGTTTATCGCTTATTGGCTGAAAGAAAAGAGAAAGTTTTCACGTGCATGTTTATATCATTATTAAGTAGTCGTATGCTTTGTCTTTTTCAATTTGCAATGAACTTGCATTACCCTAAGTGGCTCATGCAATCTCACCCTTTTGAAAAACTCACTCCTGCAGATTAACTTCAAATTGAACGAGAAAAACTGCGTAGCTCATACAAATGTAATAGACGGATAATTTCGTCACAACATTGTCAAAGTGAACTTAGCTACCATCAGTAAGAGGACAGATGCGTCAAAAACAAATGATGGAACAAACATTTCCTAGAAATGCAAGCTGCAACATCCACGCTTATTGCGGTGTGTTTTGTTTTTTCAATAGTGACGCTTCAGATGCCCTCAAAGCTTCGCTGGCTTCTGCTTTAGGTCATTCCAGGAAACAGGCTGAGAAAACATACGATAGACGAACAGCCAACGAAAGGAAAGAATGCGCTGTTCGCGTAGCAAGAGAATATGCCCAGGACGTTGTCTCTAATCCAGGCGTGATGGAAACCACAGCCACTGACACTTCTCATGTGCAGCCACCAGCTACTACCAACATAAAGCTGGCCCAATTTGTAGGACTGATTGAAGAAGACAGCACACTGAGAAGTCCCAAAATTTTGATTGGACAGGTCCATGCTTTCTTAGCAAATGGTAAGGCTTCTCTGCTGTGGTACAAAGCCTACAAGAACTATTTCAAACTTGAATTAGATGGAGAACAGTGGATCGAAGATGTCGCTTGTCTCGTACCCGTGGAAATGACACCTGTCAGGAATAAAGTGGGACTTTATCGTTTGAATAACAGCTTGCGATCTATTCACAAATCCCTCACAGATGACTAGCCACTAGACTCTGACATGTACTTTTAACTTTAAACTTCATCGCAGTTCAATAGAATTATCTTACCAGCTGACAGTTCCTCAAAACATTTTTTTGTCGAAATAGTAGTGAGAAGGAATTTTATTGGAAGACCGTTGATCAGGACTGAAATTCTCTCAACATTGACTGGTGAGTCCTCATGTTTTTAGTCTTTTGAAAACAATAATCGAAATGTCTGGAATGATGAGATGGAATTTTAGGGGCCCGGGCTCAATTTTGGCATTCAAATTACCTTTTCGAAATTCATCGGATCTGCATTGCTCTGGTGAAGTCAGCTGGTGGGAAAAATTGCATTGACGTGTTGTCTGAGGAAACTTGAATTAATGACTTGAATTAATGACTAGCCACGAGACTCTGACATGTACTTTTAACTTTAAACTTCATCGCAGTTCAATAGAATTATCTTACCAGCTGACAGTTCCTCACAACATTTTTTTGGTCTTGAAATTCACTGTCAACATAGTAGTGAGAAGGAATTTTATTGGAAGACCGTTGATCAGGACTGAAATTCTCTCAACATTGACTGGTGAGTCCTCATGTTTTTAGTCTTTTGAAAACAATAATCGAAATGTCTGGAATGATGAGATGGAATTTTAGGGGCCCGGGCTCAATTTTGGCATTCAAATTACCTTTTCGAAATTCATCGGATCTGCATTGCTCTGGTGAAGTCAGCTGGTGGGAAAAATTGCATTGACGTGTTGTCTGAGGAAACTTGAATTAATGACTTGAATTAATGACTAGCCACGAGACTCTGACATGTACTTTTAACTTTAAACTTCATCGCAGTTCAATAGAATTATCTTACCAGCTGACAGTTCCTCACAACATTTTTTTGGTCTTGAAATTCACTGTCGACATAGTAGTGAGAAGGAATTTTATTGGAAGACCGTTGATCAGGACTGAAATTCTCTCAACATTGACTGGTGAGTCCTCATGTTTTTAGTCTTTTGAAAACAATAATCGAAATGTCTGGAATGATGAGATGGAATTTTAGGGGCCCGGGCTCAATTTTGGCATTCAAATTACCTTTTCGAAATTCATCGGATCTGCATTGCTCTGGTGAAGTCAGCTGGTGGGAAAAATTGCATTGACGTGTTGTCTGAGGAAACTTGAATTGATGACTTGAATTAATGACTAGCCACGAGACTCTGACATGTACTTTTAACTTTAAACTTCATCGCAGTTCAATAGAATTATCTTACCAGCTGACAGTTCCTCACAACATTTTTTTGGTCTTGAAATTCACTGTCGACATAGTAGTGAGAAGGAATTTTATTGGAAGACCGTTGATCAGGACTGAAATTCTCTCAACATTGACTGGTGAGTCCTCATGTTTTTAGTCTTTTGAAAACAATAATCGAAATGTCTGGAATGATGAGATGGAATTTTAGGGGCCCGGGCTCAATTTTGGCATTCAAATTACCTTTTCGAAATTCATCGGATCTGCATTGCTATGGTGAAGTCAGCTGGTGGGAAAAATTGCATTGACGTGTTGTCTGAGGAAACTTGAATTAATGACTAGCCACGAGACTCTGACATGTACTTTTAACTTTAAACTTCATCGCAGTTCAATAGAATTATCTTACCAGCTGACAGTTCCTCACAACATTTTTTTGGTCTTGAAATTCACTGTCGACATAGTAGTGAGAAGGAATTTTATTGGAAGACCGTTGATCAGGACTGAAATTCTCTCAACATTGACTGGTGAGTCTGCATGTTTTTAGTCTTTTGAAAACAATAATCGAAATGTCTGGAATGATGAGATGGAATTTTAGGGGCCCGGGCTCAATTTTGGCATTCAAATTACCTTTTCGAAATTCATCGGATCTGCATTGCTCTGGTGAAGTCAGCTGGTGGGAAAAATTGCATTGACGTGTTGTCTGAGGAAACTTGAATTAATGACTTGAATTAATGACTAGCCACGAGACTCTGACATGTACTTTTAACTTTAAACTTCATCGCAGTTCAATAGAATTATCTTACCAGCTGACAGTTCCTCACAACATTTTTTTGGTCTTGAAATTCACTGTCGACATAGTAGTGAGAAGGAATTTTATTGGAAGACCGTTGATCAGGACTGAAATTCTCTCAACATTGACTGGTGAGTCTGCATGTTTTTAGTCTTTTGAAAACAATAATCGAAATGTCTGGAATGATGAGATGGAATTTTAGGGGCCCGGGCTCAATTTTGGCATTCAAATTACCTTTTCGAAATTCATCGGATCTGCATTGCTCTGGTGAAGTCAGCTGGTGGGAAAAATTGCATTGACGTGTTGTCTGAGGAAACTTGAATTAATGACTTGAATTAATGACTAGCCACGAGACTCTGACATGTACTTTTAACTTTAAACTTCATCGCAGTTCAATAGAATTATCTTACCAGCTGACAGTTCCTCACAACATTTTTTTGGTCTTGAAATTCACTGTCGACATAGTAGTGAGAAGGAATTTTATTGGAAGACCGTTGATCAGGACTGAAATTCTCTCAACATTGACTGGTGAGTCTGCATGTTTTTAGTCTTTTGAAAACAATAATCGAAATGTCTGGAATGATGAGATGGAATTTTAGGGGCCCGGGCTCAATTTTGGCATTCAAATTACCTTTTCGAATTCATCGGATCTGCATTGCTCTGGTGAAGTCAGCTGGTGGGAAGAATTGCATTGACGTATTAGAATAATTGTCACTCACATGTGCTATGAACTGGCTTTTTGTCTGAGAAGCCAGTCTGTTTTTAGCTGTGATTTCTTGATCATGAATGATGTCAAACTGCTTTTTTCTGTCGATCAGGACTCAAATTCTCTGACAATTTTGGCATTAAATATATCTTTCGAATTCATCGGAAATTCAGCTCATTCCGCATGAAAACACTGAGAAGAGAGTTCAAAACATCCTTCGCGCAAGTGTTTTCACGGGTTTTTTCTCGTTCAATTTGGAATTAATTTGCACTTTCATCTTTTCTGAAATTGATTCCAAATTGAACTCGAAACCGCGTGATTACCTGTGCAAATCAAGTTTGGTTAACTGGCAAATTCCCGTCGTATTTGAAGGTCGAAATACACGGCAGGAAAAATGGCAGTAATGTTATGGTGTAAATTTATCTTTATTCCCAGAATAGTCTGATCAGTTGTAGCAACAATATTATTGAGGGAATTTTATTGCGAGCTAATATTTTTCATTCATCTGAGCTTGACTCGTCGGACGAAGTCAGCCGGTAGGGAGCGTTCGGATTGCATGGTGGGAACTGAGGAACAACGTGTGAAGAGGTGAAAAGGAATTTGATCAACGCCGATGTTCTCCCAACGTCGACAATTTATGTTTTGAGTGGTGAAAGTCACTACATGTACTCCCAGAATAGTTTAATCAGTCGTAGGAATGATATCGTGAGAATAATACTCGTTACTGGTAGTCGGGGATAAGCCTTCGTTATGCAGGTTCTCAAGTCCGATTAAGTCGGCAATTCTCATAAGATGTGTGTTGCATTGTAATTGCATTGTATTATTTCATTCTTAGAATTTATTGACACAATAAACAGTTTAGTGACTTGATGAGATCTGTCTTGCATTCTATCATTTTGTCAGAGAATCTTGAAAAACTGAGATCTGTGCCAATCGATTTCAGTAGCAAGCCACAATTTAAGTTTGTGATAAAAAATCAGGAAGTTGGTAATTTCATTTTTCCAGGCCGGAAAAATTTCCAGGCAAATATTTCCGAGCGCTGCCTGGGAACGAGGTTGATAAGCAAAATGGCGGACGTGTTTCTTGTAGATCACGGAAGCTGGCTAGTTAGTATTTCAGTCGCCTGAAAGCGCTAAATGTCCCTTTTTGCTGTCCGAGGAAAATGTCTTGAGTCGCAGAGAAGTTCGTGAGGGCCGTCGATGGATAAGCTGGCCGCCATTTGACGACCTGCCTGATGCCAGCATCGCAGGATCGCATGATATAGCACAATCGGAAGGTAGATTTAATAGTCCTGTAATAATTTGCTTTCGATTTAAGCAATAGAGCACTTTTTCCGTCTTTATATAGCCTCATGTAAACACGAGGAGGGCTGGGAGAATTCGAGACAGTTATGCAAACCCGAGGCACATACAGTCGAGGGTTCGTAACAACAAAAACAACAATTTATTTACCCCATAAACTTACATACATGCAGATAAATTATTCAAATAGATAGAGATAAAATAATATAACGGGGTCTGGCTGCCTGAAATAACTGAAAACTTAAAAGGGGCAGGCAGGCAGCATTACAATTTGTTTAGGATAATTTAGGTCGGACGGACACACATACATCACAATAGAAAAATATGGAAGGTAAAGCACAATAGTAGCAATATAAAAACCATACATTATTCGTTATTATTGCAAAACCATACAGTCACCAAATTCACACCCCAAGCAATTGACTTTGGAGTCAAACGCCCCTCCCCTCTCCCCCCAACGGGGGGTGAACTACTGCCACGTACACCTGCCCAACATACATACGTTTGTTCTCGAGCCCGCCTAGTGAAAAAACACCCTCTCCACAACTATTCTCGACTTGCTGCCAATTTTCTTGCAAAACCATACAGTCACCAAATTCACACCCCAAGCAATTGACTTTGGAGTCAAACGCCCCTCCCCTCTCCCCCCAACGGGGGGTGAACTACTGCCACGTACACCTGCCCAACATACATACGTTTGTTCTCGAGCCCGCCTAGTGAAAAAACACCCTCTCCACAACTATTCTCGACTTGCTGCCAATTTTCTTGCAAAACCATACAGTCACCAAATTCACACCCCAAGCAATTGACTTTGGAGTCAAACGCCCCTCCCCTCTCCCCCCAACGGGGGGTGAACTACTGCCACGTACACCTGCCCAACATACATACGTTTGTTCTCGAGCCCGCCTAGTGAAAAAATTTTCTTGCAAACCATACAGTCACCATACAATCACCCTGCAAAATTTGATCCAGGAACGTCTTTTGGGGTCTGTTGGACTGGATTTACCTTGACTTTCATTTTTCATTTTCAGTTCAAGGCTGCCCAAACAGGCTGAATTAAGCCGATTCTGCATTCTACAGGTATGAACCTTTCATAGTTCAGCGGTGGAAGTCAGAGGAGGAAACTGTATTGTGAAACATGATTTTATTTTGGTGAGTTGACAAACTGGGGTAATTGTTTTGGCAGGGTAACAAGGCGAGGAAACTTGACAAGGCCACCTAGTTGATCTGGAAATCTGATCTAAGAGTTGGCCTGAACTTGGTTGTTTGTGGATGCATCCGGGTCAGGGAATCAGTTGTGGCGTCCACTGGAAAGCAACGTTTCAGCTTGAAAGCTGGCACTTCAAGTTGATAGCCATTTTGTTAGTCGAGCCACTCCAAATGACACTTTATAAGACTGATTTCTCACTTGAGGCTGTTATAGATGTCACCTGATGGAACAAATGAGAATATTTTTAAGTCCAGAGTTAAGAAATGTCTTAGTTTATCATTTATTTAAATATTTAGACATTTCAAATTCTCTGCAACAGTAATTAGTGGTATGTAAATTTTATAGTGTATAAAGCATGGCTATGAATATTATTGTCTTTAAAATCCCCCTGAAGAGTGAGAGATCACGGAACAGGCTTGTTGGGATGAAAGTGTAGTTTTTGATGAAGTCTTCAATTCATTATCTTATTATAATACATATATCTATATCTACCTGGAGTTTTGAAAATGGGGTCTGTTAATATGGTGCTATTAAGTTATTTTCGTCTGTAAACTTTATCAAACCAGCTTGACTTGATTAAGCCATTTCGATTTTTTGGATTTCAATTTCAATTTGACTTTGACTTTTCTCGACAGAGGTTGGGGTTGTATATCAGAAATATGCAAAACTGTCAGAATCAAACTAGTTTGTTATTAAGTTGAAGCCAAATTAAAATTTTAAGCCCAACAGGGTTTTATGTACTAATATCTCCAGGAGTGTGCCTAATTTTGGATATCTATTTGGAGTTCCTGTCCCGTAATCCAAGTGAAGGTGTTTGGGTGTGGTTTCTTTGTACTCTTATGCCTAGTATCAAGTGGCTTTGACTTGTGCTGAGTGGAGAACATGCTATATACTAGGTAGAGATAGCACAGTTTTCAGGCATTGACTATGATTTAAAGGCTGTCTAGTGTGCCATTATTGATGCAATTGCTTGCAAAGGGCTTTCCTGTGATATGATGACATGAGCCTAAATATTTCCACAGGTGGCCAAGAGATTCTAGTTTCATTTCCTGGTTATGCTATATAAAGTTTGGAGTGTATAACTTCAGGTAAGCACTGCTTAAGTTACTCTATAAGACACTTGGTCTTATAGAAATTATTGGTCTTGGAAAAATTCAGGCTCATGGTATCATATCACATGAAAGCCCTTTGCAATCAATTGCCTCAATATAATTATAATTATAATATTAATTATAAATTTTCATTCATTTATCTTGCTACCTTGATATATTTACTTTTATGTAAGTTATGCATATGTACGTATAGATATATTTTTTATGTTAGCTTTTATTTATTGTTGATGTGATGTCTGAAAGGATTTTATCAACTAAATAAATGTAGTTGTACAATAATAGCACACTAAACTGTCTTAATCATAGTCAAATCCTGACAACTGTGCTATCTCTCTGGTTTTGAGGTCTTGTTTTGACAGAGTATGGCAAGGAAGCTTGACAAAGAAGGCCTCCTAGTGGTGATCTGGAAATCTAACCCAAGAGTTGGGAAGTTGATTCCGGAACTTGGTCTTCGTGGATGGATCCTGTTCTTGAGTTGTCAGGGAATCATTTGTGACATCCACCGGAAAGCGGTATCCCTTCCACAAGTCGGGAGTTTTTGCATGTATCAGCTCTAGAGTTACTAAGTTATCCAAGTAGTAATGGTACAATCAAATGAGTTTATTGTTTATTTAAATATTTAGACATTCAAATTCTCTGCGGCAGTAATTACCGGTATGTCAATTGTATAGTGTACAAAGCATGGCTATGAATATTATTGTCTTTAAAATCCCCCTGAAGAGTGATAGATCACCTAACAGGCTTGTTGGGATGAAAGTGTAGTCTTCGATGAAGTCTTCAATTCATTATCTTATCATTCATTATCTTATTATATATGTTTCGAAAACCAGGTCCAACCATGTCCAACGGGCCCAGTAAAGCCCAGTGTCTTATGGAGTAACTCAGCAGTGCTTACTTCAAGTTCTACACTCCACACTTGATCTAGCATAAGCAGAAATTGACAATAGAATCTCTTGTCCTCCCTTCTGTGGAAAATTCAGGCTGATGACATCATATCACATGAAAGCCCTTTGCAAGAAATTGCCTCAATAAATATTAATTATAAATTTTCATTCATTTATCTTGTTACCTTGATACAGCTACTTTTATTTAAGTTATGCATATGTACATATAGATATATTTTTTATGTTAGCTTTTATTTATAGTTGATGTGATGTCTGAAAGGATTTTATCAACTAAATAAATTTAGTTGTACAATAATGATAGTCAAATCCTGACAACTGTGGATATCTCTCTGGTTTTGAGGTCTTGTTTTGACAGGGTGTGGTATGGAAGCTTGACAAAGAAGGTCTCCTACTGGTGATCTGGAAATGTAAACCAAGAGTTGGTAAGTTGATTCCGGAACTTGGTCTTTGTGGATGGATCCTGTTCTTGAGTTGTCAGGGAATCATTTGTGACCTCCACCGGAAAGCGGCATCCCTTCCGCAAGTCGGGACTTTTGGCATGTCTCAGCTCTAGAGTTACTGGGTTATCCAAGTAGTAATGGTACAATCAAATAAGTTTATTGTTTATTTAAATATTTAGACATTTCAAATTCTCTGCAACAGTAATTACCGGTATGTAAATTGTATAGTGTATAAGCATGGCTATGAATATTATTGTCTCTAAAATCCCCCTGAAGAGTGAGAGATCACCTAACAGGCTTGTTGGGATGAAAGTGTAGTCTTTGATGAAGTCTTCAATTCATTATCTTATCATTCATTATCTTATTATATATGTTTCGAAAACCAGGTCCAACCATGTCCAACGGGCCCAGTAAAGCCCAGTGTCTTATGGAGTAACTCAGCAGTGCTTACTTCAAGTTCTACACTCCACACTTGATCTAGCATAAGCAGAAATTGACAATAGAATCTCTTGTCCTCCCTTCTGTGGAAAAATTCAGGCTGATGACATCATATCACATGAAAGCCCTTTGCAAGAAATTGCCTCAATAAATATTAATTATAAATTTTCATTCATTTATCTTGTTACCTTGATACAGCTACTTTTATTTAAGTTATGCATATGTACATATAGATATATTTTTTATGTTAGCTTTTATTTATAGTTGATGTGATGTCTGAAAGGATTTTATCAACTAAATAAATTTCGTTGTACAATAATGATAGTCAAATCCTGACAACTGTGATATCTGGTTTTGAGGTCTTGTTTTGACAGGGTGTGGCATGGAAGCTTGACAAAGAAGGTCTCCTACTGGTGATCTGGAAATCTAAACCAAGAGTTAGTAAGTTGATTCCGGAACTTGGTCTTTGTGGATGGATCCTGTTCTTGAGTTGTCAGGGAATCATTTGTGACATCCACCGGAAAGCGGCATCCCTTCCACAAGTCGGGACTTTTGTCTCAGCTCTAGAGTTACTGGGTTATCCAAGTAGTAATGGTACAATCAAATAAGTTTATTGTTTATTTAAATATTGCCTCAATCATTGGACACTAAACTGCCTTAAAATCAAGTCAATGCCTGAAAGCTATGCTAATTCTACTAAGTATATAGCATGTTCTTCACTCAGCACAAGTCAGACTGACTTGATACTATGGATACAAGTACAAAGAAACCACACCCCATCAACTTCCTTGGATTAAGGGCCAGGAACGCCAAATAGGTATCCAAAATTAGCCACCACTCTATAGATATTAGAACATAAAACCCTGTTGGGCTTAAAATTTTCTTTAGCTCCAACTGAATAACAAACTAGTTTGATTCTGACAGTTATTTTTTATCTGGAAATAATTTAATATAATAAGTTAAGTTAAGTTATATGTGTGTATATACATATATGTTTTTATATTTTTATATTTATATTTTTCTATAGATGTGTAAACGATGTTGGTTAACCAACATCCAAGTATCGATTTTGTAAGTGCTGAAGAAGCCCGAACGGGCGAAACGTCCATGTATTAAAGACCACAAAGAGAAAAGTTCGCATCTTCTTCTGTTTATTCTACCTTTATATATTTCTATATATATAAGAAGAAATTGCTAATTGGGTTGTCAATGGCAATGCCAAGCCTGACAAGGCTTTTGGAACCATCAAAACCCATCCAGGGGAATCCCCTTCGGCTCATTACATCGTGCTGCGCACCGCCATTGAAAACCTTTCAGCATTTACCGAATTTTATCTTAAGCCTCTAGCCCAAACCTTGCCATTTAGACATTTCAAATGGTAATTATGTAAATTTTATAGTATATAAAGCATGGTTATGAATATTATTGTCATTAAATCCCCTGAAGAGTCTTGTTTGATTCTGACAGTTTGCCTTTTTAGTATTTTTTATCTGCAAATAATTTAATATTCAAGAGTTTTCATTGGCTTAGCGATCATGGGCTATGAGCCATTATGCCATGCTCTAAAAATGTTTTA
>CAXHUQ010000676.1:0-18995 GCA_964020085.1 Micromussa lordhowensis | reverse complement strand
ACTCCGTCATGGAGGGTAGTGGTAGAAAGCTTAGGTGTCTGGCTACCAGCTGGTACCAAGGGAAAGGCCCAGCAATTATCCTTTGGGGGGTGGGGTGAGTCACAGAGAGAGGCATTTTGCTTAGGAAAACTGCTTATTTTCTTTGCAGGACAGCCTTTGTCAGTCATGCCCTGTGGGCTTAGTGGCTGGAAGCCAGCCAGCCAGTCACAAGCAAGCTGGGTGAGTAGAGTGTGTGTTGCCAGGCTGCCTGTGGCTGATCTGTCTAAAAATACCCTGTAATTTCTTGGAAAACTGTCAGGGTGGTTGTGCCGAGGTGAGCACGGTTTTCATAAATCCAGACATATATTGGGACAGAATGTTTTGGGAGACCCTACAGTTCAGCTGCTGTAGCCCCAGACCGGTGATGGAGAACACTTTGAGGTAGCAGGTTCAAGCTGGAGGCATGTCCCTGGCATTCCAGGCCAATATATGTCTGGATTTTTGAGAACGGTGTCGACTTTGGGCCAAAACTTTTTCGCCTGCCTGCCGGCGATAGCCGGCAGTCAGGCCCTTGCGGTGCTCCGAAAGTGAGGGGGGACTCCGTCATGGAGGGTAGTGGTAGAAAGCTTAGGTGTCTGGCTACCAGCTGGTACCAAGGGAAAGGCCCAGCAATTATCCTTTGGGGGGTGGGGTGAGTCACAGAGAGAGGCATTTTGCTTAGGAAAACTGCTTATTTTCTTTGCAGGACAGCCTTTGTCAGTCATGCCCTGTGGGCTTAGTGGCTGGAAGCCAGCCAGCCAGTCACAAGCAAGCTGGGTGAGTAGAGTGTGTGTTGCCAGGCTGCCTGTGGCTGATCTGTCTAAAAATACCCTGTAATTTCTTGGAAAACTGTCAGGGTGGTTGTGCCGAGGTGAGCACGGTTTTCATAAATCCAGACATATATTGGGACAGAATGTTTTGGGAGACCCTACAGTTCAGCTGCTGTAGCCCCAGACCGGTGATGGAGAACACTTTGAGGTAGCAGGTTCAAGCTGGAGGCATGTCCCTGGCATTCCAGGCCAATATATGTCTGGATTTTTGAGAACGGTGTCGACTTTGGGCCAAAACTTTTTCGCCTGCCTGCCGGCGATAGCCGGCAGTCAGGCCCTTGCGGTGCTCCGAAAGTGAGGGGGGACTCCGTCATGGAGGGTAGTGGTAGAAAGCTTAGGTGTCTGGCTACCAGCTGGTACCAAGGGAAAGGCCCAGCAATTATCCTTTGGGGGGTGGGGTGAGTCACAGAGAGAGGCATTTTGCTTAGGAAAACTGCTTATTTTCTTTGCAGGACAGCCTTTGTCAGTCATGCCCTGTGGGCTTAGTGGCTGGAAGCCAGCCAGCCAGTCACAAGCAAGCTGGGTGAGTAGAGTGTGTGTTGCCAGGCTGCCTGTGGCTGATCTGTCTAAAAATACCCTGTAATTTCTTGGAAAACTGTCAGGGTGGTTGTGCCGAGGTGAGCACGGTTTTCATAAATCCAGACATATATTGGGACAGAATGTTTTGGGAGACCCTACAGTTCAGCTGCTGTAGCCCCAGACCGGTGATGGAGAACACTTTGAGGTAGCAGGTTCAAGCTGGAGGCATGTCCCTGGCATTCCAGGCCAATATATGTCTGGATTTTTGAGAACGGTGTCGACTTTGGGCCAAAACTTTTTCGCCTGCCTGCCGGCGATAGCCGGCAGTCAGGCCCTTGCGGTGCTCCGAAAGTGAGGGGGGACTCCGTCATGGAGGGTAGTGGTAGAAAGCTTAGGTGTCTGGCTACCAGCTGGTACCAAGGGAAAGGCCCAGCAATTATCCTTTGGGGGGTGGGGTGAGTCACAGAGAGAGGCATTTTGCTTAGGAAAACTGCTTATTTTCTTTGCAGGACAGCCTTTGTCAGTCATGCCCTGTGGGCTTAGTGGCTGGAAGCCAGCCAGCCAGTCACAAGCAAGCTGGGTGAGTAGAGTGTGTGTTGCCAGGCTGCCTGTGGCTGATCTGTCTAAAAATACCCTGTAATTTCTTGGAAAACTGTCAGGGTGGTTGTGCCGAGGTGAGCACGGTTTTCATAAATCCAGACATATATTGGGACAGAATGTTTTGGGAGACCCTACAGTTCAGCTGCTGTAGCCCCAGACCGGTGATGGAGAACACTTTGAGGTAGCAGGTTCAAGCTGGAGGCATGTCCCTGGCATTCCAGGCCAATATATGTCTGGATTTTTGAGAACGGTGTCGACTTTGGGCCAAAACTTTTTCGCCTGCCTGCCGGCGATAGCCGGCAGTCAGGCCCTTGCGGTGCTCCGAAAGTGAGGGGGGACTCCGTCATGGAGGGTAGTGGTAGAAAGCTTAGGTGTCTGGCTACCAGCTGGTACCAAGGGAAAGGCCCAGCAATTATCCTTTGGGGGGTGGGGTGAGTCACAGAGAGAGGCATTTTGCTTAGGAAAACTGCTTATTTTCTTTGCAGGACAGCCTTTGTCAGTCATGCCCTGTGGGCTTAGTGGCTGGAAGCCAGCCAGCCAGTCACAAGCAAGCTGGGTGAGTAGAGTGTGTGTTGCCAGGCTGCCTGTGGCTGATCTGTCTAAAAATACCCTGTAATTTCTTGGAAAACTGTCAGGGTGGTTGTGCCGAGGTGAGCACGGTTTTCATAAATCCAGACATATATTGGGACAGAATGTTTTGGGAGACCCTACAGTTCAGCTGCTGTAGCCCCAGACCGGTGATGGAGAACACTTTGAGGTAGCAGGTTCAAGCTGGAGGCATGTCCCTGGCATTCCAGGCCAATATATGTCTGGATTTTTGAGAACGGTGTCGACTTTGGGCCAAAACTTTTTCGCCTGCCTGCCGGCGATAGCCGGCAGTCAGGCCCTTGCGGTGCTCCGAAAGTGAGGGGGGACTCCGTCATGGAGGGTAGTGGTAGAAAGCTTAGGTGTCTGGCTACCAGCTGGTACCAAGGGAAAGGCCCAGCAATTATCCTTTGGGGGGTGGGGTGAGTCACAGAGAGAGGCATTTTGCTTAGGAAAACTGCTTATTTTCTTTGCAGGACAGCCTTTGTCAGTCATGCCCTGTGGGCTTAGTGGCTGGAAGCCAGCCAGCCAGTCACAAGCAAGCTGGGTGAGTAGAGTGTGTGTTGCCAGGCTGCCTGTGGCTGATCTGTCTAAAAATACCCTGTAATTTCTTGGAAAACTGTCAGGGTGGTTGTGCCGAGGTGAGCACGGTTTTCATAAATCCAGACATATATTGGGACAGAATGTTTTGGGAGACCCTACAGTTCAGCTGCTGTAGCCCCAGACCGGTGATGGAGAACACTTTGAGGTAGCAGGTTCAAGCTGGAGGCATGTCCCTGGCATTCCAGGCCAATATATGTCTGGATTTTTGAGAACGGTGTCGACTTTGGGCCAAAACTTTTTCGCCTGCCTGCCGGCGATAGCCGGCAGTCAGGCCCTTGCGGTGCTCCGAAAGTGAGGGGGGACTCCGTCATGGAGGGTAGTGGTAGAAAGCTTAGGTGTCTGGCTACCAGCTGGTACCAAGGGAAAGGCCCAGCAATTATCCTTTGGGGGGTGGGGTGAGTCACAGAGAGAGGCATTTTGCTTAGGAAAACTGCTTATTTTCTTTGCAGGACAGCCTTTGTCAGTCATGCCCTGTGGGCTTAGTGGCTGGAAGCCAGCCAGCCAGTCACAAGCAAGCTGGGTGAGTAGAGTGTGTGTTGCCAGGCTGCCTGTGGCTGATCTGTCTAAAAATACCCTGTAATTTCTTGGAAAACTGTCAGGGTGGTTGTGCCGAGGTGAGCACGGTTTTCATAAATCCAGACATATATTGGGACAGAATGTTTTGGGAGACCCTACAGTTCAGCTGCTGTAGCCCCAGACCGGTGATGGAGAACACTTTGAGGTAGCAGGTTCAAGCTGGAGGCATGTCCCTGGCATTCCAGGCCAATATATGTCTGGATTTTTGAGAACGGTGTCGACTTTGGGCCAAAACTTTTTCGCCTGCCTGCCGGCGATAGCCGGCAGTCAGGCCCTTGCGGTGCTCCGAAAGTGAGGGGGGACTCCGTCATGGAGGGTAGTGGTAGAAAGCTTAGGTGTCTGGCTACCAGCTGGTACCAAGGGAAAGGCCCAGCAATTATCCTTTGGGGGGTGGGGTGAGTCACAGAGAGAGGCATTTTGCTTAGGAAAACTGCTTATTTTCTTTGCAGGACAGCCTTTGTCAGTCATGCCCTGTGGGCTTAGTGGCTGGAAGCCAGCCAGCCAGTCACAAGCAAGCTGGGTGAGTAGAGTGTGTGTTGCCAGGCTGCCTGTGGCTGATCTGTCTAAAAATACCCTGTAATTTCTTGGAAAACTGTCAGGGTGGTTGTGCCGAGGTGAGCACGGTTTTCATAAATCCAGACATATATTGGGACAGAATGTTTTGGGAGACCCTACAGTTCAGCTGCTGTAGCCCCAGACCGGTGATGGAGAACACTTTGAGGTAGCAGGTTCAAGCTGGAGGCATGTCCCTGGCATTCCAGGCCAATATATGTCTGGATTTTTGAGAACGGTGTCGACTTTGGGCCAAAACTTTTTCGCCTGCCTGCCGGCGATAGCCGGCAGTCAGGCCCTTGCGGTGCTCCGAAAGTGAGGGGGGACTCCGTCATGGAGGGTAGTGGTAGAAAGCTTAGGTGTCTGGCTACCAGCTGGTACCAAGGGAAAGGCCCAGCAATTATCCTTTGGGGGGTGGGGTGAGTCACAGAGAGAGGCATTTTGCTTAGGAAAACTGCTTATTTTCTTTGCAGGACAGCCTTTGTCAGTCATGCCCTGTGGGCTTAGTGGCTGGAAGCCAGCCAGCCAGTCACAAGCAAGCTGGGTGAGTAGAGTGTGTGTTGCCAGGCTGCCTGTGGCTGATCTGTCTAAAAATACCCTGTAATTTCTTGGAAAACTGTCAGGGTGGTTGTGCCGAGGTGAGCACGGTTTTCATAAATCCAGACATATATTGGGACAGAATGTTTTGGGAGACCCTACAGTTCAGCTGCTGTAGCCCCAGACCGGTGATGGAGAACACTTTGAGGTAGCAGGTTCAAGCTGGAGGCATGTCCCTGGCATTCCAGGCCAATATATGTCTGGATTTTTGAGAACGGTGTCGACTTTGGGCCAAAACTTTTTCGCCTGCCTGCCGGCGATAGCCGGCAGTCAGGCCCTTGCGGTGCTCCGAAAGTGAGGGGGGACTCCGTCATGGAGGGTAGTGGTAGAAAGCTTAGGTGTCTGGCTACCAGCTGGTACCAAGGGAAAGGCCCAGCAATTATCCTTTGGGGGGTGGGGTGAGTCACAGAGAGAGGCATTTTGCTTAGGAAAACTGCTTATTTTCTTTGCAGGACAGCCTTTGTCAGTCATGCCCTGTGGGCTTAGTGGCTGGAAGCCAGCCAGCCAGTCACAAGCAAGCTGGGTGAGTAGAGTGTGTGTTGCCAGGCTGCCTGTGGCTGATCTGTCTAAAAATACCCTGTAATTTCTTGGAAAACTGTCAGGGTGGTTGTGCCGAGGTGAGCACGGTTTTCATAAATCCAGACATATATTGGGACAGAATGTTTTGGGAGACCCTACAGTTCAGCTGCTGTAGCCCCAGACCGGTGATGGAGAACACTTTGAGGTAGCAGGTTCAAGCTGGAGGCATGTCCCTGGCATTCCAGGCCAATATATGTCTGGATTTTTGAGAACGGTGTCGACTTTGGGCCAAAACTTTTTCGCCTGCCTGCCGGCGATAGCCGGCAGTCAGGCCCTTGCGGTGCTCCGAAAGTGAGGGGGGACTCCGTCATGGAGGGTAGTGGTAGAAAGCTTAGGTGTCTGGCTACCAGCTGGTACCAAGGGAAAGGCCCAGCAATTATCCTTTGGGGGGTGGGGTGAGTCACAGAGAGAGGCATTTTGCTTAGGAAAACTGCTTATTTTCTTTGCAGGACAGCCTTTGTCAGTCATGCCCTGTGGGCTTAGTGGCTGGAAGCCAGCCAGCCAGTCACAAGCAAGCTGGGTGAGTAGAGTGTGTGTTGCCAGGCTGCCTGTGGCTGATCTGTCTAAAAATACCCTGTAATTTCTTGGAAAACTGTCAGGGTGGTTGTGCCGAGGTGAGCACGGTTTTCATAAATCCAGACATATATTGGGACAGAATGTTTTGGGAGACCCTACAGTTCAGCTGCTGTAGCCCCAGACCGGTGATGGAGAACACTTTGAGGTAGCAGGTTCAAGCTGGAGGCATGTCCCTGGCATTCCAGGCCAATATATGTCTGGATTTTTGAGAACGGTGTCGACTTTGGGCCAAAACTTTTTCGCCTGCCTGCCGGCGATAGCCGGCAGTCAGGCCCTTGCGGTGCTCCGAAAGTGAGGGGGGACTCCGTCATGGAGGGTAGTGGTAGAAAGCTTAGGTGTCTGGCTACCAGCTGGTACCAAGGGAAAGGCCCAGCAATTATCCTTTGGGGGGTGGGGTGAGTCACAGAGAGAGGCATTTTGCTTAGGAAAACTGCTTATTTTCTTTGCAGGACAGCCTTTGTCAGTCATGCCCTGTGGGCTTAGTGGCTGGAAGCCAGCCAGCCAGTCACAAGCAAGCTGGGTGAGTAGAGTGTGTGTTGCCAGGCTGCCTGTGGCTGATCTGTCTAAAAATACCCTGTAATTTCTTGGAAAACTGTCAGGGTGGTTGTGCCGAGGTGAGCACGGTTTTCATAAATCCAGACATATATTGGGACAGAATGTTTTGGGAGACCCTACAGTTCAGCTGCTGTAGCCCCAGACCGGTGATGGAGAACACTTTGAGGTAGCAGGTTCAAGCTGGAGGCATGTCCCTGGCATTCCAGGCCAATATATGTCTGGATTTTTGAGAACGGTGTCGACTTTGGGCCAAAACTTTTTCGCCTGCCTGCCGGCGATAGCCGGCAGTCAGGCCCTTGCGGTGCTCCGAAAGTGAGGGGGGACTCCGTCATGGAGGGTAGTGGTAGAAAGCTTAGGTGTCTGGCTACCAGCTGGTACCAAGGGAAAGGCCCAGCAATTATCCTTTGGGGGGTGGGGTGAGTCACAGAGAGAGGCATTTTGCTTAGGAAAACTGCTTATTTTCTTTGCAGGACAGCCTTTGTCAGTCATGCCCTGTGGGCTTAGTGGCTGGAAGCCAGCCAGCCAGTCACAAGCAAGCTGGGTGAGTAGAGTGTGTGTTGCCAGGCTGCCTGTGGCTGATCTGTCTAAAAATACCCTGTAATTTCTTGGAAAACTGTCAGGGTGGTTGTGCCGAGGTGAGCACGGTTTTCATAAATCCAGACATATATTGGGACAGAATGTTTTGGGAGACCCTACAGTTCAGCTGCTGTAGCCCCAGACCGGTGATGGAGAACACTTTGAGGTAGCAGGTTCAAGCTGGAGGCATGTCCCTGGCATTCCAGGCCAATATATGTCTGGATTTTTGAGAACGGTGTCGACTTTGGGCCAAAACTTTTTCGCCTGCCTGCCGGCGATAGCCGGCAGTCAGGCCCTTGCGGTGCTCCGAAAGTGAGGGGGGACTCCGTCATGGAGGGTAGTGGTAGAAAGCTTAGGTGTCTGGCTACCAGCTGGTACCAAGGGAAAGGCCCAGCAATTATCCTTTGGGGGGTGGGGTGAGTCACAGAGAGAGGCATTTTGCTTAGGAAAACTGCTTATTTTCTTTGCAGGACAGCCTTTGTCAGTCATGCCCTGTGGGCTTAGTGGCTGGAAGCCAGCCAGCCAGTCACAAGCAAGCTGGGTGAGTAGAGTGTGTGTTGCCAGGCTGCCTGTGGCTGATCTGTCTAAAAATACCCTGTAATTTCTTGGAAAACTGTCAGGGTGGTTGTGCCGAGGTGAGCACGGTTTTCATAAATCCAGACATATATTGGGACAGAATGTTTTGGGAGACCCTACAGTTCAGCTGCTGTAGCCCCAGACCGGTGATGGAGAACACTTTGAGGTAGCAGGTTCAAGCTGGAGGCATGTCCCTGGCATTCCAGGCCAATATATGTCTGGATTTTTGAGAACGGTGTCGACTTTGGGCCAAAACTTTTTCGCCTGCCTGCCGGCGATAGCCGGCAGTCAGGCCCTTGCGGTGCTCCGAAAGTGAGGGGGGACTCCGTCATGGAGGGTAGTGGTAGAAAGCTTAGGTGTCTGGCTACCAGCTGGTACCAAGGGAAAGGCCCAGCAATTATCCTTTGGGGGGTGGGGTGAGTCACAGAGAGAGGCATTTTGCTTAGGAAAACTGCTTATTTTCTTTGCAGGACAGCCTTTGTCAGTCATGCCCTGTGGGCTTAGTGGCTGGAAGCCAGCCAGCCAGTCACAAGCAAGCTGGGTGAGTAGAGTGTGTGTTGCCAGGCTGCCTGTGGCTGATCTGTCTAAAAATACCCTGTAATTTCTTGGAAAACTGTCAGGGTGGTTGTGCCGAGGTGAGCACGGTTTTCATAAATCCAGACATATATTGGGACAGAATGTTTTGGGAGACCCTACAGTTCAGCTGCTGTAGCCCCAGACCGGTGATGGAGAACACTTTGAGGTAGCAGGTTCAAGCTGGAGGCATGTCCCTGGCATTCCAGGCCAATATATGTCTGGATTTTTGAGAACGGTGTCGACTTTGGGCCAAAACTTTTTCGCCTGCCTGCCGGCGATAGCCGGCAGTCAGGCCCTTGCGGTGCTCCGAAAGTGAGGGGGGACTCCGTCATGGAGGGTAGTGGTAGAAAGCTTAGGTGTCTGGCTACCAGCTGGTACCAAGGGAAAGGCCCAGCAATTATCCTTTGGGGGGTGGGGTGAGTCACAGAGAGAGGCATTTTGCTTAGGAAAACTGCTTATTTTCTTTGCAGGACAGCCTTTGTCAGTCATGCCCTGTGGGCTTAGTGGCTGGAAGCCAGCCAGCCAGTCACAAGCAAGCTGGGTGAGTAGAGTGTGTGTTGCCAGGCTGCCTGTGGCTGATCTGTCTAAAAATACCCTGTAATTTCTTGGAAAACTGTCAGGGTGGTTGTGCCGAGGTGAGCACGGTTTTCATAAATCCAGACATATATTGGGACAGAATGTTTTGGGAGACCCTACAGTTCAGCTGCTGTAGCCCCAGACCGGTGATGGAGAACACTTTGAGGTAGCAGGTTCAAGCTGGAGGCATGTCCCTGGCATTCCAGGCCAATATATGTCTGGATTTTTGAGAACGGTGTCGACTTTGGGCCAAAACTTTTTCGCCTGCCTGCCGGCGATAGCCGGCAGTCAGGCCCTTGCGGTGCTCCGAAAGTGAGGGGGGACTCCGTCATGGAGGGTAGTGGTAGAAAGCTTAGGTGTCTGGCTACCAGCTGGTACCAAGGGAAAGGCCCAGCAATTATCCTTTGGGGGGTGGGGTGAGTCACAGAGAGAGGCATTTTGCTTAGGAAAACTGCTTATTTTCTTTGCAGGACAGCCTTTGTCAGTCATGCCCTGTGGGCTTAGTGGCTGGAAGCCAGCCAGCCAGTCACAAGCAAGCTGGGTGAGTAGAGTGTGTGTTGCCAGGCTGCCTGTGGCTGATCTGTCTAAAAATACCCTGTAATTTCTTGGAAAACTGTCAGGGTGGTTGTGCCGAGGTGAGCACGGTTTTCATAAATCCAGACATATATTGGGACAGAATGTTTTGGGAGACCCTACAGTTCAGCTGCTGTAGCCCCAGACCGGTGATGGAGAACACTTTGAGGTAGCAGGTTCAAGCTGGAGGCATGTCCCTGGCATTCCAGGCCAATATATGTCTGGATTTTTGAGAACGGTGTCGACTTTGGGCCAAAACTTTTTCGCCTGCCTGCCGGCGATAGCCGGCAGTCAGGCCCTTGCGGTGCTCCGAAAGTGAGGGGGGACTCCGTCATGGAGGGTAGTGGTAGAAAGCTTAGGTGTCTGGCTACCAGCTGGTACCAAGGGAAAGGCCCAGCAATTATCCTTTGGGGGGTGGGGTGAGTCACAGAGAGAGGCATTTTGCTTAGGAAAACTGCTTATTTTCTTTGCAGGACAGCCTTTGTCAGTCATGCCCTGTGGGCTTAGTGGCTGGAAGCCAGCCAGCCAGTCACAAGCAAGCTGGGTGAGTAGAGTGTGTGTTGCCAGGCTGCCTGTGGCTGATCTGTCTAAAAATACCCTGTAATTTCTTGGAAAACTGTCAGGGTGGTTGTGCCGAGGTGAGCACGGTTTTCATAAATCCAGACATATATTGGGACAGAATGTTTTGGGAGACCCTACAGTTCAGCTGCTGTAGCCCCAGACCGGTGATGGAGAACACTTTGAGGTAGCAGGTTCAAGCTGGAGGCATGTCCCTGGCATTCCAGGCCAATATATGTCTGGATTTTTGAGAACGGTGTCGACTTTGGGCCAAAACTTTTTCGCCTGCCTGCCGGCGATAGCCGGCAGTCAGGCCCTTGCGGTGCTCCGAAAGTGAGGGGGGACTCCGTCATGGAGGGTAGTGGTAGAAAGCTTAGGTGTCTGGCTACCAGCTGGTACCAAGGGAAAGGCCCAGCAATTATCCTTTGGGGGGTGGGGTGAGTCACAGAGAGAGGCATTTTGCTTAGGAAAACTGCTTATTTTCTTTGCAGGACAGCCTTTGTCAGTCATGCCCTGTGGGCTTAGTGGCTGGAAGCCAGCCAGCCAGTCACAAGCAAGCTGGGTGAGTAGAGTGTGTGTTGCCAGGCTGCCTGTGGCTGATCTGTCTAAAAATACCCTGTAATTTCTTGGAAAACTGTCAGGGTGGTTGTGCCGAGGTGAGCACGGTTTTCATAAATCCAGACATATATTGGGACAGAATGTTTTGGGAGACCCTACAGTTCAGCTGCTGTAGCCCCAGACCGGTGATGGAGAACACTTTGAGGTAGCAGGTTCAAGCTGGAGGCATGTCCCTGGCATTCCAGGCCAATATATGTCTGGATTTTTGAGAACGGTGTCGACTTTGGGCCAAAACTTTTTCGCCTGCCTGCCGGCGATAGCCGGCAGTCAGGCCCTTGCGGTGCTCCGAAAGTGAGGGGGGACTCCGTCATGGAGGGTAGTGGTAGAAAGCTTAGGTGTCTGGCTACCAGCTGGTACCAAGGGAAAGGCCCAGCAATTATCCTTTGGGGGGTGGGGTGAGTCACAGAGAGAGGCATTTTGCTTAGGAAAACTGCTTATTTTCTTTGCAGGACAGCCTTTGTCAGTCATGCCCTGTGGGCTTAGTGGCTGGAAGCCAGCCAGCCAGTCACAATCAAGCTGGGTGAGTAGAGTGTGTGTTGCCAGGCTGCCTGTGGCTGATCTGTCTAAAAATACCCTGTAATTTCTTGGAAAACTGTCAGGGTGGTTGTGCCGAGGTGAGCACGGTTTTCATAAATCCAGACATATATTGGGACAGAATGTTTTGGGAGACCCTACAGTTCAGCTGCTGTAGCCCCAGACCGGTGATGGAGAACACTTTGAGGTAGCAGGTTCAAGCTGGAGGCATGTCCCTGGCATTCCAGGCCAATATATGTCTGGATTTTTGAGAACGGTGTCGACTTTGGGCCAAAACTTTTTCGCCTGCCTGCCGGCGATAGCCGGCAGTCAGGCCCTTGCGGTGCTCCGAAAGTGAGGGGGGACTCCGTCATGGAGGGTAGTGGTAGAAAGCTTAGGTGTCTGGCTACCAGCTGGTACCAAGGGAAAGGCCCAGCAATTATCCTTTGGGGGGTGGGGTGAGTCACAGAGAGAGGCATTTTGCTTAGGAAAACTGCTTATTTTCTTTGCAGGACAGCCTTTGTCAGTCATGCCCTGTGGGCTTAGTGGCTGGAAGCCAGCCAGCCAGTCACAAGCAAGCTGGGTGAGTAGAGTGTGTGTTGCCAGGCTGCCTGTGGCTGATCTGTCTAAAAATACCCTGTAATTTCTTGGAAAACTGTCAGGGTGGTTGTGCCGAGGTGAGCACGGTTTTCATAAATCCAGACATATATTGGGACAGAATGTTTTGGGAGACCCTACAGTTCAGCTGCTGTAGCCCCAGACCGGTGATGGAGAACACTTTGAGGTAGCAGGTTCAAGCTGGAGGCATGTCCCTGGCATTCCAGGCCAATATATGTCTGGATTTTTGAGAACGGTGTCGACTTTGGGCCAAAACTTTTTCGCCTGCCTGCCGGCGATAGCCGGCAGTCAGGCCCTTGCGGTGCTCCGAAAGTGAGGGGGGACTCCGTCATGGAGGGTAGTGGTAGAAAGCTTAGGTGTCTGGCTACCAGCTGGTACCAAGGGAAAGGCCCAGCAATTATCCTTTGGGGGGTGGGGTGAGTCACAGAGAGAGGCATTTTGCTTAGGAAAACTGCTTATTTTCTTTGCAGGACAGCCTTTGTCAGTCATGCCCTGTGGGCTTAGTGGCTGGAAGCCAGCCAGCCAGTCACAAGCAAGCTGGGTGAGTAGAGTGTGTGTTGCCAGGCTGCCTGTGGCTGATCTGTCTAAAAATACCCTGTAATTTCTTGGAAAACTGTCAGGGTGGTTGTGCCGAGGTGAGCACGGTTTTCATAAATCCAGACATATATTGGGACAGAATGTTTTGGGAGACCCTACAGTTCAGCTGCTGTAGCCCCAGACCGGTGATGGAGAACACTTTGAGGTAGCAGGTTCAAGCTGGAGGCATGTCCCTGGCATTCCAGGCCAATATATGTCTGGATTTTTGAGAACGGTGTCGACTTTGGGCCAAAACTTTTTCGCCTGCCTGCCGGCGATAGCCGGCAGTCAGGCCCTTGCGGTGCTCCGAAAGTGAGGGGGGACTCCGTCATGGAGGGTAGTGGTAGAAAGCTTAGGTGTCTGGCTACCAGCTGGTACCAAGGGAAAGGCCCAGCAATTATCCTTTGGGGGGTGGGGTGAGTCACAGAGAGAGGCATTTTGCTTAGGAAAACTGCTTATTTTCTTTGCAGGACAGCCTTTGTCAGTCATGCCCTGTGGGCTTAGTGGCTGGAAGCCAGCCAGCCAGTCACAAGCAAGCTGGGTGAGTAGAGTGTGTGTTGCCAGGCTGCCTGTGGCTGATCTGTCTAAAAATACCCTGTAATTTCTTGGAAAACTGTCAGGGTGGTTGTGCCGAGGTGAGCACGGTTTTCATAAATCCAGACATATATTGGGACAGAATGTTTTGGGAGACCCTACAGTTCAGCTGCTGTAGCCCCAGACCGGTGATGGAGAACACTTTGAGGTAGCAGGTTCAAGCTGGAGGCATGTCCCTGGCATTCCAGGCCAATATATGTCTGGATTTTTGAGAACGGTGTCGACTTTGGGCCAAAACTTTTTCGCCTGCCTGCCGGCGATAGCCGGCAGTCAGGCCCTTGCGGTGCTCCGAAAGTGAGGGGGGACTCCGTCATGGAGGGTAGTGGTAGAAAGCTTAGGTGTCTGGCTACCAGCTGGTACCAAGGGAAAGGCCCAGCAATTATCCTTTGGGGGGTGGGGTGAGTCACAGAGAGAGGCATTTTGCTTAGGAAAACTGCTTATTTTCTTTGCAGGACAGCCTTTGTCAGTCATGCCCTGTGGGCTTAGTGGCTGGAAGCCAGCCAGCCAGTCACAAGCAAGCTGGGTGAGTAGAGTGTGTGTTGCCAGGCTGCCTGTGGCTGATCTGTCTAAAAATACCCTGTAATTTCTTGGAAAACTGTCAGGGTGGTTGTGCCGAGGTGAGCACGGTTTTCATAAATCCAGACATATATTGGGACAGAATGTTTTGGGAGACCCTACAGTTCAGCTGCTGTAGCCCCAGACCGGTGATGGAGAACACTTTGAGGTAGCAGGTTCAAGCTGGAGGCATGTCCCTGGCATTCCAGGCCAATATATGTCTGGATTTTTGAGAACGGTGTCGACTTTGGGCCAAAACTTTTTCGCCTGCCTGCCGGCGATAGCCGGCAGTCAGGCCCTTGCGGTGCTCCGAAAGTGAGGGGGGACTCCGTCATGGAGGGTAGTGGTAGAAAGCTTAGGTGTCTGGCTACCAGCTGGTACCAAGGGAAAGGCCCAGCAATTATCCTTTGGGGGGTGGGGTGAGTCACAGAGAGAGGCATTTTGCTTAGGAAAACTGCTTATTTTCTTTGCAGGACAGCCTTTGTCAGTCATGCCCTGTGGGCTTAGTGGCTGGAAGCCAGCCAGCCAGTCACAAGCAAGCTGGGTGAGTAGAGTGTGTGTTGCCAGGCTGCCTGTGGCTGATCTGTCTAAAAATACCCTGTAATTTCTTGGAAAACTGTCAGGGTGGTTGTGCCGAGGTGAGCACGGTTTTCATAAATCCAGACATATATTGGGACAGAATGTTTTGGGAGACCCTACAGTTCAGCTGCTGTAGCCCCAGACCGGTGATGGAGAACACTTTGAGGTAGCAGGTTCAAGCTGGAGGCATGTCCCTGGCATTCCAGGCCAATATATGTCTGGATTTTTGAGAACGGTGTCGACTTTGGGCCAAAACTTTTTCGCCTGCCTGCCGGCGATAGCCGGCAGTCAGGCCCTTGCGGTGCTCCGAAAGTGAGGGGGGACTCCGTCATGGAGGGTAGTGGTAGAAAGCTTAGGTGTCTGGCTACCAGCTGGTACCAAGGGAAAGGCCCAGCAATTATCCTTTGGGGGGTGGGGTGAGTCACAGAGAGAGGCATTTTGCTTAGGAAAACTGCTTATTTTCTTTGCAGGACAGCCTTTGTCAGTCATGCCCTGTGGGCTTAGTGGCTGGAAGCCAGCCAGCCAGTCACAAGCAAGCTGGGTGAGTAGAGTGTGTGTTGCCAGGCTGCCTGTGGCTGATCTGTCTAAAAATACCCTGTAATTTCTTGGAAAACTGTCAGGGTGGTTGTGCCGAGGTGAGCACGGTTTTCATAAATCCAGACATATATTGGGACAGAATGTTTTGGGAGACCCTACAGTTCAGCTGCTGTAGCCCCAGACCGGTGATGGAGAACACTTTGAGGTAGCAGGTTCAAGCTGGAGGCATGTCCCTGGCATTCCAGGCCAATATATGTCTGGATTTTTGAGAACGGTGTCGACTTTGGGCCAAAACTTTTTCGCCTGCCTGCCGGCGATAGCCGGCAGTCAGGCCCTTGCGGTGCTCCGAAAGTGAGGGGGGACTCCGTCATGGAGGGTAGTGGTAGAAAGCTTAGGTGTCTGGCTACCAGCTGGTACCAAGGGAAAGGCCCAGCAATTATCCTTTGGGGGGTGGGGTGAGTCACAGAGAGAGGCATTTTGCTTAGGAAAACTGCTTATTTTCTTTGCAGGACAGCCTTTGTCAGTCATGCCCTGTGGGCTTAGTGGCTGGAAGCCAGCCAGCCAGTCACAAGCAAGCTGGGTGAGTAGAGTGTGTGTTGCCAGGCTGCCTGTGGCTGATCTGTCTAAAAATACCCTGTAATTTCTTGGAAAACTGTCAGGGTGGTTGTGCCGAGGTGAGCACGGTTTTCATAAATCCAGACATATATTGGGACAGAATGTTTTGGGAGACCCTACAGTTCAGCTGCTGTAGCCCCAGACCGGTGATGGAGAACACTTTGAGGTAGCAGGTTCAAGCTGGAGGCATGTCCCTGGCATTCCAGGCCAATATATGTCTGGATTTTTGAGAACGGTGTCGACTTTGGGCCAAAACTTTTTCGCCTGCCTGCCGGCGATAGCCGGCAGTCAGGCCCTTGCGGTGCTCCGAAAGTGAGGGGGGACTCCGTCATGGAGGGTAGTGGTAGAAAGCTTAGGTGTCTGGCTACCAGCTGGTACCAAGGGAAAGGCCCAGCAATTATCCTTTGGGGGGTGGGGTGAGTCACAGAGAGAGGCATTTTGCTTAGGAAAACTGCTTATTTTCTTTGCAGGACAGCCTTTGTCAGTCATGCCCTGTGGGCTTAGTGGCTGGAAGCCAGCCAGCCAGTCACAAGCAAGCTGGGTGAGTAGAGTGTGTGTTGCCAGGCTGCCTGTGGCTGATCTGTCTAAAAATACCCTGTAATTTCTTGGAAAACTGTCAGGGTGGTTGTGCCGAGGTGAGCACGGTTTTCATAAATCCAGACATATATTGGGACAGAATGTTTTGGGAGACCCTACAGTTCAGCTGCTGTAGCCCCAGACCGGTGATGGAGAACACTTTGAGGTAGCAGGTTCAAGCTGGAGGCATGTCCCTGGCATTCCAGGCCAATATATGTCTGGATTTTTGAGAACGGTGTCGACTTTGGGCCAAAACTTTTTCGCCTGCCTGCCGGCGATAGCCGGCAGTCAGGCCCTTGCGGTGCTCCGAAAGTGAGGGGGGACTCCGTCATGGAGGGTAGTGGTAGAAAGCTTAGGTGTCTGGCTACCAGCTGGTACCAAGGGAAAGGCCCAGCAATTATCCTTTGGGGGGTGGGGTGAGTCACAGAGAGAGGCATTTTGCTTAGGAAAACTGCTTATTTTCTTTGCAGGACAGCCTTTGTCAGTCATGCCCTGTGGGCTTAGTGGCTGGAAGCCAGCCAGCCAGTCACAAGCAAGCTGGGTGAGTAGAGTGTGTGTTGCCAGGCTGCCTGTGGCTGATCTGTCTAAAAATACCCTGTAATTTCTTGGAAAACTGTCAGGGTGGTTGTGCCGAGGTGAGCACGGTTTTCATAAATCCAGACATATATTGGGACAGAATGTTTTGGGAGACCCTACAGTTCAGCTGCTGTAGCCCCAGACCGGTGATGGAGAACACTTTGAGGTAGCAGGTTCAAGCTGGAGGCATGTCCCTGGCATTCCAGGCCAATATATGTCTGGATTTTTGAGAACGGTGTCGACTTTGGGCCAAAACTTTTTCGCCTGCCTGCCGGCGATAGCCGGCAGTCAGGCCCTTGCGGTGCTCCGAAAGTGAGGGGGGACTCCGTCATGGAGGGTAGTGGTAGAAAGCTTAGGTGTCTGGCTACCAGCTGGTACCAAGGGAAAGGCCCAGCAATTATCCTTTGGGGGGTGGGGTGAGTCACAGAGAGAGGCATTTTGCTTAGGAAAACTGCTTATTTTCTTTGCAGGACAGCCTTTGTCAGTCATGCCCTGTGGGCTTAGTGGCTGGAAGCCAGCCAGCCAGTCACAAGCAAGCTGGGTGAGTAGAGTGTGTGTTGCCAGGCTGCCTGTGGCTGATCTGTCTAAAAATACCCTGTAATTTCTTGGAAAACTGTCAGGGTGGTTGTGCCGAGGTGAGCACGGTTTTCATAAATCCAGACATATATTGGGACAGAATGTTTTGGGAGACCCTACAGTTCAGCTGCTGTAGCCCCAGACCGGTGATGGAGAACACTTTGAGGTAGCAGGTTCAAGCTGGAGGCATGTCCCTGGCATTCCAGGCCAATATATGTCTGGATTTTTGAGAACGGTGTCGACTTTGGGCCAAAACTTTTTCGCCTGCCTGCCGGCGATAGCCGGCAGTCAGGCCCTTGCGGTGCTCCGAAAGTGAGGGGGGACTCCGTCATGGAGGGTAGTGGTAGAAAGCTTAGGTGTCTGGCTACCAGCTGGTACCAAGGGAAAGGCCCAGCAATTATCCTTTGGGGGGTGGGGTGAGTCACAGAGAGAGGCATTTTGCTTAGGAAAACTGCTTATTTTCTTTGCAGGACAGCCTTTGTCAGTCATGCCCTGTGGGCTTAGTGGCTGGAAGCCAGCCAGCCAGTCACAAGCAAGCTGGGTGAGTAGAGTGTGTGTTGCCAGGCTGCCTGTGGCTGATCTGTCTAAAAATACCCTGTAATTTCTTGGAAAACTGTCAGGGTGGTTGTGCCGAGGTGAGCACGGTTTTCATAAATCCAGACATATATTGGGACAGAATGTTTTGGGAGACCCTACAGTTCAGCTGCTGTAGCCCCAGACCGGTGATGGAGAACACTTTGAGGTAGCAGGTTCAAGCTGGAGGCATGTCCCTGGCATTCCAGGCCAATATATGTCTGGATTTTTGAGAACGGTGTCGACTTTGGGCCAAAACTTTTTCGCCTGCCTGCCGGCGATAGCCGGCAGTCAGGCCCTTGCGGTGCTCCGAAAGTGAGGGGGGACTCCGTCATGGAGGGTAGTGGTAGAAAGCTTAGGTGTCTGGCTACCAGCTGGTACCAAGGGAAAGGCCCAGCAATTATCCTTTGGGGGGTGGGGTGAGTCACAGAGAGAGGCATTTTGCTTAGGAAAACTGCTTATTTTCTTTGCAGGACAGCCTTTGTCAGTCATGCCCTGTGGGCTTAGTGGCTGGAAGCCAGCCAGCCAGTCACAAGCAAGCTGGGTGAGTAGAGTGTGTGTTGCCAGGCTGCCTGTGGCTGATCTGTCTAAAAATACCCTGTAATTTCTTGGAAAACTGTCAGGGTGGTTGTGCCGAGGTGAGCACGGTTTTCATAAATCCAGACATATATTGGGACAGAATGTTTTGGGAGACCCTACAGTTCAGCTGCTGTAGCCCCAGACCGGTGATGGAGAACACTTTGAGGTAGCAGGTTCAAGCTGGAGGCATGTCCCTGGCATTCCAGGCCAATATATGTCTGGATTTTTGAGAACGGTGTCGACTTTGGGCCAAAACTTTTTCGCCTGCCTGCCGGCGATAGCCGGCAGTCAGGCCCTTGCGGTGCTCCGAAAGTGAGGGGGGACTCCGTCATGGAGGGTAGTGGTAGAAAGCTTAGGTGTCTGGCTACCAGCTGGTACCAAGGGAAAGGCCCAGCAATTATCCTTTGGGGGGTGGGGTGAGTCACAGAGAGAGGCATTTTGCTTAGGAAAACTGCTTATTTTCTTTGCAGGACAGCCTTTGTCAGTCATGCCCTGTGGGCTTAGTGGCTGGAAGCCAGCCAGCCAGTCACAAGCAAGCTGGGTGAGTAGAGTGTGTGTTGCCAGGCTGCCTGTGGCTGATCTGTCTAAAAATACCCTGTAATTTCTTGGAAAACTGTCAGGGTGGTTGTGCCGAGGTGAGCACGGTTTTCATAAATCCAGACATATATTGGGACAGAATGTTTTGGGAGACCCTACAGTTCAGCTGCTGTAGCCCCAGACCGGTGATGGAGAACACTTTGAGGTAGCAGGTTCAAGCTGGAGGCATGTCCCTGGCATTCCAGGCCAATATATGTCTGGATTTTTGAGAACGGTGTCGACTTTGGGCCAAAACTTTTTCGCCTGCCTGCCGGCGATAGCCGGCAGTCAGGCCCTTGCGGTGCTCCG
>CAXHUQ010000675.1:0-62000 GCA_964020085.1 Micromussa lordhowensis | reverse complement strand
TGAGTTCCTCGAGAGATAAATTTCTCCTTTTGTAGCAAACCTCAGTGAAAGATGTTTCTGTTGGTTTCCGGCCGACAAATCTCTATAAATTTGGCTTCTCCGCGTATCTTGCAGAAGAAAAATTGCTGTGACCTGGATCTTGGCGAGAGTCTTTGCCATAGTTACCTTCTTTCTTTTCTCAGATTCTGGACTTCATCTACTGAACAGTTTTGATTTATATTTTGAATGGCGTGACACTGAAAACCGGCAACAAATGGTCCGCGCCAACTCGCCACGCGACCCTTTTGTTTACACTGTCGCCATGGACACGGTCCACCGATAAGGCAAACTGATCTTTCTTCTCATAACGGCTGGTCTCATTATATTTTGTAAACGCAATTTAGAATATTAATAAAATAAATCTTGAAAGTTGCTTCTTCTTGCGATAATACTAACAAAAAACTAAAGTCGTGGAACTTTTACAACATTCGACATTAGAAAACTATTATCTTTGTTATTTACCCTTACCTTTCATCGCAGCGATTCTTAGTAAAGTGTCCAATGACATTGCTGACAGCAATGAACGCTAACCAGCAAGTGACGAAAACCATTTTTCTGTGTTGACAGCCGAAACTCCAGCCACAACGGAAAACCTGAATTTGTTCTGAAGACTAAAGTGACTGTGTCATAATAAACGTTGCGATCTTGCGCGCGCGATAGAATGTGGTGTTGCTAGTTTGATTGTGGAGAACATTTTATAGAAGAGGCCAGAAGAAGGGGAAAACTATAGCGGAAGAAGCTGAGGACTCAAAGATGTCGCTGTCCATTTGGCATGAAAGTCTTGCACGCTTTCTACCCATTATGAACCTGCATTCACATTCAGATGCAGGCCATGTAGGTACATGTGAAGGAAATTGAGAGAGAGAATACTGTTAAACATGTATTGTTTTAAGAGTTTTATTATTGAATATTGCATGAGTTTTTAAGAGAGATGTGTGTGTTGTATTGGAGTGAACGTACCGCCCAACCATCCGGGTGATATCGCGCTTATATAGAGAAAGAACAAAGACTTGTCTGAGAACCAATGAGGGTGCACTGTCAAACCGGTCAGACTGGGTTCGAGACCGGTTGGATTTGATGATTCAAAATGGCGGACATAGCTTGTTGGGATCAGGTCAAACCGGTTTTAAGGAGATGATTTAAACGTAACGGAAAACATTTCCTTGGTGCATTGCTGGAATCTATCAAAGTTCTCAGCCGTCTATAAACAAAACGTATCACCTTAGTTAGACATTTCTTCACAAGAACATAACTTAGAACAACTACCTATTGTTACACTGTCCTAATCGAAATCATTTGAGCTTTAATTTGCAATTACTCTCGTATTATTTTAATCGTTTTTGAGTTCCTCGAGAGATAAATTTCTCCTTTTGTAGCAAACCTCAGTGAAAGATGTTTCTGTTGGTTTCCGGCCGACAAATCTCTATAAATTTGGCTTCTCCGCGTATCTTGCAGAAGAAAAATTGCTGTGACCTGGATCTTGGCGAGAGTCTTTGCCATAGTTACCTTCTTTCTTTTCTCAGATTCTGGACTTCATCTACTGAACAGTTTTGATTTATATTTTGAATGGCGTGACACTGAAAACCGGCAACAAATGGTCCGCGCCAACTCGCCACGCGACCCTTTTGTTTACACTGTCGCCATGGACACGGTCCACCGATAAGGCAAACTGATCTTTCTTCTCATAACGGCTGGTCTCATTATATTTTGTAAACGCAATTTAGAATATTAATAAAATAAATCTTGAAAGTTGCTTCTTCTTGCGATAATACTAACAAAAAACTAAAGTCGTGGAACTTTTACAACAAGCCGCTGCCATTGGAGAAGCAGTTTGCGGAGTTGAAATAGTTTATTTTTTTTCCCTCATTCGACATTAGAAAACTATTATCTTTGTTATTTACCCTTACCTTTCATCGCAGCGATTCTTAGTAAAGTGTCCAATGACATTGCTGACAGCAATGAACGCTAACCAGCAAGTGACGAAAACCATTTTCTGTGTTGACAGCCGAAACTCCAGCCACAACGGAAAACCTGAATTTGTTCTGAAGACTAAAGTGACTGTGTCATAATAAACGTTGCGATCTTGCGCGCGCGATAGAATGTGGTGTTGCTGGTTTGATTGTGGAGAACATTTTATAGAAGAGGCCAGAAGAAGGGGAAAACTATAGCGGAAGAAGCTGAGGACTCAAAGATGTCGCTGTCCATTTGGCATGAAAGTCTTGCACGCTTTCTACCCATTGTGAACCTGCATTCACATTCAGATGCAGGCCATGTAGGTACATGTGAAGGAAATTGAGAGAGAGAATACTGTTAAACATGTATTGTTTTAAGAGTTTTATTATTGAATATTGCATGAGTTTTTAAGAGAGATGTGTGTGTTGTATTGGAGTGAACGTACCGCCCAACCATCCGGGTGATATCGCGCTTATATAGAGAAAGAACAAAGACTTGTCTGAGAACCAATGAGGGTGCACTGTCAAACCGGTCAGACTGGGTTCGAGACCGGTTGGATTTGATGATTCAAAATGGCGGACATAGCTTGTTGGGATCAGGTCAAACCGGTTTTAAGGAGATGATTTAAACGTAACGGAAAACATTTCCTTGGTGCATTGCTGGAATCTATCAAAGTTCTCAGCCGTCTATAAACAAAACGTATCACCTTAGTTAGACATTTCTTCACAAGAACATACCAAGAACATAAGTTAGAACAACTACCTATTGTTACACTGTCCTAATCGAAATCATTTGAGCTTTAATTCGCAATTACTCTCGTATTATTTTAATCGTTTTTGAGTTCCTCGAGAGATAAATTTCTCCTTTTGTAGCAAACCTCAGTGAAAGATGTTTCTGTTGGTTTCCGGCCGACAAATCTCTATAAATTTGGCTTCTCCGCGTATCTTGCAGAAGAAAAATTGCTGTGACCTGGATCTTGGCGAGAGTCTTTGCCATAGTTACCTTCTTTCTTTTCTCAGATTCTGGACTTCATCTACTGAACAGTTTTGATTTATATTTTGAATGGCGTGACACTGAAAACCGGCAACAAATGTTCCGCGCCAACTCGCCACGCGACCCTTTTGTTTACACTGTCGCCATGGACACGGTCCACCGATAAGGCAAACTGATCTTTCTTCTCATAACGGCTGGTCTCATTATATTTTGTAAACGCAATTTAGAATATTAATAAAATAAATCTTGAAAGTTGCTTCTTCTTGCGATAATACTAACAAAAAACTAAAGTCGTGGAACTTTTACAACAAGCCGCTGCCATTGGAGAAGCAGTTTGCGGAGTTGAAATAGTTTATTTTTTTTTCCCTCATTCGACATTAGAAAACTATTATCTTTGTTATTTACCCTTACCTTTCATCGCAGCGATTCTTAGTAAAGTGTCCAATGACATTGCTGACAGCAATGAACGCTAACCAGCAAGTGACGAAAACCATTTTCTGTGTTGACAGCCGAAACTCCAGCCACAACGGAAAACCTGAATTTGTTCTGAAGACTAAAGTGACTGTGTCATAATAAACGTTGCGATCTTGCGCGCGCGATAGAATGTGGTGTTGCTAGTTTGATTGTGGAGAACATTTTATAGAAGAGGCCAGAAGAAGGGGAAAACTATAGTGGAAGAAGCTGAGGACTCAAAGATGTCGCTGTCCATTTGGCATGAAAGTCTTGCACGCTTTCTACCCATTATGAACCTGCATTCACATTCAGATGCAGGCCATGTAGGTACATGTGAAGGAAATTGAGAGAGATAATACTGTTAAATATGTATTGTTTTAAGAGTTTTATTATTGAATATTGCATGAGTTTTTAAGAGAGATGTGTGTGCTGTATTGGAGTGAACGTACCGCCCAACCATCCGGGTGATATCGCGCTTATATAGAGAAAGAACAAAGACTTGTCTGAGAACCAATGAGGGTGCACTGTCAAACCGGTCAGACTGGGTTCGAGACCGGTTGGATTTGATGATTCAAAATGGCGGACATAGCTTGTTGGGATCAGGTCAAACCGGTTTTAAGGAGATGATTTAAACGTAACGGAAAACATTTCCTTGGTGCATTGCTGGAATCTATCAAAGTTCTCAGCCGTCTATAAACAAAACGTATCACCTTAGTAAGACATTTCTTCACAAGAACATAAATTAGAACAACTACCTATTGTTACACTGTCCTAATCGAAATCATTTGAGCTTTAATTCGCAATTACTCTCGTATTATTTTAATCGTTTTTGAGTTCCTCGAGAGATAAATTTCTCCTTTTGTAGCAAACCTCAGTGAAAGATGTTTCTGTTGGTTTCCGGCCGACAAATCTCTATAAATTTGGCTTCTCCGCGTATCTTGCAGAAGAAAAATTGCTGTGACCTGGATCTTGGCGAGAGTCTTTGCCATAGTTACCTTCTTTCTTTTCTCAGATTCTGGACTTCATCTACTGAACAGTTTTGATTTATATTTTGAATGGCGTGACACTGAAAACCGGCAACAAATGGTCCGCGCCAACTCGCCACGCGACCGTTTTGTTTACACTGTCGCCATGGACACGGTCCACCGATAAGGCAAACTGATCTTTCTTCTCATAACGGCTGGTCTCATTATATTTTGTAAACGCAATTTAGAATATTAATAAAATAAATCTTGAAAGTTGCTTCTTCTTGCGATAATACTAACAAAAAACTAAAGTCGTGGAACTTTTACAACAAGCCGCTGCCATTGGAGAAGCAGTTTGCGGAGTTGAAATAGTTTATTTTTTTTCCCTCATTCGACATTAGAAAACTATTATCTTTGTTATTTACCCTTACCTTTCATCGCAGCGATTCTTAGTAAAGTGTCCAATGACATTGCTGACAGCAATGAACGCTAACCAGCAAGTGACGAAAACCATTTTCTGTGTTGACAGCCGAAACTCCAGCCACAACGGAAAACCTGAATTTGTTCTGAAGACTAAAGTGACTGTGTCATAATAAACGTTGCGATCTTGCGCGCGCGATAGAATGTGGTGTTGCTGGTTTGATTGTGGAGAACATTTTATAGAAGAGGCCAGAAGAAGGGGAAAACTATAGCGGAAGAAGCTGAGGACTCAAAGATGTCGCTGTCCATTTGGCATGAAAGTCTTGCACGCTTTCTACCCATTGTGAACCTGCATTCACATTCAGATGCAGGCCATGTAGGTACATGTGAAGGAAATTGAGAGAGAGAATACTGTTAAACATGTATTGTTTTAAGAGTTTTATTATTGAATATTGCATGAGTTTTTAAGAGAGATGTGTGTGTTGTATTGGAGTGAACGTACCGCCCAACCATCCGGGTGATATCGCGCTTATATAGAGAAAGAACAAAGACTTGTCTGAGAACCAATGAGGGTGCACTGTCAAACCGGTCAGACTGGGTTCGAGACCGGTTGGATTTGATGATTCAAAATGGCGGACATAGCTTGTTGGGATCAGGTCAAACCGGTTTTAAGGAGATGATTTAAACGTAACGGAAAACATTTCCTTGGTGCATTGCTGGAATCTATCAAAGTTCTCAGCCGTCTATAAACAAAACGTATCACCTTAGTTAGACATTTCTTCACAAGAACATAACAAGAACATAAGTTAGAACAACTACCTATTGTTACACTGTCCTAATCGAAATCATTTGAGCTTTAATTCGCAATTACTCTCGTATTATTTTAATCGTTTTTGAGTTCCTCGAGAGATAAATTTCTCCTTTTGTAGCAAACCTCAGTGAAAGATGTTTCTGTTGGTTTCCGGCCGACAAATCTCTATAAATTTGGCTTCTCCGCGTATCTTGCAGAAGAAAAATTGCTGTGACCTGGATCTTGGCGAGAGTCTTTGCCATAGTTACCTTCTTTCTTTTCTCAGATTCTGGACTTCATCTACTGAACAGTTTTGATTTATATTTTGAATGGCGTGACACTGAAAACCGGCAACAAATGTTCCGCGCCAACTCGCCACGCGACCCTTTTGTTTACACTGTCGCCATGGACACGGTCCACCGATAAGGCAAACTGATCTTTCTTCTCATAACGGCTGGTCTCATTATATTTTGTAAACGCAATTTAGAATATTAATAAAATAAATCTTGAAAGTTGCTTCTTCTTGCGATAATACTAACAAAAAACTAAAGTCGGGGAACTTTTACAACAAGCCGCTGCCATTGGAGAAGCAGTTTGCGGAGTTGAAATAGTTTATTTTTTTTTCCCTCATTCGACATTAGAAAACTATTATCTTTGTTATTTACCCTTACCTTTCATCGCAGCGATTCTTAGTAAAGTGTCCAATGACATTGCTGACAGCAATGAACGCTAACCAGCAAGTGACGAAAACCATTTTCTGTGTTGACAGCCGAAACTCCAGCCACAACGGAAAACCTGAATTTGTTCTGAAGACTAAAGTGACTGTGTCATAATAAACGTTGCGATCTTGCGCGCGCGATAGAATGTGGTGTTGCTAGTTTGATTGTGGAGAACATTTTATAGAAGAGGCCAGAAGAAGGGGAAAACTATAGTGGAAGAAGCTGAGGACTCAAAGATGTCGCTGTCCATTTGGCATGAAAGTCTTGCACGCTTTCTACCCATTATGAACCTGCATTCACATTCAGATGCAGACCATGTAGGTACATGTGAAGGAAATTGAGAGAGATAATACTGTTAAATATGTATTGTTTTAAGAGTTTTATTATTGAATATTGCATGAGTTTTTAAGAGAGATGTGTGTGCTGTATTGGAGTGAACGTACCGCTCAACCATCCGGGTGATATCGCGCTTATATAGAGAAAGAACAAAGACTTGTCTGAGAACCAATGAGGGTGCACTGTCAAACCGGTCAGACTGGGTTCGAGACCGGTTGGATTTGATGATTCAAAATGGCGGACATAGCTTGTTGGGATCAGGTCAAACCGGTTTTAAGGAGATGATTTAAACGTAACGGAAAACATTTCCTTGGTGCATTGCTGGAATCTATCAAAGTTCTCAGCCGTCTATAAACAAAACGTATCACCTTAGTTAGACATTTCCTCACAAGAACATAAGTTAGAACAACTACCTATTGTTACACTGTCCTAATCGAAATCATTTGAGCTTTAATTCGCAATTACTCTCGTATTATTTTAATCGTTTTTGAGTTCCTCGAGAGATAAATTTCTCCTTTTGTAGCAAACCTCAGTGAAAGATGTTTCTGTTGGTTTCCGGCCGACAAATCTCTATAAATTTGGCTTCTCCGCGTATCTTGCAGAAGAAAAATTGCTGTGACCTGGATCTTGGTGAGAGTCTTTGCCATAGTTACCTTCTTTCTTTTCTCAGATTCTGGACTTCATCTACTGAACAGTTTTGATTTATATTTTGAATGGTGTGACACTGAAAACCGGCAACAAATGTTCTGCGCCAACTCGCCACGTGACCCTTTTGTTTACACTGTCGCCATGGACACGGTCCACCGATAAGGCAAACTGATCTTTCTTCTCATAACGGCTGGTCTCATTATATTTTGTAAACGCAATTTAGAATACTAATAAAATAAATCTTGAAAGTTGCTTCTTCTTGCGATAATACTAACAAAAAACTAAAGTCGTGGAACTTTTACAACAAGCCGCTGCCATTGGAGAAGCAGTTTGCGGAGTTGAAATAGTTTATTTTTTTTCCCTCATTCGACATTAGAAAACTATTATCTTTGTTATTTACCCTTACCTTTCATTGCAGCGATTCTTAGTAAAGTGTCCAATAACATTGCTGACAGCAATGAACGCTAACCAGCAAGTGACGAAAACCATTTTCTGTGTTGACAGCCGAAACTCCAGCCACAACGGAAAACCTGAATTTGTTCTGAAGACTAAAGTGACTGTGTCATAATAAACGTTGCGATCTTGCGCGCGCGATAGAATGTGGTGTTGCTGGTTTGATTGTGGAGAACATTTTATAGAAGAGGCCAGAAGAAGGGGAAAACTATAGCGGAAGAAGCTGAGGACTCAAAGATGTCGCTGTCCATTTGGCATGAAAGTCTTGCACGCTTTCTACCCATTATGAACCTGCATTCACATTCAGATGCAGGCCATGTAGGTACATGTGAAGGAAATTGAGAGAGAGAATACTGTTAAACATGTATTGTTTTAAGAGTTTTATTATTGAATATTGCATGAGTTTTTAAGAGAGATGTGTGTGTTGTATTGGAGTGAACGTACCGCCCAACCATCCGGGTGATATCGCGCTTATATAGAGAAAGAACAAAGACTTGTCTGAGAACCAATGAGGGTGCACTGTCAAACCGGTCAGACTGGGTTCGAGACCGGTTGGATTTGATGATTCAAAATGGCGGACATAGCTTGTTGGGATCAGGTCAAACCGGTTTTAAGGAGATGATTTAAACGTAACGGAAAACATTTCCTTGGTGCATTGCTGGAATCTATCAAAGTTCTCAGCCGTCTATAAACAAAACGTATCACCTTAGTTAGACATTTCTTCACAAGAACATAAGTTAGAACAACTACCTATTGTTACACTGTCCTAATCGAAATCATTTGAGCTTTAATTCGCAATTACTCTCGTATTATTTTAATCGTTTTTGAGTTCCTCGAGAGATAAATTTCTCCTTTTGTAGCAAACCTCAATGAAAGATGTTTCTGTTGGTTTCCGGCCGACAAATCTCTATAAATTTGGCTTCTCCGCGTATCTTGCAGAAGAAAAATTGCTGTGACCTGGATCTTGGCGAGAGTCTTTGCCATAGTTACCTTCTTTCTTTTCTCAGATTCTGGACTTCATCTACTGAACAGTTTTGATTTATATTTTGAATGGCGTGACACTGAAAACCGGCAACAAATGGTCCGCGCCAACTCGCCACGCGACCCTTTTGTTTACACTGTCGCCATGGACACGGTCCACCGATAAGGCAAACTGATCTTTCTTCTCATAACGGCTGGTCTCATTATATTTTGTAAACGCAATTTAGAATATTAATAAAATAAATCTTGAAAGTTGCTTCTTCTTGCGATAATACTAACAAAAAACTAAAGTCGTGGAACTTTTACAACAAGCCGCTGCCATTGGAGAAGCAGTTTGCGGAGTTGAAATAGTTTATTTTTTTTCCCTCATTCGACATTAGAAAACTATTATCTTTGTTATTTACCCTTACCTTTCATCGCAGCGATTCTTAGTAAAGTGTCCAATGACATTGCTGACAGCAATGAACGCTAACCAGCAAGTGACGAAAACCATTTTCTGTGTTGACAGCCGAAACTCCAGCCACAACGGAAAACCTGAATTTGTTCTGAAGACTAAAGTGACTGTGTCATAATAAACGTTGCGATCTTGCGCGCGCGATAGAATGTGGTGTTGCTGGTTTGATTGTGGAGAACATTTTATAGAAGAGGCCAGAAGAAGGGGAAAACTATAGCGGAAGAAGCTGAGGACTCAAAGATGTCGCTGTCCATTTGGCATGAAAGTCTTGCACGCTTTCTACCCATTGTGAACCTGCATTCACATTCAGATGCAGGCCATGTAGGTACATGTGAAGGAAATTGAGAGAGAGAATACTGTTAAACATGTATTGTTTTAAGAGTTTTATTATTGAATATTGCATGAGTTTTTAAGAGAGATGTGTGTGTTGTATTGGAGTGAACGTACCGCCCAACCATCCGGGTGATATCGCGCTTATATAGAGAAAGAACAAAGACTTGTCTGAGAACCAATGAGGGTGCACTGTCAAACCGGTCAGACTGGGTTCGAGACCGGTTGGATTTGATGATTCAAAATGGCGGACATAGCTTGTTGGGATCAGGTCAAACCGGTTTTAAGGAGATGATTTAAACGTAACGGAAAACATTTCCTTGGTGCATTGCTGGAATCTATCAAAGTTCTCAGCCGTCTATAAACAAAACGTATCACCTTAGTTAGACATTTCTTCACAAGAACATAACAAGAACATAAGTTAGAACAACTACCTATTGTTACACTGTCCTAATCGAAATCATTTGAGCTTTAATTCGCAATTACTCTCGTATTATTTTAATCGTTTTTGAGTTCCTCGAGAGATAAATTTCTCCTTTTGTAGCAAACCTCAGTGAAAGATGTTTCTGTTGGTTTCCGGCCGACAAATCTCTATAAATTTGGCTTCTCCGCGTATCTTGCAGAAGAAAAATTGCTGTGACCTGGATCTTGGCGAGAGTCTTTGCCATAGTTACCTTCTTTCTTTTCTCAGATTCTGGACTTCATCTACTGAACAGTTTTGATTTATATTTTGAATGGCGTGACACTGAAAACCGGCAACAAATGTTCCGCGCCAACTCGCCACGCGACCCTTTTGTTTACACTGTCGCCATGGACACGGTCCACCGATAAGGCAAACTGATCTTTCTTCTCATAACGGCTGGTCTCATTATATTTTGTAAACGCAATTTAGAATATTAATAAAATAAATCTTGAAAGTTGCTTCTTCTTGCGATAATACTAACAAAAAACTAAAGTCGTGGAACTTTTACAACAAGCCGCTGCCATTGGAGAAGCAGTTTGCGGAGTTGAAATAGTTTATTTTTTTTCCCTCATTCGACATTAGAAAACTATTATCTTTGTTATTTACCCTTACCTTTCATTGCAGCGATTCTTAGTAAAGTGTCCAATAACATTGCTGACAGCAATGAACGCTAACCAGCAAGTGACGAAAACCATTTTCTGTGTTGACAGCCGAAACTCCAGCCACAACGGAAAACCTGAATTTGTTCTGAAGACTAAAGTGACTGTGTCATAATAAACGTTGCGATCTTGCGCGCGCGATAGAATGTGGTGTTGCTGGTTTGATTGTGGAGAACATTTTATAGAAGAGGCCAGAAGAAGGGGAAAACTATAGCGGAAGAAGCTGAGGACTCAAAGATGTCGCTGTCCATTTGGCATGAAAGTCTTGCACGCTTTCTACCCATTATGAACCTGCATTCACATTCAGATGCAGGCCATGTAGGTACATGTGAAGGAAATTGAGAGAGAGAATACTGTTAAACATGTATTGTTTTAAGAGTTTTATTATTGAATATTGCATGAGTTTTTAAGAGAGATGTGTGTGTTGTATTGGAGTGAACGTACCGCCCAACCATCCGGGTGATATCGCGCTTATATAGAGAAAGAACAAAGACTTGTCTGAGAACCAATGAGGGTGCACTGTCAAACCGGTCAGACTGGGTTCGAGACCGGTTGGATTTGATGATTCAAAATGGCGGACATAGCTTGTTGGGATCAGGTCAAACCGGTTTTAAGGAGATGATTTAAACGTAACGGAAAACATTTCCTTGGTGCATTGCTGGAATCTATCAAAGTTCTCAGCCGTCTATAAACAAAACGTATCACCTTAGTTAGACATTTCTTCACAAGAACATAAGTTAGAACAACTACCTATTGTTACACTGTCCTAATCGAAATCATTTGAGCTTTAATTCGCAATTACTCTCGTATTATTTTAATCGTTTTTGAGTTCCTCGAGAGATAAATTTCTCCTTTTGTAGCAAACCTCAATGAAAGATGTTTCTGTTGGTTTCCGGCCGACAAATCTCTATAAATTTGGCTTCTCCGCGTATCTTGCAGAAGAAAAATTGCTGTGACCTGGATCTTGGCGAGAGTCTTTGCCATAGTTACCTTCTTTCTTTTCTCAGATTCTGGACTTCATCTACTGAACAGTTTTGATTTATATTTTGAATGGCGTGACACTGAAAACCGGCAACAAATGGTCCGCGCCAACTCGCCACGCGACCCTTTTGTTTACACTGTCGCCATGGACACGGTCCACCGATAAGGCAAACTGATCTTTCTTCTCATAACGGCTGGTCTCATTATATTTTGTAAACGCAATTTAGAATATTAATAAAATAAATCTTGAAAGTTGCTTCTTCTTGCGATAATACTAACAAAAAACTAAAGTCGTGGAACTTTTACAACAAGCCGCTGCCATTGGAGAAGCAGTTTGCGGAGTTGAAATAGTTTATTTTTTTTCCCTCATTCGACATTAGAAAACTATTATCTTTGTTATTTACCCTTACCTTTCATCGCAGCGATTCTTAGTAAAGTGTCCAATGACATTGCTGACAGCAATGAACGCTAACCAGCAAGTGACGAAAACCATTTTCTGTGTTGACAGCCGAAACTCCAGCCACAACGGAAAACCTGAATTTGTTCTGAAGACTAAAGTGACTGTGTCATAATAAACGTTGCGATCTTGCGCGCGCGATAGAATGTGGTGTTGCTGGTTTGATTGTGGAGAACATTTTATAGAAGAGGCCAGAAGAAGGGGAAAACTATAGCGGAAGAAGCTGAGGACTCAAAGATGTCGCTGTCCATTTGGCATGAAAGTCTTGCACGCTTTCTACCCATTGTGAACCTGCATTCACATTCAGATGCAGGCCATGTAGGTACATGTGAAGGAAATTGAGAGAGAGAATACTGTTAAACATGTATTGTTTTAAGAGTTTTATTATTGAATATTGCATGAGTTTTTAAGAGAGATGTGTGTGTTGTATTGGAGTGAACGTACCGCCCAACCATCCGGGTGATATCGCGCTTATATAGAGAAAGAACAAAGACTTGTCTGAGAACCAATGAGGGTGCACTGTCAAACCGGTCAGACTGGGTTCGAGACCGGTTGGATTTGATGATTCAAAATGGCGGACATAGCTTGTTGGGATCAGGTCAAACCGGTTTTAAGGAGATGATTTAAACGTAACGGAAAACATTTCCTTGGTGCATTGCTGGAATCTATCAAAGTTCTCAGCCGTCTATAAACAAAACGTATCACCTTAGTTAGACATTTCTTCACAAGAACATAACAAGAACATAAGTTAGAACAACTACCTATTGTTACACTGTCCTAATCGAAATCATTTGAGCTTTAATTCGCAATTACTCTCGTATTATTTTAATCGTTTTTGAGTTCCTCGAGAGATAAATTTCTCCTTTTGTAGCAAACCTCAGTGAAAGATGTTTCTGTTGGTTTCCGGCCGACAAATCTCTATAAATTTGGCTTCTCCGCGTATCTTGCAGAAGAAAAATTGCTGTGACCTGGATCTTGGCGAGAGTCTTTGCCATAGTTACCTTCTTTCTTTTCTCAGATTCTGGACTTCATCTACTGAACAGTTTTGATTTATATTTTGAATGGCGTGACACTGAAAACCGGCAACAAATGTTCCGCGCCAACTCGCCACGCGACCCTTTTGTTTACACTGTCGCCATGGACACGGTCCACCGATAAGGCAAACTGATCTTTCTTCTCATAACGGCTGGTCTCATTATATTTTGTAAACGCAATTTAGAATATTAATAAAATAAATCTTGAAAGTTGCTTCTTCTTGCGATAATACTAACAAAAAACTAAAGTCGTGGAACTTTTACAACAAGCCGCTGCCATTGGAGAAGCAGTTTGCGGAGTTGAAATAGTTTATTTTTTTTTCCCTCATTCGACATTAGAAAACTATTATCTTTGTTATTTACCCTTACCTTTCATCGCAGCGATTCTTAGTAAAGTGTCCAATGACATTGCTGACAGCAATGAACGCTAACCAGCAAGTGACGAAAACCATTTTCTGTGTTGACAGCCGAAACTCCAGCCACAACGGAAAACCTGAATTTGTTCTGAAGACTAAAGTGACTGTGTCATAATAAACGTTGCGATCTTGCGCGCGCGATAGAATGTGGTGTTGCTAGTTTGATTGTGGAGAACATTTTATAGAAGAGGCCAGAAGAAGGGGAAAACTATAGTGGAAGAAGCTGAGGACTCAAAGATGTCGCTGTCCATTTGGCATGAAAGTCTTGCACGCTTTCTACCCATTATGAACCTGCATTCACATTCAGATGCAGGCCATGTAGGTACATGTGAAGGAAATTGAGAGAGATAATACTGTTAAATATGTATTGTTTTAAGAGTTTTATTATTGAATATTGCATGAGTTTTTAAGAGAGATGTGTGTGCTGTATTGGAGTGAACGTACCGCCCAACCATCCGGGTGATATCGCGCTTATATAGAGAAAGAACAAAGACTTGTCTGAGAACCAATGAGGGTGCACTGTCAAACCGGTCAGACTGGGTTCGAGACCGGTTGGATTTGATGATTCAAAATGGCGGACATAGCTTGTTGGGATCAGGTCAAACCGGTTTTAAGGAGATGATTTAAACGTAACGGAAAACATTTCCTTGGTGCATTGCTGGAATCTATCAAAGTTCTCAGCCGTCTATAAACAAAACGTATCACCTTAGTTAGACATTTCCTCACAAGAACATAAGTTAGAACAACTACCTATTGTTACACTGTCCTAATCGAAATCATTTGAGCTTTAATTCGCAATTACTCTCGTATTATTTTAATCGTTTTTGAGTTCCTCGAGAGATAAATTTCTCCTTTTGTAGCAAACCTCAGTGAAAGATGTTTCTGTTGGTTTCCGGCCGACAAATCTCTATAAATTTGGCTTCTCCGCGTATCTTGCAGAAGAAAAATTGCTGTGACCTGGATCTTGGTGAGAGTCTTTGCCATAGTTACCTTCTTTCTTTTCTCAGATTCTGGACTTCATCTACTGAACAGTTTTGATTTATATTTTGAATGGTGTGACACTGAAAACCGGCAACAAATGTTCTGCGCCAACTCGCCACGTGACCCTTTTGTTTACACTGTCGCCATGGACACGGTCCACCGATAAGGCAAACTGATCTTTCTTCTCATAACGGCTGGTCTCATTATATTTTGTAAACGCAATTTAGAATACTAATAAAATAAATCTTGAAAGTTGCTTCTTCTTGCGATAATACTAACAAAAAACTAAAGTCGTGGAACTTTTACAACAAGCCGCTGCCATTGGAGAAGCAGTTTGCGGAGTTGAAATAGTTTATTTTTTTTCCCTCATTCGACATTAGAAAACTATTATCTTTGTTATTTACCCTTACCTTTCATTGCAGCGATTCTTAGTAAAGTGTCCAATGACATTGCTGACAGCAATGAACGCTAACCAGCAAGTGACGAAAACCATTTTCTGTGTTGACAGCCGAAACTCCAGCCACAATGGAAAACCTGAATTTGTTCTGAAGACTAAAGTGACTGTGTCATAATAAACGTTGCGATCTTGCGCGCGCGATAGAATGTGGTGTTGCTAGTTTGATTGTGGAGAACATTTTATAGAAGAGGCCAGAAGAAGGGGAAAACTATAGCGGAAGAAGCTGAGGACTCAAAGATGTCGCTGTCCATTTGGCATGAAAGTCTTGCACGCTTTCTACCCATTATGAACCTGCATTCACATTCAGATGCAGGCCATGTAGGTACATGTGAAGGAAATTGAGAGAGATAATACTGTTAAATATGTATTGTTTTAAGAGTTTTATTATTGAATATTGCATGAGTTTTTAAGAGAGATGTGTGTGCTGTATTGGAGTGAACGTACCGCCCAACCATCCGGGTGATATCGCGCTTATATAGAGAAAGAACAAAGACTTGTCTGAGAACCAATGAGGGTGCACTGTCAAACCGGTCAGACTGGGTTCGAGACCGGTTGGATTTGATGATTCAAAATGGCGGACATAGCTTGTTGGGATCAGGTCAAACCGGTTTTAAGGAGATGATTTAAACGTAACGGAAAACATTTCCTTGGTGCATTGCTGGAATCTATCAAAGTTCTCAGCCGTCTATAAACAAAACGTATCACCTTAGTTAGACATTTCCTCACAAGAACATAAGTTAGAACAACTACCTATTGTTACACTGTCCTAATCGAAATCATTTGAGCTTTAATTCGCAATTACTCTCGTATTATTTTAATCGTTTTTGAGTTCCTCGAGAGATAAATTTCTCCTTTTGTAGCAAACCTCAGTGAAAGATGTTTCTGTTGGTTTCCGGCCGACAAATCTCTATAAATTTGGCTTCTCCGCGTATCTTGCAGAAGAAAAATTGCTGTGACCTGGATCTTGGCGAGAGTCTTTGCCATAGTTACCTTCTTTCTTTTCTCAGATTCTGGACTTCATCTACTGAACAGTTTTGATTTATATTTTGAATGGTGTGACACTGAAAACCGGCAACAAATGTTCTGCGCCAACTCGCCACGTGACCCTTTTGTTTACACTGTCGCCATGGACACGGTCCACCGATAAGGCAAACTGATCTTTCTTCTCATAACGGCTGGTCTCATTATATTTTGTAAACGCAATTTAGAATACTAATAAAATAAATCTTGAAAGTTGCTTCTTCTTGCGATAATACTAACAAAAAACTAAAGTCGTGGAACTTTTACAACAAGCCGCTGCCATTGGAGAAGCAGTTTGCGGAGTTGAAATAGTTTATTTTTTTTCCCTCATTCGACATTAGAAAACTATTATCTTTGTTATTTACCCTTACCTTTCATTGCAGCGATTCTTAGTAAAGTGTCCAATGACATTGCTGACAGCAATGAACGCTAACCAGCAAGTGACGAAAACCATTTTCTGTGTTGACAGCCGAAACTCCAGCCACAATGGAAAACCTGAATTTGTTCTGAAGACTAAAGTGACTGTGTCATAATAAACGTTGCGATCTTGCGCGCGCGATAGAATGTGGTGTTGCTAGTTTGATTGTGGAGAACATTTTATAGAAGAGGCCAGAAGAAGGGGAAAACTATAGCGGAAGAAGCTGAGGACTCAAAGATGTCGCTGTCCATTTGGCATGAAAGTCTTGCACGCTTTCTACCCATTATGAACCTGCATTCACATTCAGATGCAGGCCATGTAGGTACATGTGAAGGAAATTGAGAGAGATAATACTGTTAAATATGTATTGTTTTAAGAGTTTTATTATTGAATATTGCATGAGTTTTTAAGAGAGATGTGTGTGCTGTATTGGAGTGAACGTACCGCCCAACCATCCGGGTGATATCGCGCTTATATAGAGAAAGAACAAAGACTTGTCTGAGAACCAATGAGGGTGCACTGTCAAACCGGTCAGACTGGGTTCGAGACCGGTTGGATTTGATGATTCAAAATGGCGGACATAGCTTGTTGGGATCAGGTCAAACCGGTTTTAAGGAGATGATTTAAACGTAACGGAAAACATTTCCTTGGTGCATTGCTGGAATCTATCAAAGTTCTCAGCCGTCTATAAACAAAACGTATCACCTTAGTTAGACATTTCCTCACAAGAACATAAGTTAGAACAACTACCTATTGTTACACTGTCCTAATCGAAATCATTTGAGCTTTAATTCGCAATTACTCTCGTATTATTTTAATCGTTTTTGAGTTCCTCGAGAGATAAATTTCTCCTTTTGTAGCAAACCTCAGTGAAAGATGTTTCTGTTGGTTTCCGGCCGACAAATCTCTATAAATTTGGCTTCTCCGCGTATCTTGCAGAAGAAAAATTGCTGTGACCTGGATCTTGGCGAGAGTCTTTGCCATAGTTACCTTCTTTCTTTTCTCAGATTCTGGACTTCATCTACTGAACAGTTTTGATTTATATTTTGAATGGTGTGACACTGAAAACCGGCAACAAATGTTCTGCGCCAACTCGCCACGTGACCCTTTTGTTTACACTGTCGCCATGGACACGGTCCACCGATAAGGCAAACTGATCTTTCTTCTCATAACGGCTGGTCTCATTATATTTTGTAAACGCAATTTAGAATACTAATAAAATAAATCTTGAAAGTTGCTTCTTCTTGCGATAATACTAACAAAAAACTAAAGTCGTGGAACTTTTACAACAAGCCGCTGCCATTGGAGAAGCAGTTTGCGGAGTTGAAATAGTTTATTTTTTTTCCCTCATTCGACATTAGAAAACTATTATCTTTGTTATTTACCCTTACCTTTCATTGCAGCGATTCTTAGTAAAGTGTCCAATGACATTGCTGACAGCAATGAACGCTAACCAGCAAGTGACGAAAACCATTTTCTGTGTTGACAGCCGAAACTCCAGCCACAATGGAAAACCTGAATTTGTTCTGAAGACTAAAGTGACTGTGTCATAATAAACGTTGCGATCTTGCGCGCGCGATAGAATGTGGTGTTGCTAGTTTGATTGTGGAGAACATTTTATAGAAGAGGCCAGAAGAAGGGGAAAACTATAGCGGAAGAAGCTGAGGACTCAAAGATGTCGCTGTCCATTTGGCATGAAAGTCTTGCACGCTTTCTACCCATTATGAACCTGCATTCACATTCAGATGCAGGCCATGTAGGTACATGTGAAGGAAATTGAGAGAGATAATACTGTTAAATATGTATTGTTTTAAGAGTTTTATTATTGAATATTGCATGAGTTTTTAAGAGAGATGTGTGTGCTGTATTGGAGTGAACGTACCGCCCAACCATCCGGGTGATATCGCGCTTATATAGAGAAAGAACAAAGACTTGTCTGAGAACCAATGAGGGTGCACTGTCAAACCGGTCAGACTGGGTTCGAGACCGGTTGGATTTGATGATTCAAAATGGCGGACATAGCTTGTTGGGATCAGGTCAAACCGGTTTTAAGGAGATGATTTAAACGTAACGGAAAACATTTCCTTGGTGCATTGCTGGAATCTATCAAAGTTCTCAGCCGTCTATAAACAAAACGTATCACCTTAGTTAGACATTTCCTCACAAGAACATAAGTTAGAACAACTACCTATTGTTACACTGTCCTAATCGAAATCATTTGAGCTTTAATTCGCAATTACTCTCGTATTATTTTAATCGTTTTTGAGTTCCTCGAGAGATAAATTTCTCCTTTTGTAGCAAACCTCAGTGAAAGATGTTTCTGTTGGTTTCCGGCCGACAAATCTCTATAAATTTGGCTTCTCCGCGTATCTTGCAGAAGAAAAATTGCTGTGACCTGGATCTTGGCGAGAGTCTTTGCCATAGTTACCTTCTTTCTTTTCTCAGATTCTGGACTTCATCTACTGAACAGTTTTGATTTATATTTTGAATGGTGTGACACTGAAAACCGGCAACAAATGTTCTGCGCCAACTCGCCACGTGACCCTTTTGTTTACACTGTCGCCATGGACACGGTCCACCGATAAGGCAAACTGATCTTTCTTCTCATAACGGCTGGTCTCATTATATTTTGTAAACGCAATTTAGAATACTAATAAAATAAATCTTGAAAGTTGCTTCTTCTTGCGATAATACTAACAAAAAACTAAAGTCGTGGAACTTTTACAACAAGCCGCTGCCATTGGAGAAGCAGTTTGCGGAGTTGAAATAGTTTATTTTTTTTCCCTCATTCGACATTAGAAAACTATTATCTTTGTTATTTACCCTTACCTTTCATTGCAGCGATTCTTAGTAAAGTGTCCAATGACATTGCTGACAGCAATGAACGCTAACCAGCAAGTGACGAAAACCATTTTCTGTGTTGACAGCCGAAACTCCAGCCACAATGGAAAACCTGAATTTGTTCTGAAGACTAAAGTGACTGTGTCATAATAAACGTTGCGATCTTGCGCGCGCGATAGAATGTGGTGTTGCTAGTTTGATTGTGGAGAACATTTTATAGAAGAGGCCAGAAGAAGGGGAAAACTATAGCGGAAGAAGCTGAGGACTCAAAGATGTCGCTGTCCATTTGGCATGAAAGTCTTGCACGCTTTCTACCCATTATGAACCTGCATTCACATTCAGATGCAGGCCATGTAGGTACATGTGAAGGAAATTGAGAGAGATAATACTGTTAAATATGTATTGTTTTAAGAGTTTTATTATTGAATATTGCATGAGTTTTTAAGAGAGATGTGTGTGCTGTATTGGAGTGAACGTACCGCCCAACCATCCGGGTGATATCGCGCTTATATAGAGAAAGAACAAAGACTTGTCTGAGAACCAATGAGGGTGCACTGTCAAACCGGTCAGACTGGGTTCGAGACCGGTTGGATTTGATGATTCAAAATGGCGGACATAGCTTGTTGGGATCAGGTCAAACCGGTTTTAAGGAGATGATTTAAACGTAACGGAAAACATTTCCTTGGTGCATTGCTGGAATCTATCAAAGTTCTCAGCCGTCTATAAACAAAACGTATCACCTTAGTTAGACATTTCCTCACAAGAACATAAGTTAGAACAACTACCTATTGTTACACTGTCCTAATCGAAATCATTTGAGCTTTAATTCGCAATTACTCTCGTATTATTTTAATCGTTTTTGAGTTCCTCGAGAGATAAATTTCTCCTTTTGTAGCAAACCTCAGTGAAAGATGTTTCTGTTGGTTTCCGGCCGACAAATCTCTATAAATTTGGCTTCTCCGCGTATCTTGCAGAAGAAAAATTGCTGTGACCTGGATCTTGGCGAGAGTCTTTGCCATAGTTACCTTCTTTCTTTTCTCAGATTCTGGACTTCATCTACTGAACAGTTTTGATTTATATTTTGAATGGTGTGACACTGAAAACCGGCAACAAATGTTCTGCGCCAACTCGCCACGTGACCCTTTTGCTTACACTGTCGCCATGGACACGGTCCACCGATAAGGCAAACTGATCTTTCTTCTCATAACGGCTGGTCTCATTATATTTTGTAAACGCAATTTAGAATATTAATAAAATAAATCTTGAAAGTTGCTTCTTCTTGCGATAATACTAACAAAAAACTAAAGTCGTGGAACTTTTACAACAAGCCGCTGCCATTGGAGAAGCAGTTTGCGGAGTTGAAATAGTTTATTTTTTTTCCCTCATTCGACATTAGAAAACTATTATCTTTGTTATTTACCCTTACCTTTCATTGCAGCGATTCTTAGTAAAGTGTCCAATGACATTGCTGACAGCAATGAACGCTAACCAGCAAGTGACGAAAACCATTTTCTGTGTTGACAGCCGAAACTCCAGCCACAATGGAAAACCTGAATTTGTTCTGAAGACTAAAGTGACTGTGTCATAATAAACGTTGCGATCTTGCGCGCGCGATAGAATGTGGTGTTGCTAGTTTGATTGTGGAAAACATTTTATAGAAGAGGCCAGAAGAAGGGGAAAACTATAGCGGAAGAAGCTGAGGACTCAAAGATGTCGCTGTCCATTTGGCATGAAAGTCTTGCACGCTTTCTACCCATTATGAACCTGCATTCACATTCAGATGCAGGCCATGTAGGTACATGTGAAGCAAATTGAGAGAGAGAATACTGTTAAACATGTATTGTTTTAAGAGTTTTATTATTGAATATTGCAAGAGTTTTTAAGAGAGATGTGTGTGTTGTATTGGAGTGAACGTACCGCCCAACCATCCGGGTGATATCGCACTTATATACGAGTCCACATGCAAAGTTTCGGAGCTGCGGAAAATGTCACACTATGCTAACCAGCCCGGCAGATCCCCGGGCGCGGCTGGCTGGCTAGTTAGCCGAGCTTCGCGTGCGTCACAACTTTGCAAACTAATGGCACCAAAGCACTCCCGGGGTCGGTCCGGGTCCACAAGCAAAGTTTCGGAGCTGCGCAAAATGTCACACTATGCTAACTAGCCCGATTGCTAATTAGATGAGCTTGTCACGCTTTGCAACTTTGCAAACTAATGGCACCAAAGCACTCCCTGGGTCGGTCCGAGTCCACATGCAAAGTTTCGGAGCTGCGCAAAATGTCGCACTATGCTAACCAGCCCGGCAGACTCCTGGGCTCGGCCGGCTGGCTGGCTAGTTAGCCGAGGTTGGCGCGCGTCGCAACTTTGCAAACTAATGGCACCAAAGCACTCTCAGGGTCGGTCCGGGTCCAAATGCAAAGTTTCGGAGCTGCGCAAAATGTTACACTATGCTAACCAGCCCGATTGCTAATTAGCCGAGCTTGGCGCGCGTCGCAACTTTGCGAACAAATGGCACCAAAGCACTCCCGGGGTCGGTCCGAGTCGACAGGCAAAGTTTCGGAGCTGCGCAAAATGTCACACTATGCTAACCGGCCCGATTGCTAATTAGCCGAGCTTGGCACGCGTCGCAACTTTGCAAACTAATGGTACCAAAGCACTCCCGGGGTCGGTCCGAGTCGACAGGCAAAGTTTCGGAGCTGCGCAAAATGTCACACTATGCTAACCAGCCCGATTGCTAATTAGCCGAGCTTGGCGTGCGTCGCAACTTTGCAAACTAATGGTACCAAAGCACTCCTGGGGTCGGTCCGAGTCCACATGCAAAGTTTCGGAGCTGCGCAAAATGTCACACTATGCTAACCAGCCCGATTGCTAATTAGCCGAGCTTGGCGCACGTCGCAACTTTGAAAACTAATGGCACCAAAGCACTCCCGGGGTCAGTCCGAGTCCACATGCAAAGTTTTCGTGCCGCGCAAAATGTCACACTATGCTAACCAGCCCGGCAGATCCCCGGGCGCGGCCGGCTGGCTGGCTAGTTAGCCGAGCTTGGAGCGCGTCGCAACTTCCCAAACCAATGGCACCAAAGAACTCTCGGGGTCGGTCCGGGTCCACATGCAAAGTTTCGGACAGGGCAAAATGTCACACTATGCTAACCAGCCCGATTGCTAATTAGCCGAGCTTGGCGTGCGTCGCAACTTTGCAAACTAATGGTACCAAAGCACTCCCGGCATCGGTCCGAGTCCACATGCAAAGTTTCGGAGCTGCGCAAAATGTCACACTATGCTAACCAGCCCGATTGCTAATTAGCCGAGCTTGGCGCGCGTCGCAACTTTGCAAACTAATGGCACCAAAGCACTCCCGGGGTCGGTCTGAGTCCACATGCAAAGTTTTGAAGATGCGCAAAATGTCACACTATGCTGACCAGCCCGATTGCCAATTAGCCGAGCTTGGCGCGCGTCGCAACTTTGCAAAGTAATGGTACCAAAGCACTCTCGGGGTCGGTCCGAGTCCACATGCAAAGTTTCGGAGCTGCACAAAATCTCACACTATGCTAACCAGCCCGATTGCTTATGAGATGAGCTTGTCGCACATCGCAACTTTGCAAACTAATGGCAACAAAGCACTCCCTGGGTCGGTCCAAGTCCACATGCAAAGTTTCGGAGCTGCGCAAAATGTCGCACTATGCTAACCAGCTCGGCAGATCCCCGGGCGCGGCCGGGTGGCTGGCTAGTTAGCTGAGCTTGGCGCGCGTCGCAACTTTGCAAACTAATGGCACCAAAGCACTCCCAGGGTCGGTCCGGGTCCACATGCAAAGTTTTGGAGCTGCGCAAAATGTCACACTATGCTAACCAGCCCGATTGCTAATTAGTCGAGCTTGGCGCGCGTCGCAACTTTGCAAACTAATGGCACCAAAGCACTCCCGGGGTCGGTCCGAGTCCACATGCAAAGTTTCGGAGCTGCGCAAAATGTCACACCATGCTAACTAGCCTGATTGCTAATCAGCCGAGCTTGGCGCGCGTCGCAACTTTGCAAACCAATGGCACCAAAGCACTCCCGGGGTCGGTCCGGGTCCACATGCAAAGTTACGGAGCTGCGAAAAATGTCACACTATGCTAACCAGCCTGATTGCTAATTAGCCGAGCTTGGCGCGCGTCGCAACTTTGCAAACTAATGGTACCAAAGCACTCCCGGGGCCGGTCCGAGTCCACATGCAAAGTTTCGGAGCTGCGGAAAATGTCACACTATGCTAACCAGCCCGATTGCTAATTAGCCGAGCTTGGCGCGCGTCGCAACTTTGCAAACTAATGGTACCAAAGAACTCCCGGGGTCGGTCCGAGTCCACATGCAAAGTTTCGGAGCTGCGGAAAATGTCACACTATGCTAACCAGCCCGGCAGATCCCCGGGCGCAGCTGGCTGGCTAGTTAGTCGAGCTTGGCGCGCGTCACAACTTTGCAAACTAATGGTACCAAAGAACTCCCGGGGTCGGTCCGGGTCCACATGCAAAGTTACGGAGCTGCGAAAAATGTCACACTATGCTAACCAGCCTGATTGCTAATTAGCCGAGCTTGGCGCGCGTCGCAACTTTGCAAACTAATGGCACCAAAGCACTCCCGGGGTCGGTCCGGGTCCACATGCAAAGTTTCGGAGCTGTCCAAAGTGTCACATTATGCTAACCAGCCCAATTGCTAATTAGCCGAGCTCGGCGCGCATCGCAACTTTCCAAATTAATGGCACCAAAGCACTCCCGGGGTCGGTCCGGGTCCACATGCAAAGTTTCTGAGCTGCGCAAAATGTCACACTATGCTAACCAGCCCGATTGCTAATTAGCCGAGCTTGCCGCGCGTCGCAACTTTGCAAACTAATGGTACCAAAGCACTCCTGGGGTCGGTCCAAGTCCTCATGCAAAGTTTCGGAGCTACGCAAAATGTCACACTATGCTAACCAGCCCGATTGCTAATTAGCCGAGCTTGGCGCGCGTCGCAACTTTGCAAACTTATGGCACCAAAGCACTCCCGGGGTCGGTCCGAGTCCACATGCAAAGTTTCGGAGCTGCGCAAAATGTCACACTATGCTAACCAGCCCGGCAGATCCCCGGGCGCGGCCCGCTGGCTGGCTAGGTAGCCGAACTTGGCGCGCGTCGCAACTTTGCAAACTAATGGCACCAAAGCACTCCCGGGGTCGGTCCGAGTCCACAAGCAAAGTTTCGGAGCTGCGGAAACTGTCACACTATGCTAACCAGCCCGGCAGATCCCCGGGCGCGGCTGGCTGGCTAGTTAGCCGAGCTTCGCGCGCGTCACAACTTTGCAAACTAATGGCACCAAAGCACTCCCGGGGTCGGTCCGGGTCCACAAGCAAAGTTTCGGAGCTGCACAAAATGTCACACTATGCTAACCAGTCCGATTGCTAATTAGCCAAGCTTGGCGTGCGTCGCAACTTTGCAAACTAATGGCACCAAAGCACTCCCGGGGTCGGTCCGGGTCCACATGCAAAGTTACGGAGCTGCGCAAAATGTCACACTATGCTAACCAGCCCGATTGCTAATTAGCCGAGCTTGGCGCGCGTCGCAACTTTGGAAACTAATGGTACCAAAGTACTCCTGGGGTCGGTCCGAGTCCACATGCAAAGTTTCGGAGCTGCGCAAAATCTCACACTATGCTACCAGCCCGATTGCTAATTAGCCGTGCTTGGCGCGCGTCGCAACTTTCCAAACAAATGGCACCAAAGCACTCCCTGGGTCGGTCCGAGTCCAAATGCAAAGTTTCGGAGCTGCACAAAATGTCACACTATGCTAACCAGCCCAGCAGATCCCAGGGCGCGGCCGGCTGGCTGGCTAGTTAGCCGAGCTTGGTGCGCGTCGCAACTTTTCAAACTTATTGCACCAAAGCACTCCCGGGGTCGGTCCGAGTCCACATGCAAAGTTTCAGAGCTGCGCAAAATGTTACACTATGCTAACCAGCCTGATTGCTAATTAGCCGAGCTTGGCGTGCGTCGCAACTTTGCAAACTAATGGTACAAAAGCACTCCCGGGGTCGGTTCGAGTGGACAGGCAAAGTTTCGGAGCTGCGCAAAATGTCACACTATGCTAACCAGCCCGATTGCTAATTAGCCGAGCTTGGCGCGCGTCGCAACTTTGCAAACTAATGGTACCAAAGCACTCCCGGGGTAGGTCCGAGTCCACATGCAAAGTTTCGGAGCTGCGGAAAATGTCATACTATGCTAACCAGCCCGGCAGATCCCCGGGCGCGGCTGGCTGGCTAGTTACCCGAGCGTGGCGCGCGTCACAACTTTGCAAACTAATGGCACCAAAGCACTCCCGGGGTCGGTCCGGGTCCACATGCAAAGTTTCGGAGCTGCCCAAAATGTCACACTCTGATAACAAGCCCGAAAGCTAATTAGCCGAGCTTGGCGCGCGTCGCAACTTTGCAAACTAATGACACCAAAGCACTCCCGGGGTCCGTCAGGGTCCACATGCAAAGTTTCTGCGCTGCGCAAAATGTCACACTATGCTAACCAGCCCGATTGCTAATTAGCCGAGCTTGGCGCGCGTCGCAACTTTGCAAACTTATGGTACGAAAGCACTCCTGGGGTCGGTCCGAGTCCACATGCAAAGTTTCGGAGCTGCGCAAAATGTCACACTATGCTAACCAGCCCGATTGCTAATTAGCCGAGCTTGGCGCGCGTCGCAACTTTGCAAACTAATGGCACCAAAGCATTCCCGGGGTCGGTCCGAGTCCACATGCAAAGTTTCGGAGCTGCGCAAAATGTCACACTATGCTAACCAGCCCGGCAGATCCCCGGGCGCGGCCGGCTGGCTGGCTAGTTAGCCGAGCTTGGCGCGCGTCGCAACTTTGCAAACTAATGGCACCAAAGCACTCCCGGGGTCGGTCCTGGTCCACATGCAAAGTTTCGGAGCTGCGCAAAATATCACACTATGCTAACCAGCCAGATTGCTAATTAGCCGAGCTTGGCGCGCGTCGCAACTTTGCAAACTAATGGTACCAAAGCACTCCTGGGGTCAGTCCAAGTCCACATGCAAAGTTTCGGAGCTGCGCAAAATGTCACACTATGCTAACCAGCCCAATTGCTAATTCGCCGAGCTTGGCGCGCGTCGCAACTTTCCAAACTAATGGCACCAAAGCACTCCCGGGGTCGGTCCGGGTCCACATGCAAAGTTTCTGAGCTGCGCAAAATGTCACACTATGCTAACCAGCCCGATTGCTAATTAGCCGAGCTTGGCGCGCGTCGCAACTTTGCAAACTAATGGTACCAAAGCACTCCTGGGGTCGGTCCGAGTCCACATGCAAAGTTTCGGAGCTGCGCAAAATGTCACACTATGGTAACCAGCCCGATTGCTAATTAGCCGAGCTTGGCGCGCGTTGCAACTTTGCAAACTAATGGCACCAAAGCACTCCCGGGTTCGGTCCGAGTCCACATGCAAAGTTTCGGAGCTGCGCAAAATGTCACACTATGCTAACAAGCCCGGCCGACCCCCGGGCGCGGCCGGCTGGCTGGCTAGTTAGCCGAGCTTGGCGCGCGTCGCAACTTTGCAAACTAATGGCACCAAAGCACTCCTGGGGTCAGTCCAAGTCCACATGCAAAGTTTCGGAGCTGCGCAAAATGTCACACTATGCTAACCAGCCCAATTGCTAATTCGCCGAGCTTGGCGCGCGTCGCAACTTTCCAAACTAATGGCACCAAAGCACTCCCGGGGTCGGTCCGGGTCCACATGCAAAGTTTCTGAGCTGCGCAAAATGTCACACTATGCTAACCAGCCCGATTGCTAATTAGCCGAGCTTGGCGCGCGTCGCAACTTTGCAAACTAATGGTACCAAAGCACTCCTGGGGTCGGTCCGAGTCCACATGCAAAGTTTCGGAGCTGCGCAAAATGTCACACTATGGTAACCAGCCCGATTGCTAATTAGCCGAGCTTGGCGCGCGTCGCAACTTTGCAAACTAATGGCACCAAAGCACTCCCGGGGTCGGTCCGAGTCCACATGCAAAGTTTCGGAGCTGCGCAAAATGTCACACTATGCTAACCAGCCCGGCAGACCCCCGGGCGCGGCCGGCTGGCTGGCTAGTTAGCCGAGCTTGGCGCGCGTCGCAACTTTGCAAACTAATGGCACCAAAGCACTCCCGGGGTCGGTCCTGGTCCACATGCAAAGTTTCGGAGCTGCGCAAAATATCACACTATGCTAATTAGCCAGATTGCTAATTAGCCGAGCTTGGCGCGCGTCGCAACTTTGCAAACTAATGGTACCAAAGCACTCCTGGGGTCGGTCCAAGTCCACATGCAAAGTTTCGGAGCTGCGCAAAATGTCACACTATGCTAACCAGCCCGATTGCTAATTCGCTGAGCTTGGCGCACGTCGCAACTTTCCAAACTAATGGCACCAAAGCACTCCCGGGGTCGGTCCGGGTCCACATGCAAAGTTTCTGAGCTGCGCAAAATGTCACACTATGCTAACCAGCCCGATTGCTAATTAGCCGAGCTTGGCGCGCGTCGCAACTTCGCAAACTAATGGTACCAAAGCACTCCTGGGGTCGGTCCGAGTCCACATGCAAAGTTTCGGAGCTGCGCAAAATGTCACACTATGCTAACCAGCCCGATTGCTAATCAGCCGTGCTTGGCGTGCGTCGCAACTTTGCAAACTAATGGCACCAAAGCACTCCCGGGCTCGGTTCGAGTCCACATGCAAAGTTTCGGAGCTGCGCAAAATGTCACACTATGCTAACCAGCCCGGCAGATCCCCGGGCACGGCCGGCTGGCTGGCTAGTTAGCCAAGCTTGGCGCGCGTCGCAACTTTGCAAACTAATGGCACCAAAGCACTCCCGGGGTCGGTCCGAGTCCACATGCATAGTTTTAGAGCTGCGCAAAATGTCACACTATATTAACCAGCCTGATTGCTTATTAGCCGAGCTTGGCGTGCGTCGCAACTTTGCAAACTAATGGTAAAAAAGCACTCCCGGGGTCGGTCCGAGTCCACATGCAAAGTTTCGGAGCTGTGCAAAATGTCACACTATGCTAACCAGCCCCATTGCTAATTAGCCGAGCTTGGCGCGCGTCGCAACTTTGCAAACTAATGGCACCAAGGCACTCACGGGGTCGGTCCGAGTCCACATGCAAAGTTTCGGAGCTGCGCAAAATGTCACATTATGCTAACCAGCCCGGCAGATCCCCGGGCGCGGCCGGCTGCCTGGCTTGTTAGCCGAGCTTGGCGCGCGTCGCAACTTTGCAAACTAATGGTACCAAAGCACTCCCGGGGTCAGTCCGAGTCCACATGCAAAGTTTCGTAGCTGCGGAAAATGTCACACTATGCTAACCAGCCCGATTGCTAATTAGCCGAGCTTGGCGCGCGTCTCAACTTTGCTAACTAATGGCACCAAAGCACTCCCGGGGTCGGTCCGGGTCCACATGCAAGGTTTCGGAGCTGCCCAAAATGTCACACTATGCTAACCAGCCCGGCAGATCCCCGGGCGCGGCTGGCTGGCTAGTTAGCCGAGCTTGGCGCGCGTCACAACTTTGCAAACTAATGGCACCAAAGCACTCCCCGGGTCGGTCCGGGTCCACATGCAAAGTTTTGGAGCTGCGCAAAATGTCACACTATGCTAAACAGCCCGATTGCTAATTAGCCGAGCTTGGCGCGCGTCGCAACTTTGCAAACTTATGGCACCAAAGCACTTCTGGGGTCGGTCCGGTTCCACATGCAAGGTTTCGGAGCTGCCCAAAATGTCACACTATGCTAACCAGGCCGATTGCTAATTAGCCGAGCTTGGCGCGTCGCAACTTTGCAAACTAATGGCACCAAAGCACTCCCGGGGTCGGTCCGGGTCCACATGCAAGGTTTCTGAGCTGCGCAAAATGTCACACTATGCTAACCAGCCCGATTGCTAATTAGCCAAGCTTGGCGCGCGTCGCAACTTTGCAAACTAATGGCACGAAAGCACTCCTGGGATCGGTCCGAGTCCACATGCAAAGTTTCGGAGCTGCGCAAAATGCCACACTATGCTAACCAGCCCGATTGCTAATTAGCCGAGCTTGGCGCGCGTCGCAACTTTGCAAACTAATGGCACCAAGGCACTCACGGGGTCGGTCCGAGTCCACATGCAAAGTTTCGGAGCTGCGCAAAATGTCACATTATGCTAACCAGCCCGGCAGATCCCCGGGTGCGGCTGGCTGGCTAGTTAGCCGAGCTTGGCGCGCGTCACAACTTTGCAAACTTATGGCACCAAAGCACTCCTGGGGTCGGTCCGGGTCCACATGCAAAGTTTTGGAGCTGCGCAAAATGTCACACTATGCTAAACAGCCCGATTGCTAATTAGCCGAGCTTGGCGCGCGTCGCAACTTTGCAAACTAATGGCACCAAAGCACTTCCGGGGTCGGTCCGGGTCCACATGCAAGGTTTCGGAGCTGCCCAAAATGTCACACTATGCTAACCAGCCCGGCAGATCAAACTAATGGCACCAAAGCACTCCCGGGGTCGGTCCGGGTCCACATGCAAGGTTTCGGAGCTGCCCAAAATGTCACACTATGCTAACCAGCCCGGCAGATCCCCGGGCGTGGCTGGCTGGCTAGTTAGCCGAGCTTGGCGCGCGTCACAACTTTGCAAACTAATGGAACCAAAGCACTCCCCGGGTCGGTCCGTGTCCACATGCAAAGTTTTGGAGCTGCGCAAAATGTCACACTATGCTAAACAGCCCGATTGCTAATTAGCCGAGCTTGGCGCGCGTCGCAACTTTGCAAACTTATGGCACCAAAGCACTTCTGGGGTCGGTCCGGGTCCACATGCAAGGTTTCGGAGCTGCCCAAAATGTCACACTATGCTAACCAGGCCGATTGCTAATTAGCCGAGCTTGGCGCATCGCAACTTTGCAAACTAATGGCACCAAAGCACTCCCGGGGTCGGTCCGGTTCCACATGCAAGGTTTCTGAGCTGCGCAAAATGTCACACTATGCTAACCAGCCCGATTGCTAATTAGCCAAGCTTGGCGCGCGTCGCAACTTTGCAAACTAATGGCACCAAAGCACTCCTGGGGTCGGTCCGAGTCCACATGCAAAGTTTCGGAGCTGCGCAAAATGTCACATTATGCTAACCAGCCCGGCAAATCCCCGGGCGCGGCCGGCTGCCTGCCTTGTTAGCCGAGCCTGACGCGCGTCGCAACTTTGCAAACTAATGGTACCAAAGCACTCCCGGGGTCGGTCCAAGTCCACATGCAAAGTTTCGGAGCTACGCAAAATGTCACACTATGCTAACCAGCCCGATTGCTAATTAGCCGAGCTTGGCGCGCGTCGCAACTTTGCAAACTTATGGCACCAAAGCACTCCCGGGGTCGGTCCGAGTCCACATGCAAAGTTTCGGAGCTGCGCAAAATGTCACACTATGCTAACCAGCCCGGCAGATCCCCGGGCGCGGCCCGCTGGCTGGCTAGGTAGCCGAACTTGGCGCGCGTCGCAACTTTGCAAACTAATGGCACCAAAGCACTCCCGGGGTCGGTCCGAGTCCACAAGCAAAGTTTCGGAGCTGCGGAAACTGTCACACTATGCTAACCAGCCCGGCAGATCCCCGGGCGCGGCTGGCTGGCTAGTTAGCCGAGCTTCGCGAGCGTCACAACTTTGCAAACTAATGGCACCAAAGCACTCCCGGGGTCGGTCCGGGTCCACAAGCAAAGTTTCGGAGCTGCACAAAATGTCACACTATGCTAACCAGTCCGATTGCTAATTAGCCGAGCTTGGCGTGCGTCGCAACTTTGCAAACTAATGGCACCAAAGCACTCCCGGGGTCGGTCCGGGTCCACATGCAAAGTTACGGAGCTGCGCAAAATGTCACACTATGCTAACCAGCCCGATTGCTAATTAGCCCAGCTTGGCGCGCGTCGCAACTTCGCAAACTAATGGTACCAAAGCACTCCTGGGGTCGGTCCGAGTCCACATGCAAAGTTTCGGAGCTGCGCAAAATGTCACACTATGCTAACCAGCCCGATTGCTAATCAGCCGTGCTTGGCGTGCGTCGCAACTTTGCAAACTAATGGCACCAAAGCACTCCCGGGCTCGGTTCGAGTCCACATGCAAAGTTTCGGAGCTGCGCAAAATGTCACACTATGCTAACCAGCCCGGCAGATCCCCGGGCACGGCCGGCTGGCTGGCTAGTTAGCCAAGCTTGGCGCGCGTCGCAACTTTGCAAACTAATGGCACCAAAGCACTCCCGGGGTCGGTCCGAGTCCACATGCATAGTTTTAGAGCTGCGCAAAATGTCACACTATATTAACCAGCCTGATTGCTTATTAGCCGAGCTTGGCGTGCGTCGCAACTTTGCAAACTAATGGTAAAAAAGCACTCCCGGGGTCGGTCCGAGTCCACATGCAAAGTTTCGGAGCTGTGCAAAATGTCACACTATGCTAACCAGCCCCATTGCTAATTAGCCGAGCTTGGCGCGCGTCGCAACTTTGCAAACTAATGGCACCAAGGCACTCACGGGGTCGGTCCGAGTCCACATGCAAAGTTTCGGAGCTGCGCAAAATGTCACATTATGCTAACCAGCCCGGCAGATCCCCGGGCGCGGCCGGCTGCCTGGCTTGTTAGCCGAGCTTGGCGCGCGTCGCAACTTTGCAAACTAATGGTACCAAAGCACTCCCGGGGTCAGTCCGAGTCCACATGCAAAGTTTCGTAGCTGCGGAAAATGTCACACTATGCTAACCAGCCCGATTGCTAATTAGCCGAGCTTGGCGCGTCGCAACTTTGCAAACTAATGGCACCAAAGCACTCCCGGGGTCGGTCCGGGTCCACATGCAAGGTTTCTGAGCTGCGCAAAATGTCACACTATGCTAACCAGCCCGATTGCTAATTAGCCAAGCTTGGCGCGCGTCGCAACTTTGCAAACTAATGGCACGAAAGCACTCCTGGGATCGGTCCGAGTCCACATGCAAAGTTTCGGAGCTGCGCAAAATGCCACACTATGCTAACCAGCCCGATTGCTAATTAGCCGAGCTTGGCGCGCGTCGCAACTTTGCAAACTAATGGCACCAAGGCACTCACGGGGTCGGTCCGAGTCCACATGCAAAGTTTCGGAGCTGCGCAAAATGTCACATTATGCTAACCAGCCCGGCAGATCCCCGGGTGCGGCTGGCTGGCTAGTTAGCCGAGCTTGGAGCGCGTCGCAACTTCCCAAACCAATGGCACCAAAGAACTCTCGGGGTCGGTCCGGGTCCACATGCAAAGTTTCGGACAGGGCAAAATGTCACACTATGCTAACCAGCCCGATTGCTAATTAGCCGAGCTTGGCGTGCGTCGCAACTTTGCAAACTAATGGTACCAAAGCACTCCCGGCATCGGTCCGAGTCCACATGCAAAGTTTCGGAGCTGCGCAAAATGTCACACTATGCTAACCAGCCCGATTGCTAATTAGCCGAGCTTGGCGCGCGTCGCAACTTTGCAAACTAATGGCACCAAAGCACTCCCGGGGTCGGTCTGAGTCCACATGCAAAGTTTTGAAGATGCGCAAAATGTCACACTATGCTGACCAGCCCGATTGCCAATTAGCCGAGCTTGGCGCGCGTCGCAACTTTGCAAAGTAATGGTACCAAAGCACTCTCGGGGTCGGTCCGAGTCCACATGCAAAGTTTCGGAGCTGCACAAAATCTCACACTATGCTAACCAGCCCGATTGCTTATGAGATGAGCTTGTCGCACATCGCAACTTTGCAAACTAATGGCAACAAAGCACTCCCTGGGTCGGTCCAAGTCCACATGCAAAGTTTCGGAGCTGCGCAAAATGTCGCACTATGCTAACCAGCTCGGCAGATCCCCGGGCGCGGCCGGGTGGCTGGCTAGTTAGCTGAGCTTGGCGCGCGTCGCAACTTTGCAAACTAATGGCACCAAAGCACTCCCAGGGTCGGTCCGGGTCCACATGCAAAGTTTTGGAGCTGCGCAAAATGTCACACTATGCTAACCAGCCCGATTGCTAATTAGTCGAGCTTGGCGCGCGTCGCAACTTTGCAAACTAATGGCACCAAAGCACTCCCGGGGTCGGTCCGAGTCCACATGCAAAGTTTCGGAGCTGCGCAAAATGTCACACCATGCTAACTAGCCTGATTGCTAATCAGCCGAGCTTGGCGCGCGTCGCAACTTTGCAAACCAATGGCACCAAAGCACTCCCGGGGTCGGTCCGGGTCCACATGCAAAGTTACGGAGCTGCGAAAAATGTCACACTATGCTAACCAGCCTGATTGCTAATTAGCCGAGCTTGGCGCGCGTCGCAACTTTGCAAACTAATGGTACCAAAGCACTCCCGGGGCCGGTCCGAGTCCACATGCAAAGTTTCGGAGCTGCGGAAAATGTCACACTATGCTAACCAGCCCGATTGCTAATTAGCCGAGCTTGGCGCGCGTCGCAACTTTGCAAACTAATGGTACCAAAGAACTCCCGGGGTCGGTCCGAGTCCACATGCAAAGTTTCGGAGCTGCGGAAAATGTCACACTATGCTAACCAGCCCGGCAGATCCCCGGGCGCAGCTGGCTGGCTAGTTAGTCGAGCTTGGCGCGCGTCACAACTTTGCAAACTAATGGTACCAAAGAACTCCCGGGGTCGGTCCGGGTCCACATGCAAAGTTACGGAGCTGCGAAAAATGTCACACTATGCTAACCAGCCTGATTGCTAATTAGCCGAGCTTGGCGCGCGTCGCAACTTTGCAAACTAATGGCACCAAAGCACTCCCGGGGTCGGTCCAGGTCCACATGCAAAGTTTCGGAGCTGTCCAAAGTGTCACATTATGCTAACCAGCCCAATTGCTAATTAGCCGAGCTCGGCGCGCATCGCAACTTTCCAAATTAATGGCACCAAAGCACTCCCGGGGTCGGTCCGGGTCCACATGCAAAGTTTCTGAGCTGCGCAAAATGTCACACTATGCTAACCAGCCCGATTGCTAATTAGCCGAGCTTGCCGCGCGTCGCAACTTTGCAAACTAATGGTACCAAAGCACTCCTGGGGTCGGTCCAAGTCCTCATGCAAAGTTTCGGAGCTACGCAAAATGTCACACTATGCTAACCAGCCCGATTGCTAATTAGCCGAGCTTGGCGCGCGTCGCAACTTTGCAAACTTATGGCACCAAAGCACTCCCGGGGTCGGTCCGAGTCCACATGCAAAGTTTCGGAGCTGCGCAAAATGTCACACTATGCTAACCAGCCCGGCAGATCCCCGGGCGCGGCCCGCTGGCTGGCTAGGTAGCCGAACTTGGCGCGCGTCGCAACTTTGCAAACTAATGGCACCAAAGCACTCCCGGGGTCGGTCCGAGTCCACAAGCAAAGTTTCGGAGCTGCGGAAACTGTCACACTATGCTAACCAGCCCGGCAGATCCCCGGGCGCGGCTGGCTGGCTAGTTAGCCGAGCTTCGCGCGCGTCACAACTTTGCAAACTAATGGCACCAAAGCACTCCCGGGGTCGGTCCGGGTCCACAAGCAAAGTTTCGGAGCTGCACAAAATGTCACACTATGCTAACCAGTCCGATTGCTAATTAGCCAAGCTTGGCGTGCGTCGCAACTTTGCAAACTAATGGCACCAAAGCACTCCCGGGGTCGGTCCGGGTCCACATGCAAAGTTACGGAGCTGCGCAAAATGTCACACTATGCTAACCAGCCCGATTGCTAATTAGCCGAGCTTGGCGCGCGTCGCAACTTTGGAAACTAATGGTACCAAAGTACTCCTGGGGTCGGTCCGAGTCCACATGCAAAGTTTCGGAGCTGCGCAAAATCTCACACTATGCTACCAGCCCGATTGCTAATTAGCCGTGCTTGGCGCGCGTCGCAACTTTCCAAACAAATGGCACCAAAGCACTCCCTGGGTCGGTCCGAGTCCAAATGCAAAGTTTCGGAGCTGCACAAAATGTCACACTATGCTAACCAGCCCAGCAGATCCCAGGGCGCGGCCGGCTGGCTGGCTAGTTAGCCGAGCTTGGTGCGCGTCGCAACTTTTCAAACTTATTGCACCAAAGCACTCCCGGGGTCGGTCCGAGTCCACATGCAAAGTTTCAGAGCTGCGCAAAATGTTACACTATGCTAACCAGCCTGATTGCTAATTAGCCGAGCTTGGCGTGCGTCGCAACTTTGCAAACTAATGGTACAAAAGCACTCCCGGGGTCGGTTCGAGTGGACAGGCAAAGTTTCGGAGCTGCGCAAAATGTCACACTATGCTAACCAGCCCGATTGCTAATTAGCCGAGCTTGGCGCGCGTCGCAACTTTGCAAACTAATGGTACCAAAGCACTCCCGGGGTAGGTCCGAGTCCACATGCAAAGTTTCGGAGCTGCGGAAAATGTCATACTATGCTAACCAGCCCGGCAGATCCCCGGGCGCGGCTGGCTGGCTAGTTACCCGAGCGTGGCGCGCGTCACAACTTTGCAAACTAATGGCACCAAAGCACTCCCGGGGTCGGTCCGGGTCCACATGCAAAGTTTCGGAGCTGCCCAAAATGTCACACTCTGATAACAAGCCCGAAAGCTAATTAGCCGAGCTTGGCGCGCGTCGCAACTTTGCAAACTAATGACACCAAAGCACTCCCGGGGTCCGTCAGGGTCCACATGCAAAGTTTCTGCGCTGCGCAAAATGTCACACTATGCTAACCAGCCCGATTGCTAATTAGCCGAGCTTGGCGCGCGTCGCAACTTTGCAAACTTATGGTACGAAAGCACTCCTGGGGTCGGTCCGAGTCCACATGCAAAGTTTCGGAGCTGCGCAAAATGTCACACTATGCTAACCAGCCCGATTGCTAATTAGCCGAGCTTGGCGCGCGTCGCAACTTTGCAAACTAATGGCACCAAAGCATTCCCGGGGTCGGTCCGAGTCCACATGCAAAGTTTCGGAGCTGCGCAAAATGTCACACTATGCTAACCAGCCCGGCAGATCCCCGGGCGCGGCCGGCTGGCTGGCTAGTTAGCCGAGCTTGGCGCGCGTCGCAACTTTGCAAACTAATGGCACCAAAGCACTCCCGGGGTCGGTCCTGGTCCACATGCAAAGTTTCGGAGCTGCGCAAAATATCACACTATGCTAACCAGCCAGATTGCTAATTAGCCGAGCTTGGCGCGCGTCGCAACTTTGCAAACTAATGGTACCAAAGCACTCCTGGGGTCAGTCCAAGTCCACATGCAAAGTTTCGGAGCTGCGCAAAATGTCACACTATGCTAACCAGCCCAATTGCTAATTCGCCGAGCTTGGCGCGCGTCGCAACTTTCCAAACTAATGGCACCAAAGCACTCCCGGGGTCGGTCCGGGTCCACATGCAAAGTTTCTGAGCTGCGCAAAATGTCACACTATGCTAACCAGCCCGATTGCTAATTAGCCGAGCTTGGCGCGCGTCGCAACTTTGCAAACTAATGGTACCAAAGCACTCCTGGGGTCGGTCCGAGTCCACATGCAAAGTTTCGGAGCTGCGCAAAATGTCACACTATGGTAACCAGCCCGATTGCTAATTAGCCGAGCTTGGCGCGCGTTGCAACTTTGCAAACTAATGGCACCAAAGCACTCCCGGGTTCGGTCCGAGTCCACATGCAAAGTTTCGGAGCTGCGCAAAATGTCACACTATGCTAACAAGCCCGGCCGACCCCCGGGCGCGGCCGGCTGGCTGGCTAGTTAGCCGAGCTTGGCGCGCGTCGCAACTTTGCAAACTAATGGCACCAAAGCACTCCTGGGGTCAGTCCAAGTCCACATGCAAAGTTTCGGAGCTGCGCAAAATGTCACACTATGCTAACCAGCCCAATTGCTAATTCGCCGAGCTTGGCGCGCGTCGCAACTTTCCAAACTAATGGCACCAAAGCACTCCCGGGGTCGGTCCGGGTCCACATGCAAAGTTTCTGAGCTGCGCAAAATGTCACACTATGCTAACCAGCCCGATTGCTAATTAGCCGAGCTTGGCGCGCGTCGCAACTTTGCAAACTAATGGTACCAAAGCACTCCTGGGGTCGGTCCGAGTCCACATGCAAAGTTTCGGAGCTGCGCAAAATGTCACACTATGGTAACCAGCCCGATTGCTAATTAGCCGAGCTTGGCGCGCGTCGCAACTTTGCAAACTAATGGCACCAAAGCACTCCCGGGGTCGGTCCGAGTCCACATGCAAAGTTTCGGAGCTGCGCAAAATGTCACACTATGCTAACCAGCCCGGCAGACCCCCGGGCGCGGCCGGCTGGCTGGCTAGTTAGCCGAGCTTGGCGCGCGTCGCAACTTTGCAAACTAATGGCACCAAAGCACTCCCGGGGTCGGTCCTGGTCCACATGCAAAGTTTCGGAGCTGCGCAAAATATCACACTATGCTAATTAGCCAGATTGCTAATTAGCCGAGCTTGGCGCGCGTCGCAACTTTGCAAACTAATGGTACCAAAGCACTCCTGGGGTCGGTCCAAGTCCACATGCAAAGTTTCGGAGCTGCGCAAAATGTCACACTATGCTAACCAGCCCGATTGCTAATTCGCTGAGCTTGGCGCACGTCGCAACTTTCCAAACTAATGGCACCAAAGCACTCCCGGGGTCGGTCCGGGTCCACATGCAAAGTTTCTGAGCTGCGCAAAATGTCACACTATGCTAACCAGCCCGATTGCTAATTAGCCGAGCTTGGCGCGCGTCGCAACTTCGCAAACTAATGGTACCAAAGCACTCCTGGGGTCGGTCCGAGTCCACATGCAAAGTTTCGGAGCTGCGCAAAATGTCACACTATGCTAACCAGCCCGATTGCTAATCAGCCGTGCTTGGCGTGCGTCGCAACTTTGCAAACTAATGGCACCAAAGCACTCCCGGGCTCGGTTCGAGTCCACATGCAAAGTTTCGGAGCTGCGCAAAATGTCACACTATGCTAACCAGCCCGGCAGATCCCCGGGCACGGCCGGCTGGCTGGCTAGTTAGCCAAGCTTGGCGCGCGTCGCAACTTTGCAAACTAATGGCACCAAAGCACTCCCGGGGTCGGTCCGAGTCCACATGCATAGTTTTAGAGCTGCGCAAAATGTCACACTATATTAACCAGCCTGATTGCTTATTAGCCGAGCTTGGCGTGCGTCGCAACTTTGCAAACTAATGGTAAAAAAGCACTCCCGGGGTCGGTCCGAGTCCACATGCAAAGTTTCGGAGCTGTGCAAAATGTCACACTATGCTAACCAGCCCCATTGCTAATTAGCCGAGCTTGGCGCGCGTCGCAACTTTGCAAACTAATGGCACCAAGGCACTCACGGGGTCGGTCCGAGTCCACATGCAAAGTTTCGGAGCTGCGCAAAATGTCACATTATGCTAACCAGCCCGGCAGATCCCCGGGCGCGGCCGGCTGCCTGGCTTGTTAGCCGAGCTTGGCGCGCGTCGCAACTTTGCAAACTAATGGTACCAAAGCACTCCCGGGGTCAGTCCGAGTCCACATGCAAAGTTTCGTAGCTGCGGAAAATGTCACACTATGCTAACCAGCCCGATTGCTAATTAGCCGAGCTTGGCGCGCGTCTCAACTTTGCTAACTAATGGCACCAAAGCACTCCCGGGGTCGGTCCGGGTCCACATGCAAGGTTTCGGAGCTGCCCAAAATGTCACACTATGCTAACCAGCCCGGCAGATCCCCGGGCGCGGCTGGCTGGCTAGTTAGCCGAGCTTGGCGCGCGTCACAACTTTGCAAACTAATGGCACCAAAGCACTCCCCGGGTCGGTCCGGGTCCACATGCAAAGTTTTGGAGCTGCGCAAAATGTCACACTATGCTAAACAGCCCGATTGCTAATTAGCCGAGCTTGGCGCGCGTCGCAACTTTGCAAACTTATGGCACCAAAGCACTTCTGGGGTCGGTCCGGTTCCACATGCAAGGTTTCGGAGCTGCCCAAAATGTCACACTATGCTAACCAGGCCGATTGCTAATTAGCCGAGCTTGGCGCGTCGCAACTTTGCAAACTAATGGCACCAAAGCACTCCCGGGGTCGGTCCGGGTCCACATGCAAGGTTTCTGAGCTGCGCAAAATGTCACACTATGCTAACCAGCCCGATTGCTAATTAGCCAAGCTTGGCGCGCGTCGCAACTTTGCAAACTAATGGCACGAAAGCACTCCTGGGATCGGTCCGAGTCCACATGCAAAGTTTCGGAGCTGCGCAAAATGCCACACTATGCTAACCAGCCCGATTGCTAATTAGCCGAGCTTGGCGCGCGTCGCAACTTTGCAAACTAATGGCACCAAGGCACTCACGGGGTCGGTCCGAGTCCACATGCAAAGTTTCGGAGCTGCGCAAAATGTCACATTATGCTAACCAGCCCGGCAGATCCCCGGGTGCGGCTGGCTGGCTAGTTAGCCGAGCTTGGCGCGCGTCACAACTTTGCAAACTTATGGCACCAAAGCACTCCTGGGGTCGGTCCGGGTCCACATGCAAAGTTTTGGAGCTGCGCAAAATGTCACACTATGCTAAACAGCCCGATTGCTAATTAGCCGAGCTTGGCGCGCGTCGCAACTTTGCAAACTAATGGCACCAAAGCACTTCCGGGGTCGGTCCGGGTCCACATGCAAGGTTTCGGAGCTGCCCAAAATGTCACACTATGCTAACCAGCCCGGCAGATCAAACTAATGGCACCAAAGCACTCCCGGGGTCGGTCCGGGTCCACATGCAAGGTTTCGGAGCTGCCCAAAATGTCACACTATGCTAACCAGCCCGGCAGATCCCCGGGCGTGGCTGGCTGGCTAGTTAGCCGAGCTTGGCGCGCGTCACAACTTTGCAAACTAATGGAACCAAAGCACTCCCCGGGTCGGTCCGTGTCCACATGCAAAGTTTTGGAGCTGCGCAAAATGTCACACTATGCTAAACAGCCCGATTGCTAATTAGCCGAGCTTGGCGCGCGTCGCAACTTTGCAAACTTATGGCACCAAAGCACTTCTGGGGTCGGTCCGGGTCCACATGCAAGGTTTCGGAGCTGCCCAAAATGTCACACTATGCTAACCAGGCCGATTGCTAATTAGCCGAGCTTGGCGCATCGCAACTTTGCAAACTAATGGCACCAAAGCACTCCCGGGGTCGGTCCGGTTCCACATGCAAGGTTTCTGAGCTGCGCAAAATGTCACACTATGCTAACCAGCCCGATTGCTAATTAGCCAAGCTTGGCGCGCGTCGCAACTTTGCAAACTAATGGCACCAAAGCACTCCTGGGGTCGGTCCGAGTCCACATGCAAAGTTTCGGAGCTGCGCAAAATGTCACATTATGCTAACCAGCCCGGCAAATCCCCGGGCGCGGCCGGCTGCCTGCCTTGTTAGCCGAGCCTGACGCGCGTCGCAACTTTGCAAACTAATGGTACCAAAGCACTCCCGGGGTCGGTCCAAGTCCACATGCAAAGTTTCGGAGCTACGCAAAATGTCACACTATGCTAACCAGCCCGATTGCTAATTAGCCGAGCTTGGCGCGCGTCGCAACTTTGCAAACTTATGGCACCAAAGCACTCCCGGGGTCGGTCCGAGTCCACATGCAAAGTTTCGGAGCTGCGGAAACTGTCACACTATGCTAACCAGCCCGGCAGATCCCCGGGCGCGGCTGGCTGGCTAGTTAGCCGAGCTTCGCGAGCGTCACAACTTTGCAAACTAATGGCACCAAAGCACTCCCGGGGTCGGTCCGGGTCCACAAGCAAAGTTTCGGAGCTGCACAAAATGTCACACTATGCTAACCAGTCCGATTGCTAATTAGCCGAGCTTGGCGTGCGTCGCAACTTTGCAAACTAATGGCACCAAAGCACTCCCGGGGTCGGTCCGGGTCCACATGCAAAGTTACGGAGCTGCGCAAAATGTCACACTATGCTAACCAGCCCGATTGCTAATTAGCCCAGCTTGGCGCGCGTCGCAACTTCGCAAACTAATGGTACCAAAGCACTCCTGGGGTCGGTCCGAGTCCACATGCAAAGTTTCGGAGCTGCGCAAAATGTCACACTATGCTAACCAGCCCGATTGCTAATCAGCCGTGCTTGGCGTGCGTCGCAACTTTGCAAACTAATGGCACCAAAGCACTCCCGGGCTCGGTTCGAGTCCACATGCAAAGTTTCGGAGCTGCGCAAAATGTCACACTATGCTAACCAGCCCGGCAGATCCCCGGGCACGGCCGGCTGGCTGGCTAGTTAGCCAAGCTTGGCGCGCGTCGCAACTTTGCAAACTAATGGCACCAAAGCACTCCCGGGGTCGGTCCGAGTCCACATGCATAGTTTTAGAGCTGCGCAAAATGTCACACTATATTAACCAGCCTGATTGCTTATTAGCCGAGCTTGGCGTGCGTCGCAACTTTGCAAACTAATGGTAAAAAAGCACTCCCGGGGTCGGTCCGAGTCCACATGCAAAGTTTCGGAGCTGTGCAAAATGTCGCACTATGCTAACCAGCCCCATTGCTAATTAGCCGAGCTTGGCGCGCGTCGCAACTTTGCAAACTAATGGCACCAAGGCACTCACGGGGTCGGTCCGAGTCCACATGCAAAGTTTCGGAGCTGCGCAAAATGTCACATTATGCTAACCAGCCCGGCAGATCCCCGGGCGCGGCCGGCTGCCTGGCTTGTTAGCCGAGCTTGGCGCGCGTCGCAACTTTGCAAACTAATGGTACCAAAGCACTCCCGGGGTCAGTCCGAGTCCACATGCAAAGTTTCGTAGCTGCGGAAAATGTCACACTATGCTAACCAGCCCGATTGCTAATTAGCCGAGCTTGGCGCGTCGCAACTTTGCAAACTAATGGCACCAAAGCACTCCCGGGGTCGGTCCGGGTCCACATGCAAGGTTTCTGAGCTGCGCAAAATGTCACACTATGCTAACCAGCCCGATTGCTAATTAGCCAAGCTTGGCGCGCGTCGCAACTTTGCAAACTAATGGCACGAAAGCACTCCTGGGATCGGTCCGAGTCCACATGCAAAGTTTCGGAGCTGCGCAAAATGCCACACTATGCTAACCAGCCCGATTGCTAATTAGCCGAGCTTGGCGCGCGTCGCAACTTTGCAAACTAATGGCACCAAGGCACTCACGGGGTCGGTCCGAGTCCACATGCAAAGTTTCGGAGCTGCGCAAAATGTCACATTATGCTAACCAGCCCGGCAGATCCCCGGGTGCGGCTGGCTGGCTAGTTAGCCGAGCTTGGCGCGCGTCACAACTTTGCAAACTTATGGCACCAAAGCACTCCTGGGGTCGGTCCGGGTCCACATGCAAAGTTTTGGAGCTGCGCAAAATGTCACACTATGCTAAACAGCCCGATTGCTAATTAGCCGAGCTTGGCGCGCGTCGCAACTTTGCAAACTAATGGCACCAAAGCACTTCCGGGGTCGGTCCGGGTCCACATGCAAGGTTTCGGAGCTGCCCAAAATGTCACACTATGCTAACCAGCCCGGCAGATCAAACTAATGGCACCAAAGCACTCCCGGGGTCGGTCCGGGTCCACATGCAAGGTTTCGGAGCTGCCCAAAATGTCACACTATGCTAACCAGCCCGGCAGATCCCCGGGCGTGGCTGGCTGGCTAGTTAGCCGAGCTTGGCGCGCGTCACAACTTTGCAAACTAATGGAACCAAAGCACTCCCCGGGTCGGTCCGTGTCCACATGCAAAGTTTTGGAGCTGCGCAAAATGTCACACTATGCTAAACAGCCCGATTGCTAATTAGCCGAGCTTGGCGCGCGTCGCAACTTTGCAAACTTATGGCACCAAAGCACTTCTGGGGTCGGTCCGGGTCCACATGCAAGGTTTCGGAGCTGCCCAAAATGTCACACTATGCTAACCAGGCCGATTGCTAATTAGCCGAGCTTGGCGCATCGCAACTTTGCAAACTAATGGCACCAAAGCACTCCCGGGGTCGGTCCGGTTCCACATGCAAGGTTTCTGAGCTGCGCAAAATGTCACACTATGCTAACCAGCCCGATTGCTAATTAGCCAAGCTTGGCGCGCGTCGCAACTTTGCAAACTAATGGCACCAAAGCACTCCTGGGGTCGGTCCGAGTCCACATGCAAAGTTTCGGAGCTGCGCAAAATGTCACATTATGCTAACCAGCCCGGCAAATCCCCGGGCGCGGCCGGCTGCCTGCCTTGTTAGCCGAGCCTGACGCGCGTCGCAACTTTGCAAGCTAATGGTACCAAAGCACTCCCGGGGTCGGTCCAAGTCCACATGCAAAGTTTCGGAGCTACGCAAAATGTCACACTATGCTAACCAGCCCGATTGCTAATTAGCCGAGCTTGGCGCGCGTCGCAACTTTGCAAACTTATGGCACCAAAGCACTCCCGGGGTCGGTCCGAGTCCACATGCAAAGTTTCGGAGCTGCGCAAAATGTCACACTATGCTAACCAGCCCGGCAGATCCCCGGGCGCGGCCCGCTGGCTGGCTAGGTAGCCGAACTTGGCGCGCGTCGCAACTTTGCAAACTAATGGCACCAAAGCACTCCCGGGGTCGGTCCGAGTCCACAAGCAAAGTTTCGGAGCTGCGGAAACTGTCACACTATGCTAACCAGCCCGGCAGATCCCCGGGCGCGGCTGGCTGGCTAGTTAGCCGAGCTTCGCGAGCGTCACAACTTTGCAAACTAATGGCACCAAAGCACTCCCGGGGTCGGTCCGGGTCCACAAGCAAAGTTTCGGAGCTGCACAAAATGTCACACTATGCTAACCAGTCCGATTGCTAATTAGCCGAGCTTGGCGTGCGTCGCAACTTTGCAAACTAATGGCACCAAAGCACTCCCGGGGTCGGTCCGGGTCCACATGCAAAGTTACGGAGCTGCGCAAAATGTCACACTATGCTAACCAGCCCGATTGCTAATTAGCCCAGCTTGGCGCGCGTCGCAACTTCGCAAACTAATGGTACCAAAGCACTCCTGGGGTCGGTCCGAGTCCACATGCAAAGTTTCGGAGCTGCGCAAAATGTCACACTATGCTAACCAGCCCGATTGCTAATCAGCCGTGCTTGGCGTGCGTCGCAACTTTGCAAACTAATGGCACCAAAGCACTCCCGGGCTCGGTTCGAGTCCACATGCAAAGTTTCGGAGCTGCGCAAAATGTCACACTATGCTAACCAGCCCGGCAGATCCCCGGGCACGGCCGGCTGGCTGGCTAGTTAGCCAAGCTTGGCGCGCGTCGCAACTTTGCAAACTAATGGCACCAAAGCACTCCCGGGGTCGGTCCGAGTCCACATGCATAGTTTTAGAGCTGCGCAAAATGTCACACTATATTAACCAGCCTGATTGCTTATTAGCCGAGCTTGGCGTGCGTCGCAACTTTGCAAACTAATGGTAAAAAAGCACTCCCGGGGTCGGTCCGAGTCCACATGCAAAGTTTCGGAGCTGTGCAAAATGTCACACTATGCTAACCAGCCCCATTGCTAATTAGCCGAGCTTGGCGCGCGTCGCAACTTTGCAAACTAATGGCACCAAGGCACTCACGGGGTCGGTCCGAGTCCACATGCAAAGTTTCGGAGCTGCGCAAAATGTCACATTATGCTAACCAGCCCGGCAGATCCCCGGGCGCGGCCGGCTGCCTGGCTTGTTAGCCGAGCTTGGCGCGCGTCGCAACTTTGCAAACTAATGGTACCAAAGCACTCCCGGGGTCAGTCCGAGTCCACATGCAAAGTTTCGTAGCTGCGGAAAATGTCACACTATGCTAACCAGCCCGATTGCTAATTAGCCGAGCTTGGCGCGCGTCTCAACTTTGCTAACTAATGGCACCAAAGCACTCCCGGGGTCGGTCCGGGTCCACATGCAAGGTTTCGGAGCTGCCCAAAATGTCACACTATGCTAACCAGCCCGGCAGATCCCCGGGCGCGGCTGGCTGGCTAGTTAGCCGAGCTTGGCGCGCGTCACAACTTTGCAAACTAATGGCACCAAAGCACTCCCCGGGTCGGTCCGGGTCCACATGCAAAGTTTTGGAGCTGCGCAAAATGTCACACTATGCTAAACAGCCCGATTGCTAATTAGCCGAGCTTGGCGCGCGTCGCAACTTTGCAAACTTATGGCACCAAAGCACTTCTGGGGTCGGTCCGGTTCCACATGCAAGGTTTCGGAGCTGCCCAAAATGTCACACTATGCTAACCAGGCCGATTGCTAATTAGCCGAGCTTGGCGCGTCGCAACTTTGCAAACTAATGGCACCAAAGCACTCCCGGGGTCGGTCCGGGTCCACATGCAAGGTTTCTGAGCTGCGCAAAATGTCACACTATGCTAACCAGCCCGATTGCTAATTAGCCAAGCTTGGCGCGCGTCGCAACTTTGCAAACTAATGGCACGAAAGCACTCCTGGGATCGGTCCGAGTCCACATGCAAAGTTTCGGAGCTGCGCAAAATGCCACACTATGCTAACCAGCCCGATTGCTAATTAGCCGAGCTTGGCGCGCGTCGCAACTTTGCAAACTAATGGCACCAAGGCACTCACGGGGTCGGTCCGAGTCCACATGCAAAGTTTCGGAGCTGCGCAAAATGTCACATTATGCTAACCAGCCCGGCAGATCCCCGGGTGCGGCTGGCTGGCTAGTTAGCCGAGCTTGGCGCGCGTCACAACTTTGCAAACTTATGGCACCAAAGCACTCCTGGGGTCGGTCCGGGTCCACATGCAAAGTTTTGGAGCTGCGCAAAATGTCACACTATGCTAAACAGCCCGATTGCTAATTAGCCGAGCTTGGCGCGCGTCGCAACTTTGCAAACTAATGGCACCAAAGCACTTCCGGGGTCGGTCCGGGTCCACATGCAAGGTTTCGGAGCTGCCCAAAATGTCACACTATGCTAACCAGCCCGGCAGATCAAACTAATGGCACCAAAGCACTCCCGGGGTCGGTCCGGGTCCACATGCAAGGTTTCGGAGCTGCCCAAAATGTCACACTATGCTAACCAGCCCGGCAGATCCCCGGGCGTGGCTGCCTGGCTAGTTAGCCGAGCTTGGCGCGCGTCACAACTTTGCAAACTAATGGAACCAAAGCACTCCCCGGGTCGGTCCGTGTCCACATGCAAAGTTTTGGAGCTGCGCAAAATGTCACACTATGCTAAACAGCCCGATTGCTAATTAGCCGAGCTTGGCGCGCGTCGCAACTTTGCAAACTTATGGCACCAAAGCACTTCTGGGGTCGGTCCGGGTCCACATGCAAGGTTTCGGAGCTGCCCAAAATGTCACACTATGCTAACCAGGCCGATTGCTAATTAGCCGAGCTTGGCGCATCGCAACTTTGCAAACTAATGGCACCAAAGCACTCCCGGGGTCGGTCCGGTTCCACATGCAAGGTTTCTGAGCTGCGCAAAATGTCACACTATGCTAACCAGCCCGATTGCTAATTAGCCAAGCTTGGCGCGCGTCGCAACTTTGCAAACTAATGGCACCAAAGCACTCCTGGGGTCGGTCCGAGTCCACATGCAAAGTTTCGGAGCTGCGCAAAATGTCACATTATGCTAACCAGCCCGGCAAATCCCCGGGCGCGGCCGGCTGCCTGCCTTGTTAGCCGAGCCTGACGCGCGTCGCAACTTTGCAAACTAATGGTACCAAAGCACTCCCGGGGTCGGTCCAAGTCCACATGCAAAGTTTCGGAGCTACGCAAAATGTCACACTATGCTAACCAGCCCGATTGCTAATTAGCCGAGCTTGGCGCGCGTCGCAACTTTGCAAACTTATGGCACCAAAGCACTCCCGGGGTCGGTCCGAGTCCACATGCAAAGTTTCGGAGCTGCGCAAAATGTCACACTATGCTAACCAGCCCGGCAGATCCCCGGGCGCGGCCCGCTGGCTGGCTAGGTAGCCGAACTTGGCGCGCGTCGCAACTTTGCAAACTAATGGCACCAAAGCACTCCCGGGGTCGGTCCGAGTCCACAAGCAAAGTTTCGGAGCTGCGGAAACTGTCACACTATGCTAACCAGCCCGGCAGATCCCCGGGCGCGGCTGGCTGGCTAGTTAGCCGAGCTTCGCGAGCGTCACAACTTTGCAAACTAATGGCACCAAAGCACTCCCGGGGTCGGTCCGGGTCCACAAGCAAAGTTTCGGAGCTGCACAAAATGTCACACTATGCTAACCAGCCCGGCAGATCCCCGGGCGCGGCCCGCTGGCTGGCTAGGTAGCCGAACTTGGCGCGCGTCGCAACTTTGCAAACTAATGGCACCAAAGCACTCCCGGGGTCGGTCCGAGTCCACAAGCAAAGTTTCGGAGCTGCGGAAACTGTCACACTATGCTAACCAGCCCGGCAGATCCCCGGGCGCGGCTGGCTGGCTAGTTAGCCGAGCTTCGCGAGCGTCACAACTTTGCAAACTAATGGCACCAAAGCACTCCCGGGGTCGGTCCGGATCCACAAGCAAAGTTTCGGAGCTGCACAAAATGTCACACTATGCTAACCAGTCCGATTGCTAATTAGCCGAGCTTGGCGTGCGTCGCAACTTTGCAAACTAATGGCACCAAAGCACTCCCGGGGTCGGTCCGGGTCCACATGCAAAGTTACGGAGCTGCGCAAAATGTCACACTATGCTAACCAGCCCGATTGCTAATTAGCCCAGCTTGGCGCGCGTCGCAACTTTGGAAACTAATGGTACCAAAGTACTCCTGGGGTCGGTCCGAGTCCACATGCAAAGTTTCGGAGCTGCGCAAAATCTCACACTATGCTACCAGCCCGATTGCTAATTAGCCGTGCTTGGCGCGCGTCGCAACTTTCCAAACAAATGGCACCAAAGCACTCCCTGGGTCGGTCCGAGTCCAAATGCAAAGTTTCGGAGCTGCACAAAATGTCACACTATGCTAACCAGCCCAGCAGATCCCCGGGCGCGGCCGGCTGGCTGGCTAGTTAGCCGAGCTTGGTGCGCGTCGCAACTTTTCAAACTTATGGCACCAAAGCACTCCCGGGGTCGGTCCGAGTCCACATGCAAAGTTTCAGAGCTGCGCAAAATGTTACACTATGCTAACCAGCCTGATTGCTAATTAGCCGAGCTTGGCGTGCGTCGCAACTTTGCAAACTAATGGTACAAAAGCACTCCCGGGGTCGGTTCGAGTGGACATGCAAAGTTTCGGAGCTGCGCAAAATATCACACTATGCTAACCAGCCCGATTGCTAATTAGCCGAGCTTGGCGCGCGTCGCAACTTTGCAAACTAATGGTACCAAAGCACTCCCGGGGTAGGTCCGAGTCCACATGCAAAGTTTCGGAGCTGCGGAAAATGTCATACTATGCTAACCAGCCCGGCAGATCCCCGGGTGCGGCTGGCTGGCTAGTTACCCGAGCGTGGCGCGCGTCACAACTTTGCAAACTAATGGCACCAAAGCACTCCCGGGGTCGGTCCGGGTCCACATGCAAAGTTTCGGAGCTGCCCAAAATGTCACACTCTGATAACAAGCCCGAAAGCTAATTAGCCGAGCTTGGCGCGCGTCGCAACTTTGCAAACTAATGACACCAAAGCACTCCCGGGGTCCGTCAGGGTCCACATGCAAAGTTTCTGCGCTGCGCAAAATGTCACACTATGCTAACCAGCCCGATTGCTAATTAGCCGAGCTTGGCGCGCGTCGCAACTTTGCAAACTTATGGTACGAAAGCACTCCTGGGGTCGGTCCGAGTCCACATGCAAAGTTTCGGAGCTGCGCAAAATGTCACACTATGCTAACCAGCCCGATTGCTAATTAGCCGAGCTTGGCGCGCGTCGCAACTTTGCAAACTAATGGCACCAAAGCATTCCCGGGGTCGGTCCGAGTCCACATGCAAAGTTTCGGAGCTGCGCAAAATGTCACACTATGCTAACCAGCCCGGCAGATCCCCGGGCGCGGCCGGCTGGCTGGCTAGTTAGCCGAGCTTGGCGCGCGTCGCAACTTTGCAAACTAATGGCACCAAAGCACTCCCGGGGTCGGTCCTGGTCCACATGCAAAGTTTCGGAGCTGCGCAAAATATCACACTATGCTAACCAGCCAGATTGCTAATTAGCCGAGCTTGGCGCGCGTCGCAACTTTGCAAACTAATGGTACCAAAGCACTCCTGGGGTCAGTCCAAGTCCACATGCAAAGTTTCGGAGCTGCGCAAAATGTCACACTATGCTAACCAGCCCAATTGCTAATTCGCCGAGCTTGGCGCGCGTCGCAACTTTCCAAACTAATGGCACCAAAGCACTCCCGGGGTCGGTCCGGGTCCACATGCAAAGTTTCTGAGCTGCGCAAAATGTCACACTATGCTAACCAGCCCGATTGCTAATTAGCCGAGCTTGGCGCGCGTCGCAACTTTGCAAACTAATGGTACCAAAGCAGTCCTGGGGTCGGTCCGAGTCCACATGCAAAGTTTCGGAGCTGCGCAAAATGTCACACTATGGTATCAGCCCGATTGCTAATTAGCCGAGCTTGGCGCGCGTCGCAACTTTGCAAACTAATGGCACCAAAGCACTCCCGGGGTCGGTCCGAGTCCACATGCAAAGTTTCGGAGCTGCGCAAAATGTCACACTATGCTAACCAGCCCGGCAGAGCCCCGGGCGCGGCCGGCTGGCTGGCTAGTTAGCCGAGCTTGGCGCGCGTCGCAACTTTGCAAACTAATGGCACCAAAGCACTCCCCGGGTCGGTCCTGGTCCACATGCAAAGTTTCGGAGCTGCGCAAAATATCACACTATGCTAACCAGCCAGATTGCTAATTAGCCGAGCTTGGCGCGCGTCGCAACTTTGCAAACTAATGGTACCAAAGCACTCCTGGGGTCGGTCCAAGTCCACATGCAAAGTTTCGGAGCTGCGCAAAATGTCACACTATGCTAACCAGCCCGATTGCTAATTCGCCGAGCTTGGCGCGCGTCGCAACTTTCCAAACTAATGGCACCAAAGCACTCCGGGGGTCGGTCCGGGTCCACATGCAAAGTTTCTGAGCTGCGCAAAATGTCACACTATGCTTACCAGCCCGATTGCTAATTAGCCGAGCTTGGCGCGCGTCGCAACTTTGCAAACTAATGGTACCAAAGCACTCCTGGGGTCGGTCCGAGTCCACATGCAAAGTTTCGGAGCTGCGCAAAATGTCAACCTATGGTAACCAGCCCGATTGCTAATTAGCCGAGCTTGGCGCGCGTTGCAACTTTGCAAACTAATGGCACCAAAGCACTCCCGGGTTCGGTCCGAGTCCACATGCAAAGTTTCGGAGCTGCGCAAAATGTCACACTATGCTAACCAGCCCGGCAGACCCCTGGGCGCGGCCGGCTGGCTGGCTAGTTAGCCGAGCTTGGCGCGCGTCGCAACTTTGCAAACTAATGGCACCAAAGCACTCCTGGGGTCAGTCCAAGTCCACATGCAAAGTTTCGGAGCTGCGCAAAATGTCACACTATGCTAACCAGCCCAATTGCTAATTCGCCGAGCTTGGCGCGCGTCGCAACTTTCCAAACTAATGGCACCAAAGCACTCCCGGGGTCGGTCCGGGTCCACATGCAAAGTTTCTGAGCTGCGCAAAATGTCACACTATGCTAACCAGCCCGATTGCTAATTAGCCGAGCTTGGCGCGCGTCGCAACTTTGCAAACTAATGGTACCAAAGCACTCCTGGGGTCGGTCCGAGTCCACATGCAAAGTTTCGGAGCTGCGCAAAATGTCACACTATGGTAACCAGCCCGATTGCTAATTAGCCGAGCTTGGCGCGCGTCGCAACTTTGCAAACTAATGGCACCAAAGCACTCCCGGGGTCGGTCCGAGTCCACATGCAAAGTTTCGGAGCTGCGCAAAATGTCACACTATGCTAACCAGCCCGGCAGACCCCCGGGCGCGGCCGGCTGGCTGGCTAGTTAGCCGAGCTTGGCGCGCGTCGCAACTTTGCAAACTAATGGCACCAAAGCACTCCCGGGGTCGGTCCTGGTCCACATGCAAAGTTTCGGAGCTGCGCAAAATATCACACTATGCTAACCAGCCAGATTGCTAATTAGCCGAGCTTGGCGCGCGTCGCAACTTTGCAAACTAATGGTACCAAAGCACTCCTGGGGTCGGTCCAAGTCCACATGCAAAGTTTCGGAGCTGCGCAAAATGTCACACTATGCTAACCACCCCGATTGCTAATTCGCCGAGCTTGGCGCGCGTCGCAACTTTCCAAACTAATGGCACCAAAGCACTCCCGGGGTCGGTCCGGGTCCACATGCAAAGTTTCTGAGCTGCGCAAAATGTCACACTATGGTAACCAGCCCGATTGCTAATTAGCCAAGCTTGGCGCGCGTCGCAACTTTGCAAACTAATGGCACCAAAGCACTCCCGGGTTCGGTCCGAGTCCACATGCAAAGTTTCGGAGCTGCGCAAAATGTCACACTATGCTAACCAGCCCGGCAGACCCCCGGGCGCGGCCGGCTGGCTGGCTAGTTAGCCGAGCTTGGCGCGCGTCGCAACTTTGCAAACTAATGGCACCAAAGCACTCCCGGGGTCGGTCCTGGTCCACATGCAAAGTTTCGGAGCTGCGCAAAATATCACACTATGCTAATTAGCCAGATTGCTAATTAGCCGAGCTTGGCGCGCGTCGCAACTTTGCAAACTAATGGTACCAAAGCACTCCTGGGGTCGGTCCAAGTCCACATGCAAAGTTTCGGAGCTGCGCAAAATGTCACACTATGCTAACCAGCCCGATTGCTAATTCGCTGAGCTTGGCGCACGTCGCAACTTTCCAAACTAATGGCACCAAAGCACTCCCGGGGTCGGTACGGGTCCACATGCAAAGTTTCTGAGCTGCGCAAAATGTCACACTATGCTAACCAGCCCGATTGCTAATTAGCCGAGCTTGGCGCGCGTCGCAACTTCGCAAACTAATGGTACCAAAGCACTCCTGGGGTCGGTCCGAGTCCACATGCAAAGTTTCGGAGCTGCGCAAAATGTCACACTATGCTAACCAGCCCGATTGCTAATCAGCCGTGCTTGGTGGGCGTCGCAACTTTGCAAACTAATGGCACCAAAGCACTCCCGGGCTCGGTTCGAGTCCACATGCAAAGTTTCGGAGCTGCGCAAAATGTCACACTATGCTAACCAGCCCGGCAGATCCCCGGGCACGGCCGGCTGGCTGGCTAGTTAGCCAAGCTTGGCGCGCGTCGCAACTTTGCAAACTAATGGCACCAAAGCACTCCCGGGGTCGGTCCGAGTCCACATGCATAGTTTTAGAGCTGCGCAAAATGTCACACTATATTAACCAGCCTGATTGCTTATTAGCCGAGCTTGGCGTGCGTCGCAACTTTGCAAACTAATGGTAAAAAAGCACTCCCGGGGTCGGTCCGAGTCCACATGCAAAGTTTCGGAGCTGTGCAAAATGTCACACTATGCTAACCAGCCCCATTGCTAATTAGCCGAGCTTGGCGCGCGTCGCAACTTTGCAAACTAATGGCACCAAGGCACTCACGGGGTCGGTCCGAGTCCACATGCAAAGTTTCGGAGCTGCGCAAAATGTCACATTATGCTAACCAGCCCGGCAGATCCCCGGGCGCGGCCGGCTGCCTGGCTTGTTAGCCGAGCTTGGCGCGCGTCGCAACTTTGCAAACTAATGGTACCAAAGCACTCCCGGGGTCAGTCCGAGTCCACATGCAAAGTTTCGTAGCTGCGGAAAATGTCACACTATGCTAACCAGCCCGATTGCTAATTAGCCGAGCTTGGCGCGCGTCTCAACTTTGCTAACTAATGGCACCAAAGCACTCCCGGGGTCGGTCCGGGTCCACATGCAAGGTTTCGGAGCTGCCCAAAATGTCACACTATGCTAACCAGCCCGGCAGATCCCCGGGCGCGGCTGGCTGGCTAGTTAGCCGAGCTTGGCGCGCGTCACAACTTTGCAAACTAATGGCACCAAAGCACTCCCCGGGTCGGTCCGGGTCCACATGCAAAGTTTTGGAGCTGCGCAAAATGTCACACTATGCTAAACAGCCCGATTGCTAATTAGCCGAGCTTGGCGCGCGTCGCAACTTTGCAAACTTATGGCACCAAAGCACTTCTGGGGTCGGTCCGGTTCCACATGCAAGGTTTCGGAGCTGCCCAAAATGTCACACTATGCTAACCAGGCCGATTGCTAATTAGCCGAGCTTGGCGCGTCGCAACTTTGCAAACTAATGGCACCAAAGCACTCCCGGGGTCGGTCCGGGTCCACATGCAAGGTTTCTGAGCTGCGCAAAATGTCACACTATGCTAACCAGCCCGATTGCTAATTAGCCAAGCTTGGCGCGCGTCGCAACTTTGCAAACTAATGGCACGAAAGCACTCCTGGGATCGGTCCGAGTCCACATGCAAAGTTTCGGAGCTGCGCAAAATGCCACACTATGCTAACCAGCCCGATTGCTAATTCGCCGAGCTTGGCGCGCGTCGCAACTTTCCAAACTAATGGCACCAAAGCACTCCCGGGGTCGGTCCGGGTCCACATGCAAAGTTTCTGAGCTGCGCAAAATGTCACACTATGCTTACCAGCCCGATTGCTAATTAGCCGAGCTTGGCGCGCGTCGCAACTTTGCAAACTAATGGTACCAAAGCACTCCTGGGGTCGGTCCGAGTCCACATGCAAAGTTTCGGAGCTGCGCAAAATGTCACACTATGGTAACCAGCCCGATTGCTAATTAGCCGAGCTTGGCGCGCGTTGCAACTTTGCAAACTAATGGCACCAAAGCACTCCCGGGTTCGGTCCGAGTCCACATGCAAAGTTTCGGAGCTGCGCAAAATGTCACACTATGCTAACCAGCCCGGCAGACCCCCGGGCGCGGCCGGCTGGCTGGCTAGTTAGCCGAGCTTGGCGCGCGTCGCAACTTTGCAAACTAATGGCACCAAAGCACTCCTGGGGTCAGTCCAAGTCCACATGCAAAGTTTCGGAGCTGCGCAAAATGTCACACTATGCTAACCAGCCCAATTGCTAATTCGCCGAGCTTGGCGCGCGTCGCAACTTTCCAAACTAATGGCACCAAAGCACTCCCGGGGTCGGTCCGGGTCCACATGCAAAGTTTCTGAGCTGCGCAAAATGTCACACTATGCTAACCAGCCCGATTGCTAATTAGCCGAGCTTGGCGCGCGTCGCAACTTTGCAAACTAATGGTACCAAAGCACTCCTCGGGTCGGTCCGAGTCCACATGCAAAGTTTCGGAGCTGCGCAAAATGTCACACTATGGTAACCAGCCCGATTGCTAATTAGCCGAGCTTGGCGCGCGTCACAACTTTGCAAACTAATGGCACCAAAGCACTCCCGGGGTCGGTCCGAGTCCACATGCAAAGTTTCGGAGCTGCGCAAAATGTCACACTATGCTAACCAGCCCGGCAGACCCCCGGGCGCGGCCGGCTGGCTGGCTAGTTAGCCGAGCTTGGCGCGCGTCGCAACTTTGCAAACTAATGGCACCAAAGCACTCCCGGGGTCGGTCCTGGTCCACATGCAAAGTTTCGGAGCTGCGCAAAATATCACACTATGCTAACCAGCCAGATTGCTAATTAGCCGAGCTTGGCGCGCGTCGCAACTTTGCAAACTAATGGTACCAAAGCACTCCTGGGGTCGGTCCAAGTCCACATGCAAAGTTTCGGAGCTGCGCAAAATGTCACACTATGCTAACCACCCCGATTGCTAATTCGCCGAGCTTGGCGCGCGTCGCAACTTTCCAAACTAATGGCACCAAAGCACTCCCGGGGTCGGTCCGGGTCCACATGCAAAGTTTCTGAGCTGCGCAAAATGTCACACTATGGTAACCAGCCCGATTGCTAATTAGCCAAGCTTGGCGCGCATCGCAACTTTGCAAACTAATTGCACCAAAGCACTCCCGGGTTCGGTCCGAGTCCACATGCAAAGTTTCGGAGCTGCGCAAAATGTCACACTATGCTAACCAGCCCGGCAGACCCCCGGGCGCGGCCGGCTGGCTGGCTAGTTAGCCGAGCTTGGCGCGCGTCGCAACTTTGCAAACTAATGGCACCAAAGCACTCCCGGGGTCGGTCCTGGTCCACATGCAAAGTTTCGGAGCTGCGCAAAATATCACACTATGCTAATTAGCCAGATTGCTAATTAGCCGAGCTTGGCGCGCGTCGCAACTTTGCAAACTAATGGTACCAAAGCACTCCTGGGGTCGGTCCAAGTCCACATGCAAAGTTTCGGAGCTGCGCAAAATGTCACACTATGCTAACCAGCCCGATTGCTAATTCGCTGAGCTTGGCGCACGTCGCAACTTTCCAAACTAATGGCACCAAAGCACTCCCGGGGTCGGTCCGGGTCCACATGCAAAGTTTCTGAGCTGCGCAAAATGTCAGACTATGCTAACCAGCCCGATTGCTAATTAGCCGAGCTTGGCGCGCGTCGCAACTTCGCAAACTAATGGTACCAAAGCACTCCTGGGGTCGGTCCGAGTCCACATGCAAAGTTTCGGAGCTGCGCAAAATGTCACACTATGCTAACCAGCCCGATTGCTAATCAGCCGTGCTTGGCGGGCGTCGCAACTTTGCAAACTAATGGCACCAAAGCACTCCCGGGCTCGGTTCGAGTCCACATGCAAAGTTTCGGAGCTGCGCAAAATGTCACACTATGCTAACCAGCCCGGCAGATCCCCGGGCACGGCCGGCTGGCTGGCTAGTTAGCCAAGCTTGGCGCGCGTCGCAACTTTGCAAACTAATGGCACCAAAGCACTCCCGGGGTCGGTCCGAGTCCACATGCATAGTTTTAGAGCTGCGCAAAATGTCACACTATATTAACCAGCCTGATTGCTTATTAGCCGAGCTTGGCGTGCGTCGCAACTTTGCAAACTAATGGTAAAAAAGCACTCCCGGGGTCGGTCCGAGTCCACATGCAAAGTTTCGGAGCTGTGCAAAATGTCACACTATGCTAACCAGCCCCATTGCTAATTAGCCGAGCTTGGCGCGCGTCGCAACTTTGCAAACTAATGGCACCAAGGCACTCACGGGGTCGGTCCGAGTCCACATGCAAAGTTTCGGAGCTGCGCAAAATGTCACATTATGCTAACCAGCCCGGCAGATCCCCGGGCGCGGCCGGCTGCCTGGCTTGTTAGCCGAGCTTGGCGCGCGTCGCAACTTTGCAAACTAATGGTACCAAAGCACTCCCGGGGTCAGTCCGAGTCCACATGCAAAGTTTCGTAGCTGCTGAAAATGTCACACTATGCTAACCAGCCCGATTGCTAATTAGCCGAGCTTGGCGCGCGTCTCAACTTTGCTAACTAATGGCACCAAAGCACTCCCGGGGTCGGTCCGGGTCCACATGCAAGGTTTCGGAGCTTCCCAAAATGTCACACTATGCTAACCAGCCCGGCAGATCCCCGGGCGCGGCTGGCTGGCTAGTTAGCCGAGCTTGGCGCGCGTCACAACTTTGCAAACTAATGGCACCAAAGCACTCCCCGGGTCGGTCCGGGTCCACATGCAAAGTTTTGGAGCTGCGCAAAATGTCACACTATGCTAAACAGCCCGATTGCTAATTAGCCGAGCTTGGCGCGCGTCGCAACTTTGCAAACTTATGGCACCAAAGCACTTCTGGGGTCGGTCCGGTTCCACATGCAAGGTTTCGGAGCTGCCCAAAATGTCACACTATGCTAACCAGGCCGATTGCTAATTAGCCGAGCTTGGCGCGTCGCAACTTTGCAAACTAATGGCACCAAAGCACTCCCGGGGTCGGTCCGGGTCCACATGCAAGGTTTCTGAGCTGCGCAAAATGTCACACTATGCTAACCAGCCCGATTGCTAATTAGCCAAGCTTGGCGCGCGTCGCAACTTTGCAAACTAATGGCACGAAAGCACTCCTGGGATCGGTCCGAGTCCACATGCAAAGTTTCGGAGCTGCGCAAAATGCCACACTATGCTAACCAGCCCGATTGCTAATTAGCCGAGCTTGGCGCGCGTCGCAACTTTGCAAACTAATGGCACCAAGGCACTCACGGGGTCGGTCCGAGTCCACATGCAAAGTTTCGGAGCTGCGCAAAATGTCACATTATGCTAACCAGCCCGGCAGATCCCCGGGTGCGGCTGGCTGGCTAGTTAGCCGAGCTTGGCGCGCGTCACAACTTTGCAAACTTATGGCACCAAAGCACTCCCGGGGTCGGTCCGGGTCCACATGCAAAGTTTTGGAGCTGCGCAAAATGTCACACTATGCTAAACAGCCCGATTGCTAATTAGCCGAGCTTGGCGCGCGTCGCAACTTTGCAAACTAATGGCACCAAAGCACTTCCGGGGTCGGTCCGGGTCCACATGCAAGGTTTCGGAGCTGCCCAAAATGTCACACTATGCTAACCAGCCCGGCATATCAAACTAATGGCACCAAAGCACTCCCGGGGTCGGTCCGGGTCCACATGCAAGGTTTCGGAGCTGCCCAAAATGTCACACTATGCTAACCAGCCCGGCAGATCCCCGGGCGTGGCTGGCTGGCTAGTTAGCCGAGCTTGGCGCGCGTCACAACTTTGCAAACTAATGGAACCAAAGCACTCCCCGGGTCGGTCCGTGTCCACATGCAAAGTTTTGGAGCTGCGCAAAATGTCACACTATGCTAAACAGCCCGATTGCTAATTAGCCGAGCTTGGCGCGCGTCGCAACTTTGCAAACTTATGGCACCAAAGCACTTCTGGGGTCGGTCCGGGTCCACATGCAAGGTTTCGGAGCTGCCCAAAATGTCACACTATGCTAACCAGGCCGATTGCTAATTAGCCGAGCTTGGCACATCGCAACTTTGCAAACTAATGGCACCAAAGCACTCCCGGGGTCGGTCCGGTTCCACATGCAAGGTTTCTGAGCTGCGCAAAATGTCACACTATGCTAACCAGCCCGATTGCTAATTAGCTGAGCTTGGCACGCGTCGCAACTTTGCAAACTAATGGTACCAAAGCACTCCTGGGGTCGGTCCGAGTTTACATGCAAGGTTTCGGAGCTGCGCAAAATGTCACACTATGCTAACGAGCCCGATTGCTAATTACCCGAGCTTGGCGCGCGTCGCAACTTTGCAAAGTAATGGCACCAAAGCACTCCCGGGGTCGGTCCGAGTCCACATGCAAAGTTTCGGAGCTGCGCAAAATGTCACACTATGCTAACCAGCCCGGCAGATCCCCGGGTGCGGCCGGCTGGCTGGCTAGATAGCCGAGCTTGGCGCGCGTCGCAACTTTGCAAACTAATGGCACCAAAGCACTCCCGGGGTCGGCCCGAGTCCACATGCAAAGTTTCAGAGCTGCGCAAAATGTCACACTATGCTAACCTGCCTGATTGCTTATTAGCCGAGCTTGGCGTGCGTCGCAACTTTGCAAACTAATGGTAAAAAAGCACTCCCGGGGTCGGTCCGAGTCGACATGGAAAGTTTCGGAGCTGCGCAAAATGTCACACTATGCTAACCAGCCCGATTGCTAATTAGCCGAGCTTGGCGCGCGTCGCAACTTTGCAAACTAATGGTACGAAAGCACTCCTGGGGTCGGTCCGAGTCCACATGCAAAGTTTCGGGGCTGCGCAAAATGTCACACTATGCTAACCAGCCCGATTGCTAATGAGCCGAGCTTGGCGTGTCGCAACTTTGCAAACTAATGGCACCAAAGCACTCCCGGGGTCGGTCCGAGTCCACATGCAAAGTTTCGGAGCTGCGCAAAATGTCACACTATGCTAACCAGCCCGGCAGATCCCCGCGGCCGGCTGGCTGGGTAGTTAGCCGAGCTTGGCGCGCGTCGCAACTTTGCAAACTAATGGCACCAAAGCACTCCCGGGGTCGGTCCGAGTCCACATGCAAAGTTTCGAGGCTGCGCAAAATGCCACACTATGCTAACCAGCCCGGCAGATCCCCGGGCGCGGCTGGCTGGCTAGTTAGCAGAGCCTGGCGCGGGTGACAACTTTGCAAACTAATGGCACCAAAGCACTCCCGGGGTCGCTCCGGGTCCACATGCAAAGTTTCGGAGCTGCGCAAAATGCCACACTATGCTAACCAGCCCGATTGCTAATTAGCCGAGCTTGGCGCGCGTCGCAACTTTGCAAACTAATGGCACCAAGGCACTCACGGGGTCGGTCCGAGTCCACATGCAAAGTTTCGGAGCTGCGCAAAATGTCACATTATGCTAACCAGCCCGGCAGATCCCTGGGCGCGGCCGGCTGGCTGGCTTGTTAGCCGAGCTTGACGCGCGTCGCAACTTTGCAAACTAATGGTACCAAAGCACTCCCGGCGTCTGTCCGAGTCCACATGCAAAGTTTCGGAGCTGCGGAAAATGTCACACTATGCTAACCAGCCCGATTGCTAATTAGCCGAGCTTGGCGCGCGTCGCAACTTTGCAAACTAATGGCACCAAAGCACTCCCGGGGTCGGTCCGGGTCCACATGCAAAGTTACGGAGCTGCGCAAAATGTCACACTATGCTAACCAGCCCGATTGCTAATTAGCTGAGCTTGGCACGCGTCGCAACTTTGCAAACTAATGGTACCAAAGCACTCCTGGGGTCGGTCCGAGTTTACATGCAACGTTTCGGAGCTGCGCAAAATGTCACACTATGCTAACGAGCCCGATTGCTAATTAGCCGAGCTTGGCGTGCGTCGCAACTTTGCAAAGTAATGGCACCAAAGCACTCCCGGGGTCGGTCCGAGTCCACATGCAAAGTTTCGGAGCTGCGCAAAATGTCACACTATGCTAACCAACCCGGCAGATCCCCGGGCGCGGCCGGCTGGCTGGCTAGTTAGCCGAGCTTGGCGCGCGTCGCAACTTTGCAAACTAATGGCACCAAAGCACTCCCGGGGTCGGTCCGAGTCCACATGCAAAGTTTCAGAGCTGCGCAAAATGTCACACTATGCTAACCTGCCTGATTGCTTATTAGCCGAGCTTGGCGTGCGTCGCAACTTTGCAAACTAATGGTAAAAAAGCACTCCCGGGGTGGGTCCGAGTCGACATGGAAAGTTTCGGAGCTGCGCAAAATGTCACACTATGCTAACCAGCCTGATTGCTAATTAGCCGAGCTTGGCGCGCGTCGCAACTTTGCAAACTAATGGTACGAAAGCACTCCTGGGGTCGGTCCGAGTGCACATGCAAAGTTTCGGAGCTGCGCAAAATGTCACACTATGCTAACCAGCCCGATTGCTAATTAGCCGAGCTTGGCGCGTCGCAACTTTGCAAACTAATGGCACCAAAGCACTCCCGGGGTCGGTCCGAGTCCACATGCAAAGTTTCGGAGCTGCGCAAAATGTCACACTATGCTAACCAGCCCGGCAGATCCCCGCGGCCGGCTGGCTGGGTAGTTAGCCGAGCTTGGCGCGCGTCGCAACTTTGCAAACTAATGGCACCAAAGCACTCCCGGGGTCGGTCCGAGTCCACATGCAAAGTTTTGAAGCTTCTCAAAATGCCACACTATGCTAACCAGCCCGGCAGATCCCCGGGCGCGGCTGGCTGGCTAGTTAGCAGAGCTTGGCGCGGGTCACAACTTTGCAAACTAATGGCACCAAAGCACTCCCGGGGTCGCTCCGGGTCCACATGCAAAGTTTCGGAGCTGCGCAAAATGTCACACTATGCTAACCAGCCCGATTGCTAATTAGCCGAGCTTGGCGCGCGTCGCAACTTTGCAAACTAATGGCACCAAAGCACTCCCGGGGTCGGTCCGGGTCCACATGCAAAGTTACGGAGCTGCGCAAAATGTCACACTATGCTAACGAGCCCGATTGCTAATTAGCCGAGCTTGGCGCGCGTCGCAACTTTGGAAACAAATGGCACCAAAGCACTCCCGGGTTCGGTCCGGGCCCACACGCAAAGTTTCGGAGCTGCGCAAAATGTCACACTATGCAAACGAGCCCGATTGCTAATTAGCCGAGCTTGGCGCGCGTCGCAACTTTGCAAACTAATGGCACCAAAGCACTCCTGGGGTCGGTCCGGGTCCACAGGCAAAGTTTCGGAGCTGCGGAAAATGTCACACTATGCTAACGAGCCTGATTGCTAATTAGCCGAGCTTGGAGCGCGTCGCAACTTTGCAAACTAATGGCACCAAAGCACTCCCGGGGTCAGTCCGAGTCCACATGCAAAGTTATGGAGCTGCGCAAAATGTCACACTATGCTAACCAGCCCGATTGCTAATTAGCCGAGCTTGGCGCGTCGCAACTTTGCAAACTAATGGTACGAAAGCACTCCTGGGGTCGGTCCGAGTCCACATGCAAAGTTTCGGAGCTGCGCAAAATGTCACACTACGCTAACCAGCCCGATTGCTAATTAGCCGAGCTTGGCGGGCGTCGCAACTTTGCAAACTAATGGCACCAAAGCACTCCCGGGGTCGGTCCGGGTCCACAGGCAAAGTTTCGGAGCTGCGCAAACTGTCACACAATGCTAACCAGCCCGATTGCTAATTGGCCGAGCTTGGCGCGCGTCGCAACTTTGCAAACTAATGGTACCAAAGCACTCCTGGGGTCACTCTGAGTCCACATGCAAAGTTTCAGAGCTGCGCAAAATGTCACACTATGCTAACGAGCCCGATTGCTAATTAGCCGAGCTTGGAGCGCGTCGCAACTTTGCAAACTAATGGCACCAAAGCACTCCCTGGGTCAGTCCGAGTCCACATGCAAAGTTTCTGAGCTGCGCAAAATGTCACACTATGCTAACCATTGCGATTGCTAATTAGCCGAGCTTGGCGCACGTCGCAACTTTGCAAACTAATGGTACGAAAGCAATCCTGGGGTCAGTCCGAGTCCACATGCAAAGTTTCGGAGCTGCGCAAAATGTCACACTATGCTAACCAGCCCGATTGCTAATTAGCCGAGCGTGGCGCGCGTCGCAACTTTGCAAACTAATGGCACCAAAGCACTCCCGGGGTCGGTCCGGGTCCACAGGGAAAGTTTCGGAGCTGCGCAAAATGTCACACTATGCTAACCAGCCCGATTGCTAATTAGCTGAGCTTGGCCCGCGTCGCAACTTTGCAAACTAATGGTACCAAAGCACTCCTGGGGTCGGTCCGAGTTTACATGGAAAGTTTC